>BROG01000059.1:152500-412500 GCA_030159075.1 Atrina japonica
GTTCCAATATTTCAAATATAGTACATATACCAGTTTTGTAAAGTACGTTTATTGGGTCTTAATACTACCAAGTTCAGAGTTTTGCAGTTCTGTTTATTGAAATCCACAGTTTTGCAATATTGAGACTTAATGCTAACGGAAGACGCGAACATGCCATGAACATCGTTTAAACAACAGGCATTCATAAGTTTAAACCTATAGGGTATCCAGGATACATATACAAATCTGGTCAAAATCGGACTAGCATAAACTATATATTATAGTATAAGCATATACCTACATATATCAAAATATAAGTATCCTGCATATATACGAGAAATGTCCTTATAAATTGGCAAAAAGTAGTCGAGTATTTAAATGTCAAAGTAATGCCACGTCTTAGGTGTTCTTTGTCTGTACAAATGTGGGGAGGATTCGTTCATTTTTATTTGACCGTGGACTGCCGGCGGATGTGACAGTTGCACATGTTTATGCTTACTCCTCTATTGCACCTGATCCCTCCTCGTGATTTCCGAGGTCTATTTTTTACCAGATTTGTACCTGTATACTGGACATCCTTAAGATTTATACCTTGGTATCTGATATTTTTTATATTTCTATCCCTGTCTTAGTAATTTTCGGCATTCCGATGCGAAAAACGCATGGCCTTTACTTGACCTGCCTGTTACTTTCTTCATAAAATAACAACAAAGCAGTACGAAAAACGTGTTGATATTGACTTTCCAACCATCAGCTTTGTATGTAAATGAAATGTATATTCTAGCCTCCGTTTGGGGCTTACACCTTGAGAATTATCCAGTATGACATGGCGTGTTAAATATATGAATGTTTCATCAGCAGAGGCAAACTGCTAAAGGGATTTCAGTAATCGGATAATCAATGTCAACATTTCGAAATTTTATAATTTTCTATTCGTTATGATGACATTGTTAGAAGTTAAAATGTCTCACTAAATGAGCTTCCTGTGCTATAGTGTCTGTTGTATCTTCTAAAACGATTGTGACATGGAATTATTCCTCATTTATTTCATTTGCAATATGGACGCGCGGTTGGTGTGACCAGTGAAAGGGATTGTTTCTTATCCATTGAACCCGATGTCACATCTGCGTTTCCAGAGGTTCGTGTTTGTCTAATGTGACCAGATTCGTGTATTGTTCCCTGAATCGATTTACACTTTGGTATCTTGTTTTTATATACATTTGGTATACATTTCGATTTGGTTAACCGCTATGCATGAAATACTCACCTCAGCAACTTGCAGAAGTATGTTTTGGTCGAGTATTTGTCTTATGTAACCAACTAAATTCCTACTTGCGTTATAAGTATCTCTTATTTTTAATTAATGCCATTTCAAATCACATCACTGTTATATCATGAACTACAAAGTGGAAAAAATTTTGTTTGATAATTTCTTTTACTGAACAAGAATACATTGCTTTACTATATGTTTATGACTTAAATTCATAAAGTCACAGAAAATAGAAGTTTAAATTTAAGTTTTTTAGTATATCGGTCATAGAATAAATATTATTTGGTGCTCACGTATACAAGAAATAGGATCAAATGTCAACAAAGTAGTACGAATCTCCGATCCAGTCATCGAATGCTTTACATACTATTTTCCTTGGCGGAGCTGGGTAAGGAGGGAATGTAATGGTCAGTACCGTAGTCTGGTAGGTTTTCAAACCCTTTCCCGATTCTGTTGAAGTCGACTGTACTTCCTTGTTCAGTTTTGCGCCACCGATATCATTCTTGTAACACTCCACATTAAAGTCATAATATCCATTAACTGTTACTGTTATTACAATCTGTAATACAGGAAATACCACTGAGAAGAAATAGTCATGCGCAAAAGCAAACTTCCGTTTATGAAAAATTATCACCGATTGTCCATATAATTTCATGTTTATGAAAAGAAAATGTATAAAATGTCAATAGCTTTAATAAAATGATTACGACAACATATTAAAATTACGAATAAACAATATATTTTTAAACCAATTATTAATGGGTTGTTAGTAAAAAAGTGTATTAATCTATGACATACATGTTTTTCTTGGAAAGCATAAAACAAATGATGTATACCTCGCCAGCTGCATTTGTTATCTTCGTCGTAGAATTATCGTCAAACTTCGGTGGAGGTTCGAACATAGGTTTTAACCATTCAGTCGTCTCTTTCTCATTAGACCTTGCGACACATGTAAAGTTACCGACATCCTCTTCCGTAGGATAGTTAATCACTAATGTTTTCCTAGTGCGGTATCGGGTCTGGAATAATTGTGTTGGATAATTTACCGTAAGACTTTCCCCATTGTTCCCAACTTTGTATATATTTACCGACGGACGAGGATTTCCTATTGCCTCACAGAATATACTGCCAATTCTAGTCTCGGCTTGAGGCAAAGGTCTGAACCAAAACTGAGTAACAAATACATTTTGACCGTAAAGAGGAGATGTGACGCCATTTAAATCGACGTCATCCTCTATTTCAAAACGGATGTCACTGACAGGTCCAGTGTTTGATCGATATTCGAAATGAATACCGTACAAAGCCAACAAACTTGTCGTCTGCGCTTTTGTCATGTCACGTGCTGATAACGTGCTTATCATTTCATTTGCATTTCTATTTGTGGACTGAAATTCAAATGATTGTCCGAACCTATTTCCAAAGTACCTGATTCTATCAAAATCCTTTGATTGGTTTTGGACAGAATAAATGGAAACGTCGGCATGGAAAGTTTTATTGGTGTTACATCTAAAATTCAAATTTACTGAATAATCAGCATGTTGTGGTTTGCTATAGCTACAACCATGGTAATATGTTCCTGTCTGTCTTCTCTTTGTGTTATACAATGTAGCTTTAGTTCTGACAAAAGTTGGTCGGAATGAATACGAATTAAAAACCACAAACCCAAAGTCTTTTGTCGTTCGGAGTGTTGAAGTAAAAATATCATTACTTTTCAATGTTTGTGAGGTCGAGAATCTGTCAAATTCTGTGAAAATTAAAAAAATAAAACATTCCGATTTCAAACTTGATAAATATATGTCACAGTAGTTATTGCACTACCTTTCAAAAGTATGAAAAAATATATATATCTGTGTGTGTGTGTGTGTGGCCATTTACATTTTTGTCTGAAATGAGGTTAGTATAGATCACACGCATCAAAGGAACAAATCGATTTTTGTTGGTTTGTTTGTTGTATTATGTCCCGTCAAAATTTTTTCACTTATATTGAGATGTCACTAGCTTTAGGTGAAGTGCTGCAAAATTTGGACTATGCTATGTACTGACGCCTATGCAATGAGGGATCCTTTACGTGCCACGGCCACCCAAACACGTGGCCTCGGTTTTCAGTCTCATTCGAAGTACTCGTGACCCTCAATTCGTATGCTGAGGGGTTTGCGTAGGAACAGTCACTACCATTTTTTAAGTCTTTCGTATGACCCGGTCAGGTAACTGAACTCAGAACCTTTCGCTTGCGAACTACAGACTTTACCACTAGAAAACAGCAAGTGGTGGAAAGAAGGTTCATGAAATAATTTTTAAATCTGTTGAAATACGAACCGCTGACTTTTAAGAATTTGGATCAAGTGTCATGAGGGAGAAAGCATTGGCTGTTTACTTTCAAGAAACTCACAAAGCGTCTAAGAATGTACTGTTGTTAATAATGCATTCTGCTTGCTTTGCGTTATTCCATTGGCATATGACGTTGAAAACTCGTGAGGGGGATTCACATTTCACTGCAAGGTTTTGATATATGGCGTCCTACAAAGTTTTGCTGACAGTCTTCGATGTACTTGCTGAACTATACATTTTATATATTTTGTAATAAAATGTATTTCGAAGTATTGTTTCCCTCTATACTTCCTTGTTTAAAATAAGAAACATAAAAAATATATAGTATCACTAAATCAGTATCGAAATTACCAAATCCATATGATAAATCAGTAACTATTTCAAGCGCATCAGTACTCAATACTATACAAAGTTCCCCGTCACAAATGAAGTTTCACCGCGATACATCAGGTAGCCTTTAATTTCCACTCGTTAGGGGGCGTGATTTCAAGATAAAAAAATAAAAGGTGCTGAAATTTTAGGAAAGATTACTTTTTTTCCGAGAAAAAGAACCCAGATTAAACAATAATGTGTAACTTAAAGGTTGTTATCTTAAAGTATTCTTTATCAAAAATGATATAAAACACACACACACACACATGCACACACACACAGACACACACACACACTCACACACACACACTCACACACACACACACACAGACACATACACACACACAGACACACACTCACACATACAGACACACACACATATATATATATATATATAGAGAGAGAGAGAGAGAGAGAGAGAGAGAGAGAGAGAGAGAGAGAGAGAGAGAGCTGTCAAGCTTTAGGTGAAATTCTACAAATTTTGGCTTGTGCCATGGATTGTTTTGGCAGTTTTCATTTCGCAACCGTCATTGTTTTTCCAAAACAGAAAGTGTCAGAACGAGGAAAGTCTGTATGTGTAGAAAACCTACTGTTACGGATTCTGCAAGGGACAGAGACAGACTAAATGTTCCATCCAAGTCAGGCATAAATATTGGAGACGTTACAAAACCTGTAACGGATGTAAATGTAAGGTGTTTCAAGAGACACCAAAAAATCTTGTGAAAATCTGATCAACATTTACTCCAGGAGATCCAGAAGTGGGAACAGGGGCTCTAAGAATTCCCTGTCGACCGTTCACACCCACTGCAAGTCAATAGTGAATTAAGATGAATTTACTTGAAAATATATCCTCATCACAGTCGGAATAGAAACACTTATTGAGCACATGACTCAACATATTATTTCGTGAAACATGGTAGTTGCTAACAGTCATTATACCGAATCACCTACTCCGGGTATGATCTGTCAAGAGGGAATGCTTACTGTTTCATTATACCTGATTGTTTATGCAATGTCATCAGAGTTTGAGAGCCGGCCTGGCCGAAGATAGGCCAAAATTTTAAGCCCTTCATCGGCATTTGGTGACGTCTCCATATGAGTGAAATAGTCTTGAGTGGAACGTTAAACAACTATTGACAAACAAACAAACCAGATTTGAATATGTGTACTGAACATCCTGTAGATTTATACTCTGGTATCTGAGATGATATACTTTAATCGTTATGTAAAAATAAAGTGACAATCACTGTAACAACAACTTATCAAATACTAGTTTGCTTTTATATATGAAATGGTCGTATGTTGATCACACACTAGCATATCGAATCATCTGAGAGATAAAACAACGTAAATCAGGAAAGGTGACAATATGAAAGCGCATTGTCATATAGCTTTGTTGTTAATTGCTGGTCTGTGTCAAAAACAAGTTACTGTAAGAACAAGGGTTATATATAGGTAAATATTTTATAGAGGAACATAGAAGGAAATATTTTTTTAAAATTTGTGTGAAGGAACATATATTAAAATTAATATCAAGCATGAATATGAAATAAATTAAATGAAAATTACCGATGACAGGAATCGAATCCAATTCCCAATATGTTTCAGTATCTGGAGGACCCCGGTACACCACACTTAATTCTGTGTAGCCACTAAGGTCTCTTCTTGTGGCACCAATTATGTCATATCCAAACTCCACATAGCTCTGTGCCTGTTTGAAAATATATAACAAATCTTAGATACCAAGTGTAAATCTTTAGGATGTCCATGACACAGATACAAATCTGGAAAAAATAGAACAAACCAGAACCTTTGGAAATCAAACGGTGGGATCAAATATCATGGAGGAGTAAACATCCCCTTTTGACCGGTCATACACACCGTGAGTGCACAGTCAAGTCAAAATGAAATACGTGAGGAAAATCCTCATCACAACTGGTACAGATGTCACCACATCCGCCATCAAACAGGCAACTCAACTCAACATTTCAGAGGTCCGTGTTTAATGTCAACGTTCCGCAAGTTTTACGGTTGGTATAATAGTCTCGTTTGCGACTACTCTGTTTCACTAAGTGAAATATTGAATTGCCTTTTCGTTGGCGGTTTTTGAGACGTCTGTACCAATTTTGACGAAGATACTCTCCTCACGTGTTTCATTGGACTTGACTGTGGACTCACGGCGGGTGTGACCGGTCGACAGGGGATGCTTACTCCTCCATGGCACCTGATCCCACCTCTTGGTTTTCAGAGGTCCGTATTTGTCCATTTTTACCGGATTTGTATCTATGTCCTGGACATTCTATTGATTTATACTTTGGTATCTGAATTTTTTTATATTCACTTAATGAAACAGTTTTATTGTAAACAAGACTATTATACTAGCCGTAGGATAATGTTATTGTTCACTTTTTCTTGGGTTTGAAAACCCTTTAATGTATACACATCTGTGTGATTATGGGGAGATGGATATTGCAGACGATCGTTTCCGTTAATTATAGTTCACTAGTTCCCTAGCGGAAATTTCTGCTTGCCACTAAAAGGGGGCATTAACGGTATATTTTCAAAACTCTTCCCCCCTTTATACTACATGTACTTAGACTGATATGCAATAGCAAAAGAGAATTATACACAGACATAAAATGTCTTAATATCTTTATGAAAATAATAAGTTTGGCAATTTTTTCACTTCATATCTGTATATTGAAAGGCCTAAATGGTCACAAAGACGTTGAGAAAGCTTGTTTGATGTAGGTATGCCTAGAAAATCTAACACTCTAGTACTTTTAGGTGGATTCACAACTGTAGCCTGATAAACTTCTACTTTCTACTAAGAGTACAGGAGTACTAAAACATACATCAGCACTCAATCAACCTTGTTTTAGAGCATCACCTGTTCTGAGATATAATAGCCATCAGATATAAAATTAAAATTGCTGTACGCGTCGAGTTCCTTGTCACTACTGACAAAACGTATTTACAATTCATCCTATCTCTTCTTATACCCTAATAGACATCCAAGACTGTTATTAATCAATGATTAAATAAGTCGGAAAACTTCACCACATGCCGGTAATGTTATGTTGACAACACCGAGTCGCTTAAATCGTTATCAATTATTTTTCAAATTAACATAAATGAAATTATACATTCCAAATGCACTTCTGAAATACAGAATAAAATTATACAAGTTGTCATTAAACACGTGACGGATATGGTGATAGTCGGTATAACATTATTTTGATATACACCTGTCATGATAAAACACATTGGACCCGGCCATAATTTCACAAAAATATATCGGAATATAAGATTTCTAATACCAAAGAATACCTCTTATTCATTAATGTTCATAAAAAAACATGTAGTTAAAGTTAAAAAAAATAGAAATATTTTTTATAAACACGGCTAAATACAAAAACCTGGAGTAAAACACAATACAAGAAAAGTACCTCTACGTGAAAACTGTTGTTCGTTTTCTGTATTGGTGGCGTCAACTTAAATTGTTTATAACACTGATGAAGACTAATGTTTAAGACACCAATAAAACCGCACAAAAGGAAATGACTGAGCTGTCCCATGCTACAAGAAAAGACATCTGTTTCTCGCCATATTTTTTCTTCTCCTGATGTTGGAGAGATGAAACATTAAGTACATCTAAACAATATACAACCGTTCAAAAACAAAATTAATCTTTCCAAATTAGAAATGAAATATAGTAGAAAAAATTAAACCCAGACAGTAGAGGGAGAGGGAGAGAGAGAGAGATTAGGCGAGACTGTTAGTTCCAAAGTTTAAATTACATTACATGAATTTAAATATCTTTATCTGAATTTTGATGTCCGATACTTACTGTTGCCAAATCTGAGTAAAGCCAGATAATTAAAAACAAATGGGAAAACATTGATCTGTAAATCGTGTCGTACAACTGGTAAGATATTGATGACCACATGTGAAATGTCTACCTCAAATACCAAATGCTTGTCTAACCACTGCAATTTATAGAATTACTTAATAGTTTAATTTAAGTCAATTATAGTTATAAAATAGAAATTAGTAAAATTACTATTATTGGAAGGTTAGCGTTTATATCCATTTACGTGAGATAAGAAACGACAAGCACGGTCATCAACTCGATGGGCGACAAAACGATGTGATGGGCTCTGCCGAACCCGGTCAACATGACAGACAGATAGACAGGCAGACAGTCACACATACACAGATTTATATATATATATATATATATATATATATATATATATATATATATATATATATATATATATATATATATATATATATATATATATATATATAACACTAAAGCCAACAATACTATATATTATATACTATATACTATATACAGCAAAAACCTGCTAAATGAACAAAACAATAAAGTCAGAGTGACGTTCATTTTCATATTTTTTTGTTTGTCATTTTAGTCCTTCTGATGTCCAGGAAACATGTTGAAGTCGTTTGTCGATTTATTTCATTTATTTATTATTGTTTAATATACACGTAATTTTCACGAAGCTGGGTGTATTTATGTATTTATTGGATTCGGAAGGTACAATAACATCCCTATAAACACAGCTTCATTGCGGTGTCATCTAAGTGTTCCACCAAGCCTGGGGAAAGTGATAAATTACAGCAAATACCAATTACAACATCTAATCACGTTTATCTGTAATTGTTAATGTTAACATCTATAGACTTTTTTAGAATCAGCGCTCAAATTTCAACTGTCAAATAGGGTTTATTTTTTTATTTATAATGTATAAATATATCCAGTACGACCAAGATATATAGACATATAAAATTGGACAAACATGGAGCTCTGGAAATCCAGATGTGGGGTCAAGTGTCATGGAGGAGTAAGTATCCCATATTGACTGGTCACAAGCGCCGTGAGTCCACAGTCAAATCCAAATGAAATTAGTGAAGAACAAATCCGTCACAATTGGAACCAAGGTCTCGAAAACCTCACCTTTACTGAACAGGCAACTCAACATTTACTTCAGTGCAATAGAGTAATTGCAAATAAGACTACTATAAAATTTGCGGAACGCTAACATCAAATGCGTTTGTCTATATCTTATTAGCGGTTGGCATCGCCATTTGTTTGTTATACCATCAGAGGCACGTTGCATTGCGTCTTTAACGGTATACGATGAACCCGTAGGAGACATCCTAACATTTAACACCGTAATTATTTTGTCTCTTGGAATTGTGAAAAGAATATTTTTTCTTCAATAAGAAATAAAACTCTGGGACCAGTACCATAAGTTCAATGATACCCTTAAATCTGTGATTATTCTCAATTTGGTCTTCTTAGCCAAGCAGATTTCAGGATTAGGCAAAGTTGACTAAAATTCAAAACTTCAGAACTTTACGGTGCCAGACCAAGGTCAACTTGATGACAGAAATAGATGGACATATTTCAACGCATTTTGTACTGATCAGATTGACTAATTTTATGACAAAAAATCTTCTGCATTGTCTGCTTTGATTTCATATTATCACACGTGATCTCAACTTTATAGAAATACAATTGAACTGATGCATGTGCCACATGATAACCGATAACGTTTGCGTGGTACTAGTATCTCCAATGGTGATGGAACGTAACTCCTGCTAAAATGACGTCATCGCCGGATATTGTCTTCTAGCGTCATTCCGTCAATAATAGAAAATAATAATCTCGCACAAACGCTATCGAGTATCACGTGGTACATGATTTAGTCCAATTCGTGTACGTCTCTTTTGAAGTATATGATTAAATTGTTATCATTTTACAGATTGAGACAAGTTTTCACATATTGTTCATTTATACATTCTGTACATAGAAAAAAGAACAAGGACATCAACGTTTCAACGTTCAGGCGATAGGTCTGGTATATTTACAGGTAAGATGCTCTGTATAATCTTAAATTGAAAGTATTGAGTTGATTAACAAATCTCCACCCGTGTCGTAGAAGTTATCCAATTCGAGGGTTTTCTTCAGATTGAACCTTCAGAGTGGTTCCAATATTTTAGCGATTTCATTTTCCATTCCAAAAACAAATTAATCATGTGGACAAATAGTCCAATCGTCGCCTTCAATGCTGAAAAGTAACGTCATTTCCTCTAAATAAGGTCCGTCTACGATGATTCATATCAGACCTATTAAAATAGGGTATGAGCTGTGTTTTGTTTTTCGGGAATAAATCTTTCTTTTTCACCTTATAAGTCTATTATATACAACAACAAAAGTGAAATATACACAGGCATAAACAATCTTAAATTACAGTATACTTTGCAAAAATCCCTTCATAAACTCTGTCAGGAGAAAGCGTGTATGTGTGTCTGTCCATCTGTGTATCTGTGTATGTGTGTTAGTGTGTGCATGTGTCTGTTTTACGTGTGCAAGTCTGTTTGTGTATTGTCTCTGTGAGTATATATATATATATATATATATATATATATATATATATATATATATATATATATATAATATGTATATATATATATATATGTGTGTGTGTGTGTGTGTGTGTGTGTGTGTGTGTGTGTGTGTGTGTGTGTGTGTGTGTGTGTGTGTGTGATGATAATTCATGGACCTATTTTGCAGTCTGGAAACTGATTTACTACAATTACTATAAATGCCTTAACAATAACAGATGAAAGTGACAAATTAGTTGTAATTGATTTTTTTATTTCATTTACTTGCTCTAATTTGAAAATTGTTACCATTATTATGTTGTTAGATGGAAAATTTCAAAACCACTTAGACAATGGAATAATTTAGAAAGCTAAATTTCCAAATTGGTCATTTATAATATGAAAATTATATCTGATGACATGAACGTTTTAACTTTTGTATTGTGACTTTCTGTCAAAATTTTATATAATTTACAAAATATTTAAAACGGTAAACACTTATTTGAATTATTTCTCATGTAAAATAATGAAATGAGCTACAGGGTTTGGCTGATACAGGTAGATTTTTTCATTTTTAAAAAAATCAGCTTTGTTTATTGCAACTATCAACATGATATCTACAAAATTGTATTTGATTAAAATTTATTATTTTCAATACGATATGCAATCTGACTTTATGGGTCTTTAACAGCTATGTCACTGATCAACAAAGGACATGGATATCTGGACTTCGCTGTAAAGTGATAAAATCAGCATGACGTAATCTTTATCGGGGTAATACCTTAAGCTTATATCCAATATATCAGTACATTTGTCTCGTTATAGGCATTCAAATTTATTATTAGATGCACAGGTAATGTGTATATTCTTGTTTATAATGATATCTCTATATCTTACATATAAACAATCTGGTAAAAGGTGGAATAGACGTATATTGATTGATTTACATATTTGATAAAGGATCCATAAAATAGATACTGTTTTTATCGTATATATATATATATATATATATATATATATATATATATATATATATATATATATATATATATATATATATATATATATATATATATATATATATATGAATGTGTGTATGTGTGCGTATGTGCGTATATGTGTATGTGTGTGTATGTATGTGTGTATGTGTGTATATGTGTGTATATGTGTGCGTATGTGTGTATATATGTGTGTGTATGTATGCATGTATATGTGTGTATGTGTGTATGTATGTATATATGTATGTGTGTATATGTGTGTGTATGTATATGTGTGTATGTTTGTATGTGTGTGTGTTTTGGATACGCCGTGATAATCGACAGAAGGACACTTGATGGTAGATATACAGAACAAAGTGTGACATTTAAATACCCTCTAGACGCAGACATGGTGGGGTGTAGATGGTATCCCTGTTATGGATACATACTATTATGAATAATGCGCATATACATTTGTAGATATTTGTTTTTAATTTTGATTTACACACCAAACTTGAATAGAAGATATATATTTGAATTTTGCAGTTGTCCTTTGTCACTATTTATCAGTCTTGAAATACAAATCATTTAAAGTAAAACTGCTTTAGTGGACAGCTGTTTATAAAGACCATCTGGTATTTTTGCTATCCCCAGTTGTATCATTTGTGTACAATAAACCTCAATATAATATAAAGACCACCTCTGTATAAAGACTAATATAAAGACCACCTCTAAATAAAGACTATCTCTGAATAAAGACCGTTTTGTTGTGTTCTTGAGAAGGTCGTTATTTTCAAGTTCCACTTAATTCTATACTTTCAGCAGTTTTTCGGACAAGAGGCAGGGTCTTCACTTCGACATGCCGGCGTGCCTTTTTAGTACATTCCATCAATTAAGAGATAAGAATTATGAAAAATATATATTCAAAACTGTGGTTATCGGGTATCACAACATCAACATTACTCTGTATTCATTGATTTCGAATCCAATACAGATGCATTGTTTTACACGGTCGTACATACTTGTACTGTTTCGGACAGTTTCGAACAGCTTTAAAAAAGAAGTATTTATTTAGGATGACGAAAAGTTGAAGCCGACGCAAATAGGATATGGAAGAAAACGTATTTTTTACCATGTGACGTGACATTGGTAGATAATTGGAGTCTAAGTATGAAAAACCGTCTTAAGCAATATAACTATAGACACTGTAAAACAGCTGTTTAATGTAAAAGATGAACCACGACTGAATGATTATTATTAATTATTGATGAAATATTAATTATTATCAACAGGACATCGAAAACCGCGTTTAATGTAAACGTTCTGCAAATTTTACGGTCCGTATAATGGTCTCGTTTGCGATTACCCTGTTTTGCCAAATGAAATGTACAATTACCTGCTCTATAGCGGTTGTTGAATCGTCTGTACCAATTGTGACTAGAATTTATTCCTCACTTATTCCATTTGAATTGGACTTGCTGCAGTGGGTCGGTGGGACATTAACATCTCCATGGCACCTGGAATTTCTTCTAGATTGTCAGTGGTCTGTGTTTCACTAGTGTATATCAGATTTGTATATAATATAACTGTTTATTCTTAGTGACAAAAATGATCGGCATGAGCGTTTATCCTAACTCCTGTTTTGTAAATCTATAACCTAGTATTATGTTCATGTTTACAACCAGTGGGTGGATCCGGGTGTTACATAAACATACATAAACTTACTTACTGTTTTTTTTTTTTTTTTTTTTTTTTTTTTTTTGTTACCAATATAAAAATTTCTGATACTAGAGTCGAAATTTTCAGGATGTCCAGGGCATACATACAAATCTGGTGAATACTGGAGAAACATAGACCTCTGGAAACACAGAGGTGGGATCAGGTGCCATGGAGGAGTAAGCATTCCCTACTGACCGGTCACACCCGCCGTGTGCCCACAATCAAATTCAAATAAATAGGTGAGGAAAATCCCCATCACATTTGGTTTGTTTATTTGTTTGTTTATTGTTGTTTAGCGTCCCACTCAGGAATATTTCACTCATATGGAGACGTCACCAAATGCCAGTGAAGGGCTTCAAATTTGGCCTATGCTCGGCACTTACGGTCATTGAGCTGTGAGTGTTCTTTAACGTGCCGACACTTACTGTGACACGGGACCTACAGCTTTTACTGTCTCATCCGAAAGACAGGAAACCAACCTGCCGCCGGCGGGACTCGAACTCACGACCTCACGATCCAGATTCGAGCGCGCTACCGACTGAGCCAGGCCGGCTCTCACAATTGGTACAGACGACTGATCAAGTAAATCTACATTTCAAACAGAGCCAAATTGTAAAGCAGAGCAATCCCAAACAAGGCCAAGTTTGTCAAAAAAATTGACTTATTTTAAAAAAAAAAATAAAACATACATTGGCATCATATTTGGAATCGCCATATGAACACTAAATAGACTCATGCATACCCAAATAAGACAGATAACGGCGTGATGAAAAACAAAACAATTTGCTAAATATGCATCGACCATCAATATCACAGTCTTCGTTTTAATAGACAATATGTATTTAATATATGAAGACTAGGTCTTTCAGTAAACCGTAGGATTCCCAGTCCTTTTAAAGCCCCAATTGTATCTCATCAGCAAATACGTAGCAATTCAGGTATTCTTTACATATACATATTGGTATCTGCAACCAGCAAGATCAGACATACAAAAGGTCCCCAGTGTTTTTTTATAACTTAAATAAATACGGACACAAAAGTGTATGCACTATTTGAATTCCGAAAATTCCAATTATGGTGCTTTAACTAAGGTCAATATAAGACGGTAAGAAACTTACATAGGTATAACCTCTATAAACCTCTACTTTAAAGAACTTTAAATGGATATATTAATATTTAATATTTCGCACCGATCGGAATGTCGATAACACATAATTATGCTACAAACCATTTATATATGATATCACAAATTCCAGCTTCTTTTGATATCAATTCCTGGGGAAATATCAATATCAATCGAACACAGAAAGTAGGTCACTAAAAGAAACGTTAAATCAAATAAAAAAAAGATACAATTACTTTTGTAAAGCAAGCAATTTCTAAATAAATACATTTTGACGATTTAAAAAACAAAAAATATATCCTATATTTTTTCAGAAAGTTTTAAAACTTTGTTTGATTTTAAATTATCAAACTACTTTTGTACAAGAATATATATTTTAGCCTTACAACAGAAATACTTTTGGGGGCGTTCATGTCCTAACAAAATGGAGATGGCGAATTTTCCCGACATTGCTTCAGCTTCAAACAATTTTGAAAAATGCAAGGTAAACGTCCTTCCCGTGTTTAACCTAGATGTCGCTTCATATTACGGTTACGTCAGAGAAATGCTGTATTGGCACAAAAACTATGTTAAAGCGTTTATTTCACGAAATAGTAAAATCAGTTAATCTTGGCGGGGTTGTGATTTTGAACCCTTCCTTGACCCGGATGAGTTTAAAGTTAAGATAATAAAGTATAATGGCAGTAGAATCACACTGGCAAGAGTTATCGTTCCTACTTGTTACACATATGGTTATTAATTGGTAATAAACTGCTTTTCTCTTGAAGCTTATCTTATCCTTTTTCTGATAGAATTATCTGTTTGATAGTGGAAAGGTTACTCCATCCCGTCAATTTATATAAATAGAACCACTTATGCAGATAATTTCGTCTTCAGAGATAGTTTTATTGTATTAAAGTGATTTAGAGTTGATTTGAGAATTCTAAAATAAAAAACCGTCATCGACACGTAGGCAAAGGAAAGTATTGTATTTTCCAAGATCTCTGGCGTTGACTGTAAATAGAATTGAAATTATATCCTCGTTTTGCACAAAACATTTGAAGTCATACATACTGACACTTTTGTTTCGGCGATTACCTTTGGACCACTTTACACAGAAGGTAAGCGTATTTGTCCTGATAAACATAAGGAGTCTAACTTAAATCATAACAGAGTGACTGACTTGAATTTTGGCAACATAGATATTAGAAATATAGTATTTCATGGCGTCTTGTTTTGCCTGTGTATTCCTGTTTTGGAAAATAAAGGGCGAAGTACTAGGAAAATTATGCAGCAGCGTTTTGTAGAAGGTAACAAGGAAGTGCAATATCTATTTGTATTTGAATATATTAATATATGCCAGACTTAATCTATACCTTTAGCGAATACAGAGCACAATCTGAATCCCGGACTGAAAATGAACAAAGAATCACCTTTAGTTCTCCATGATCTTTCAAAATGGTTATTGTCTGTACATAGAACAGTCTGTGATTGTCATGCACAATCTGTATCCCGGACTGAAAATGAACAAGAAATCACCTTACATTAGAAACCTTTAGTTCTCCGTGATCTTTCAAATTGGTTATTGTCTGTACATAGAACAGTCTGTGATTGTCATGCTGCTTTAAACAATGTGATATTAATGTAGGCTTAAAGTATCTAGGACGATTAGGCATGTGTGAACAGTCTGTGATGAGTTAAATGTGAACAGTCTGTGATGATCATTCGGACGTGAACAATGTGTGATGATAAGACGGGTTTGAACGCTGTGTGATAGATAGCGCCAATAATTACAAACTACGTATTGTAATGTGGAAGCATCCATGAAATCGTTATTGTAAATTTCAAGACTTTAAAGTCCCAAAATAAGCTATAGCAAATGCGATGAAACTCATGCTTGTTAGGCTTTTTGTGGTTTTGTTTGTGTTTGTAAGTGCGTGTCCGTTGTTGTTTTATTATTGTTTGTTCGAGTTTTTTGGCAACAAATGTGAATAAATCATGTTATCATGCATATAGAGTTAAGATAATCATGTTCGCTACTTCGATTTTGATATCAAGAGCTCAACCGATTACGCTGAATGAACAACATTTATTTGCTCAAAATGTCCAACACTTTTCTCATTTTCATCTTTCATTTCATTAATTTCACAATCCTACTCTGTTTCACTAAGTGAAATGTTGAGTTGCCTTTTGGTTGGCGGTTGTTGAGACGTCTGTACCAATTGTGACGAGGATTCACTCCTCACGTATTTCATTGGACTAGACTGTGGACTCACGGCAGGTGTGACCGGTCGACAGGAGATGCATACTCCTCCATAGCACCTGATCCCGCCTCTTGGTTTCCAGAGGTCCGTGTTTGTCCATCTTTGCCGAATTGGTATTTATGTGCTGCACATTATTGATTTATACTTGGTGTTCGAGATTTTTTATATTTTATTTCCATAGATCTTCTGAATGATTCACAATTCCAGCTATTATTGTTACTTCTACTACTACTACTACTACTACTACTATTATTATTATTATTATTATTACTGCTACTACTACTACTACTACTACTACTACTACTACTACTACTACTACTACTACTACTACTACTATTATTATTATTATTATTATTATTACTGCTACTACTACTACTACTACTATTACTACTACTACTACTATTACTACTACTACTACTACTATCATTATTATTATTATTATTATTATTATTATTATTATTATTACTATTATTATTATTATTATTATTATTATTATTATTATTATTATTATTATTATTATTTAAGTGAATGTAGTATATTAAGTCATGATCATGATCATGATGATGATGTTCGTACATGAAACAAATTATTTGTAAAATCTGTGCGATAGAATGACTTTATTAAATTTTGTTATACATTCCATTGAAAGGACAAAATCAGAAAAAAACACGTTGAAATGTATTCCATATTGACATAATCAGTTGATCAGCCTAAACGTTCACCGTGTAATACGAATCACCGAACCACGAACTGTACGCCTTACAAACGATCCTGTCGGGCTTTGGCAACGAAGGTGGGACTGAAATCATCATTATTGTAGTTTGTGCATTGAGATACCTTTCCTCTTTGTAGAAATTCATACTAATCAACTCCTTGTCATTGAGTTTGCTGCCGTAGATGTCGTTCTTGTAGCACTCCACGTAATAATCGTAGTATCCTCTCACTCGTAGAGTGATAACTTCCTAAAAAGATTAAAAAAATATTTTAGACAAAATGCAAAATTGATATAACGCTTTAGCGCGAAATACTTTGCAGAATACACTGTTAATGTTGAATTGCCATTTAAATCTGCAATTTGGATAAGAAGTATAAGAATACCATTTAAACCTATTGCTTTTAATCTTTCTGTTCGTCGAGATCAAGGTTATACTGCATTTTACATGAATTCTTTTAATGCGTCACCCTGTTGGTCCATCAGTTAGTACTCTGCAGCAAAGTTTGTTTTTCAGGAAGACTAAACAACTATACTGCATAATGTTAGAACACCTTGTTAAAAGTTTATATAAATAGAAAAGTCAGATCTTATCATCAGCTATGGCGTGTATTTCTGAGTTATCTCCCCTTATTCCTTGATTTTTTTCCTGCCATAAATATCATTGTGACAGATATACAACGTCGATTTTTGACGTTCCTGCAGAGTACCTATAGTAAGTGAAACCGCTCAAATAGAGTCATGTTCCCGTATTAACCATTATGTTGTATCATTGTCGTACCTCGAGAACAATTTTGATTACCTGGACATTTTCGCTCTCGTATTAAATCCCAAAAATGTTTAACTTTTGCTCATGACTAGCTAATTGTTTGTTGGTTTCATTGTAATCAATTCACTGATATGGTTACTATAATCAAAAACAATATTTTATCAAATTGGTAATAATTCTTAGAGCAATGTGAAGTCCTGCTGTCGACTGATCCCGCTGTCACACGTGGTCGCCCGTTGGCAAGAGAAGATTTATACTACACTACTAATCACACAACATATATTCAACTAATCAGAATGCCCGAAGCTAACATGTGAAGTAGTGAACATTTTGCACTGTGTAGAGATTTGTTTATCAACAAATGTAAAACGGAGGTAGCATCTATACTTACCGTTCCATCCTCTTCTGTTTCCCTGGTGATATTTGTGTCAAATTTTGGGGGTGGCTCAAACCACACTGTTGCGGACTTCTCCGTGTAAACGGAATTTGATCTTGCAATGCACGTGTAGTTGCCCGAGTCGGCTATGGAAGGATAGTTAACCACTAATGATTTTTTAATCAAAAAATTTGTTCGGAATTCATGGAAAGGATATTGCGCTGGTATTTTCTCTCCATTGCTATTGTCCTTCCTTATTTCCAAAGATGAAATAGGATTTCCAATAGCCTCGCATATAATGACACCAGATCTTGTTCCAACAAAAGGATATGGAGTGTGGTAAAACTTCGTTATAATCGCGGACTGACCAGACAGGGGACTGCCAGTACCAGTGAAATCTACATCATCCTCTATCTCAAAAGAGGTGAAACTATAACGACGCTCGGGTGTCTTGTACTTAAAAAGGATTCCATACGAACCTAAAATGCTAGAAGATTGCAATAAAGATGAGTTGTACGGTTTTACTGTACTTTTAATTCCGTCTGTGGTTGTCTTCGATTCTAACTCGAACAGACCACCTTTTGTGTCTCCCAACAATCTTGTTTTCTTGGTTTCTGTGGTGTTATCTTTGACATAATACAACATAGCATCTGATCGAAGATCTGCAACTGTATTACACTTAAAATTGAGATTGACAGATAAGCCAGTGTGTTGTGGTTTCATGTAACTGCATTCACTCTGGTTGAACTCGGCAACTGCTGGTGCCGATTTTACAATTATTGCCCGTGAAATGACGAAATAAGGTCTAAATGAATAAGCACTCAAAACTGCCAACACATAATCAGCTGTTGTTGTTAAAGTTGAAACGTATACACCATTGTTGTTTGTTGTATTTGTAAACGAAAACCTGTCATGTTCTGAAAAATAACATTAAATGTGATCATTTAATTCCAAAAAAATGTCCATAACTTGTATTTGTATAAATTGTGATTTCGTTTAAAAAGAAATTATTCTTTCGAGTTTTGTCTTGAACAAAATCATGTCCGTTTTCATTTACAATCTTAAAGGAGCATTAGATGTGTATTTTTTTCAAACCTTACTTCCTATGATGCTACTTAGATAAATACACACACGGTGGGTCTGACCGATCAATATGGGATGATTATTCCTTCATGACACCTGATCCAACCTATAGATTTCCAGAGGTCCGTATTCGTCCAGTATTTACCAGATCTGAATACATATCCTGGACATCCTGAAGATTTATACTTTGGTATCTGAGTTTTTTTATATTTATATAAATATATGAGATATACACAGGTATCAAAATTCTTCAGTTCCTATATAGATGCATTTCGTGAAAATTGTTTGAAAAAAAAGTTTGGCAATTATTCACTTGCAGTTGATTAAAACTTTACTATTTTTATATGCATACCACACTGGACCTGACCTTATTTTCACAAAATGTATAGGAATATAAGATATATAAGACCAGATATCTTGGTATCCATCCATAGTTCCGAGTGCCAAAATAAAACTAAGTGCAATCGCGTTAACATAATACGATGCAAGTAGTTAGGACATTATATATAATAAGTAACATTATTGTATATTCTACTTTCGTTTTCCGTTTATTTAACATTAGACGTGAAGGTGCATAATCTTACAATATACGTACTCTACCGGTTTTAGGGTTGCTCGTTTTGCTAATTGTCATGGAACTGACTAATCAGCGATGCGTTGCCATGATGGTTAGGACTAAAGTTAGGGTTTAGGACTAGAGACTTTTCGCAAAACGGATCCGGGTTTTCTCCTCCACCATCGTATGACAGAAAACATGTGGGTGATGTATAAAAGTAAATTGGTAAGAAATTGAGAAAACAATATGTTAATGTATCGGAAGAACAATAGCGTTCAGGTGAATAATTTTCATTTATTGAATTCTAACGATTACCGGTTACAGGAATGACCCTTTGCAATCCGTGTAGTTCGGATATATAAAGAACTCTTACCCTGTCGCCCCTAAGTTTCTAGATGAGATCTGTCTTATTTTTAAGTCCGGTCTATAAGTATATGCAGGGGTAAAAGATAAAATGCGTATAAATGGTGGCGTATATGATACATATCATAGAATCTAGGGGAAAAATAAGAGTTTGGAAGATTTGAATTATCCTGATATGTACGTTACCTAAAACAGGGACACTGTTCAATTCCCACGTGATTTGAGCGTCCATAGGCGCCTTGAACCTCGCACGTACTGTAGTATATCCATTACCCACTTCTTTGACTATGCTGTAGAAGTTATATCCGAAATTTATGTAATTATCTGCCTGCAAATATACATTATACAGGTCATCCCGAAAATTTATAAAAGAAAATATGCCTGCAAACATATATTTTAGAGATAATTTCCGAAACGCATATAATAATCTGCCTGATAATATAAATTCTACAGGTCATATCCAAAAGTGATATTATGTTCTGCTTGGAAATAATTTATTACAAAGATCATATCCAAAACTCTATAATTTAATACCTCTGTAAATATAGATTAAACAAATCATATCTAAACTCATATACTTATCTCATAGCAAATGTACGTCACAGAGGTCATATCCGAATCGTATATAATTGTCTTAAAGTGAAATAATTATCTTGTTCAAACACTATTTATGGAAGTCACGTCCAAAATTGACATAATTATCTGTCTGGAAAGATACATTGTTATAGAAGTCATAACAAATCTGTATTTTACATATAATATCCGATGCATATATAATTGTCTGCCTTAAAATATATATTATAAAGGTTTTATCTGAAGTTTACAATGTGAATTAAGGAACTGTAAGCAGGCACATCTCTATGTTTAAAAAGTCCGAGAAAAGTATTTATTCTAAGTCTTTTCGATCAGATAATGGCATATCTTCGCGCAAAATGACATCACAGTTTAAATATATTGTCAAATATTTTGAACACAATCACTTCCGGTTTAAACATTTGTTATCATGAACATCGTCTGCAAAATGTTTGCTAGTACATTATTTTAGTACCTCGTTGGCAATGCTTTTTTAAAGTAATTACTTTTACAGTGTTCAAGGAGAAAGTAAATGAGACAA
This sequence comes from Atrina japonica, assembly GCA_030159075.1. Taxonomy (NCBI): domain Eukaryota; kingdom Metazoa; phylum Mollusca; class Bivalvia; order Pterioida; family Pinnidae; genus Atrina; species Atrina japonica. The sequence continues at coordinate 173,902 of BROG01000059.1, forward strand.
AAGTGTAGCATTGCCTTCTAGGTAATCTATAATTGTAAAGTTCGAATAATGCGAACAGGCCTTCTGTCCGTCCGAGAGTTGCGCTTTCTTAAATTATCTACCTGCAAATATTATTTAGTGAAATCATGCCCAAAAGAAATAAAATCATCTGTCAGCAAATATACATTATAGAGGTTATGGCCAAAAGTAAAATAATTATCTGCTTGTAGATCTACACTACTGCAAGAAATGCAAAAAACAGATATCACTATTTGCTTGTAAATGTGGACTGTGGACTCACGGAGGGTGTGACGATGAAGATTAGATACTAAATCCTCCATGTACATTTAAGAGGTCACATATATCTGTCTATGTATATTATGTTTAAAAATGAAGAAGTACCAAAAAAGTCCAATCTGATACGACAAATTAGATACAAATGGTCTTAACATGTAAAAGGAAGAATCGTGAACCTCAAACGGGATGGGACCAGGTGACCGGGAGGATTCAGCGTCCCCTATTATCATGCAACATCCGTCACAAATGATAAAGTATCCATCTTCATCGTCACACCCTCCGTGAGTCCACAAATCAATTCAAATCAAACAGTCAAATAAAATTGAAATATATTTGGTAAATACAGCTTATGCCTCTTTAGCTACTGGTTCATGTCGGCAAGAACGACATTTTTTAAGTTAAGCAATGTTTTACTAACAGTATTACAGAAATATCTGGAATTCTATAATTCTTAATATTCTTGAAGAATGATGTATTAAATTTTATCCAATAAATAATCACGTTCTGGAAGATCGACACCATATTGATGTTGAAACAAATATCGTGAAACACAAATGATTGTTTGATGGATAATAATTACGATAACGTTTTCAGTGTAACTAGCACGTGTAAAGAAAGACACAGGAACATTTTACTTACTTTCACTGTAGTATATGCATCCAAAACGAAAACAATTGACAGTATTAGATTTAATATCTGGAACATGTCGGTATTTAGTGTCTTGTACGAACATCAAATTTGAAAAGCTTCAAATTATACCAAGACTGAAGCATCAAATGCCGTGTGCAGAATGAAATAAATGACAAATTACCCTTTAAGTGAATGCACTAATGACACCACTTTAACGACGGGAATGCGCGTGGTTAACATTGAACAAAAACTGTCTGAAATATTGATAAAAAGATAATTATGTTGGCTGTGTCAAACAGACACATCTCCAAACATTTGCCATTTAGTATATAGATGTCATGAGGTTGTATTCAGTTACCTGTATGCCAATAATCTTTTTTAATCCATAAGATAGTCAGATGTTATTTCTATTACTTAAACATTATTCATTTCATAATCTTCTCCTTATCAATTTTTATATCACATTGGTTCAATTATAAGTTTGATATTTTTTTTTCGTCTGATTTATATTAATACAATGAGGGAGAAAAGTGCACACTTTTGTGTGTATACGTGTGCGCGTCCGAATAAATTTGCATGGGTGACGGCGTGTGCGTGTCTGTATTTGAATGTGCGTGTGTAAGTGTGCGCATATATTTGTGCATGTATGTTAGTGAGTACGCGTGTGTGCGTCCATATGTGTGTATGTGTGTGTGTGTGTGTTTGTGTGTGTGTGTGTGTTAACCGCTTATCATGTAAAATTTATTTATTTTATTTATTTATTTATTTATTTTATTTATTTATCTTATTTATTTGTGGCCAACAAATAAGAGTTAAAATTTCTGTCTGAAAATATAAGTTACGTAAATGTAAACTATGTTTACAACCCCTCAAAATAAAGGCAATATGTTGTTAATCATACCGGAAACGATTGTATAAAAACGATAAATCTAACAAGGCTCGGAATGAAGAATTGCTACCTGGGAAACATGTGGATGTAAAATGGTTATCAGGCCAGATTAAATAAACTATACGTTAAACGTTAAGGTCGCATCTTCAAACATACGAGGGAGGGAGGAAATTAAAATACAATTTTTTTCAAACAATTTTTTATAAGGTATTCTGCCATTTTGGTGTTAAAAATTATAAATATAAACAAATTTAAATACATTTGAGGTCAATTTTTTATTTAAACTTCATCTTAATATATCCCTTCAAAGTCTCGCTGGAGAAGTTAGGGATTTTGTGTTTATGATTTTTTGGTGTTCCATTGGATTAGGAAACAGTTATAGAAATAAAGAATGATAAACTACTTTTAATTCTGGATTTCAAGAGATTTTTGTTTGTTTGGTTGGTTGTTTGTTTGTTTGGTTGGTTGTTATATTTATTTAGAATTCTTTCAATACCTACGAGGGCGGGCATTTAACATAAAAACTTATTTAGAGTGGCATCAACACGTAACCGATTCAATTCAATAATCTCAATTGACTTAACGCAACAAGTTAGTGTCTGTTGTCTAATTTAATCTAGAAATCTAGGAAATTAAATGATAACTGATACTACAGTAAAACCTGTTTAGCAATTATTTGAGTATAAAGATCAACTGATCATAAAAAACTGTTTATGCTGTCCCCAATAGTACCATTTTGTACAAATCAACCTCTATAAATACCATATCCCTTTTAGTTTTATTGTATCCTTATGGGGTCTTTATATATAAGTTTCACTGTACACAGGAATGTGCATGTCTTTGCCCTGACCAATTGCTCCCAATTCGGTGTCTATGTTCAATTATCAAAGGCCTTATTGGCCATAATTATGTTCAGTACATGGAAAACATTTAATAAGTTACCAAATACCGGGGCCTATACTAAGCCGAAAACTGACCCTAAGTCGGTAAAATCTTGCTAATTAGCGATCTAAAATCGGGTCCGTTGCATCACCCCAATCGGCGATACAACAGCCATTGGGTGAACACCCACTCAAAATTGCTATTGCTAAAAGTATTACTTGTCACTACTGATTAAGAATACCTACAATTCATACAGACTTTTCTGATACCCTAATCGACGTCCATGGGCGAAAATAAATCTTGGTAACCTTTTAACGAGATATAGAACAAAATTTCTTTCACCTTGTTCTGATATGCTAAGAACATTAAGCCGCTTACATCTTTATTGACTAAATTTCAAATTCTCGAAAATAAATGTTTCAAAATTCAAATCGCTGTTATGAAATAAATGTTTGAAATAATAAAATTTAATCCGCGGAGAAAAACGTGCGTATGACATTATTTGACATTATTTTAATGCTACTGTAGCCTTCTTGCATGAAAGTTCCAGAAAACTAACCAAACATAATGCCAAAAAAAACATTCATTATTGATTCCAAAACATTTCACAGGTTTCCATCCCTCTAAATGATTCGTGGAAAAACGATTTTAAGCCAGCAATAGAGAAGAAAAAACAAACATAGGTTTAGTTTATATCAGGGATTTACTTCGACGTCAAATTCACATATTACGACATCTATACATCAAGAAACATAATAAATGAGATATACAACAGTGTTGAATACAAAGAATATTACATTATCCCGGTGTTGTTGGACTTCATTCGTCGTCTGTTCATGACTGTAGTTCTATTTACAGGTCATGAGACCCGTAGTCGTTTTCATTGGTATTGTTTTTATTTCATGTCAAAACGTTCTCTTTGAATTGCTTAATTATCAATTGGATTGGGTTAGAAAATAACTAGGCATCGTCTGCGCATAGCATATATGTCCTGACATCGTCAAATAACAATGATGATGGGTATGAAACACTTCAATTTGGGTACTGAAATTTATTTGAATTCACTTTAAAGCAAAGCAGCCATCCATCTTTTTCTATATACATGTATTTGTAAATTTTACGATGTTTTCCGTACCAATTAACGGAAAACCAATTGCATTTTGTTTCGCCGCCGACGAATTATAAAAACATTTACAAGTGTAGGCAAAGCAATTATCTAGAACAAACACAGACATGTGTAACGCACTATAACTTCCGGTTGATTCTGAGTTTACCACATTGTCGTTTCACCTTTTTAACATCAACTATATGCGGTACGTCACATGCAACGATCAAGGCAAAAGAGGACACCAAAATTGTTACAGCAACGCCCCCTATCGTTAGAGATGAAATTCTGTCATCCGTTGCAGATATCTTTTGTCTTTTGTAGGATGATAGGGTTGTTTTGTTAAGCTTAAGTTTCCAAGTCCTTTGAATAATTTCCTTGAATATTTCCTCCTCCGATTTGTTGTGGAGCTTGGTTGCTTTACAAGGGCACACACAACTTTCCTCCTTTGTCGATTTCGTGGTCGAAAATTCAGACATCTTTTCGTTAACGCAGGGAAAGTCATCCCTTGAATAATTCAAATCGGAGATATTCGATGTGTTTGTGAAAAGTACTGTACAAGAAAAACAAACAAATACAAGACATATCAGATATTTCAGAGAGAATACACTCAACTGATTTATCATTAGTGCAATACAACATATATACTTATTAAATCTTTATTTTACTTGATTTATCTGTGTTTTATTGATTTCATGTAGACTTGTTGAAGACAACCAAATGTATGTATGTAGATAAACCTTGATAATAATGTTTATAAAGATAGTGCATAGGTATATGCATTTCGATGATGATGATGATGATGATGATGATGATTATGAAGAGGTGGCGATGGTGGTAATTGCGATGATGATGAGGAGGAGGAGGAGGAGGATGGAGGAGGAGAATATTGACGAGGATTATAATGTGCCACTTCAACATCATACGAAATCTTACCCCTGGATGTGTTTTTTAAAACAACAGTCTCACTTTCGAAGAGATTCAAAGTGACTGACACTGGAAATTCGTCGGCATTTGTTTCATACAGTACACATGTACTGGTTAGATGGTTGTACTGGAGGCCAATATAAGTATACTTTCCCTTAAACGAATCCATAATGCATTGGTGAAGCGTTCTGTTCTGAAGTGTCTCCGTTTCAGTGTCGGCATGAACTCTGTCTATTGAAGTATTTGGGAATTTGACATATGCATCAGTCGTACCTACATCATTCGAACAACACATATTAAAATAGAACGCAATTTTGTGAGATTTATTAAGATGAGTAGTCTGCAATCAGATATCATATTCAATAACAAGAAACTACAAAATACGAAATCGAAATAATTAAGCTTGGTCATTCTTCGGCATCAGTTTCAGTTTGAGACGAAGTGAGGTTACAAGGTTAAAAATAGAATGTTAGAATTTGCCGCATATAAATTGCACTTAGTTGTATGTGGATATCACTTTCTTTATGCTTGTGTTTTATTTAATTTACATTTCCATTAAAAAAACAACCATATGGTTCACCCGGAACGCTCAGATATTATGTAACCGACTACTGGTCCAGCATATAAACTAAAGTATCTCAAACCTCTTCCATATATTTTGTCTTCAGAAAGTTTTTATCCAACAAAACTGAAACAAATTGTACAAATATAAGAGTTTATGAGCATAATTGCATGTCAAAATACCGTGTTATTATTGCAAAAAAGCTAGTTTTTAGTCGAACACTGGTTCACTACAAGATAATCGACGTGAAAAAAATCTTAAGAAAGTGTTATATCTTAATTAACAAATTCCATTGATAATCTACAGAAAAAAATAATTGATGAATGGAAATTTGAATTATTTCATCTTAAAGGTCAAGGTCACCTCTCAATTTGAAATTAAAACTTTAGAATTAGAATATATCAGAACTAAGAAATTAATAAAAAATATATAATGTGTTGAATGCCACTGCATCACTGGACCATTTGAGTCCCCGAGGTGGTTTTACAGTGGTTACTCTTTGAGGAATTTTGACTATACGTTTAGATTTATTAATTGGCCTTGTCTTATACCACTTTCTCTTTAGAAAATCTGTTTGAAATTGGAGCTCAAATGATGAAGTGTAATTGACATAAACTATTGTTTCGAGCATTATAACTTTGGAATTATGTTTATAATACTAATAACCACTAGGTCTTTGCCACTAGTGGACCGTTTGAGTCCCCGAGAGTATACATAAACCTAATACATGTTATTTCAGTACCAGCTGATAATCTAACAATAAAGTAACATTCCCCACTTAAAGCACCATTTAAAGTTCTGAGATATTCTAAAGCTTAGATTTATTTTACAGCGATTACAGTTTGGCGTATTTTTACTGTACGTTTAGATGTATCAATTGGCTTTGTCTAAACCACTTTCTCTTTAGAAAATTTGTTTAAAATTGAAACTCAGCTGATGATTTGTAATTGACTGATACGATCGTCTTGACCATTCAATACTATTCATTACGTTCGAAGACAGTGTTATTGCATTTGCTCATTGAGTAAATACCAAAATAAAATATAAGATTATAAAGATTAACTTTTCAACCTTATGGACTGTTGATATGTGCAATAGAAAGTAGTCAAACTTTTGAATGAGTAATTCAATTGGTACAGCTCCTGTTAAAGGGCATTAGATGTACAGTAAAACCTGTATATAGGGCCACCCAAGGGGCCAGAAAATATTGGCCTTTATGTACAGGTGACCCTTATACACAGGTTCAATTTAGATGAAGTATGAAGTCAAGGGACTTTTCAAAACTGGCCTTTATAGACAGGTGATCCTTATATAGAGGTGGCTGCTATAGCAGGTTTAACTGTATTTACCAAAACATTATTTCGGTTTTTTTTTTACTTTTAGTAAATATACGCAAACAAATAAGATCTATACAAAGACCTACCTTCTTATATTCCTATATATTTCGTGAAAATAAGGCCAGTTCTACTGTGGTATTTATATACCAATACAATGAAACTTGCATATATAAACCGCCTTTGGGACACAACAAAACCGGTCTCTATAGGAAGGTGGTCTTTATATAGAAGTTGATATGTACACAAATGGTACTATCGGGGGAAGCAAAAACAGGGCACAGGGCCATAAAACTATTCCCATACAAATTTTTACTCATCTTTAAGATTTTACTCAAATCTTGGGTAGAGTTGTGGGTCATAAAGAAATTCTTGGACACATTCCTTTCACAATTAATAAAAATACCTAAGTACGGCATGAAGCTGGCTAAAGTCATTTTTAACAGAGAAAATGCCTGCCTCCTATGTTCGTCTCGGGATAAATAAACGCAAATGTCATTGTCATTGTCGCCCTAGAGTATTTCGGGACATGTTTAATCATTTGGCTTTCGAATACAACGTAATATTTGAGCAAAATAGGTTTGGCAGACCAACACTTCTTTCTCTTTTGGCTTGTTTTGGCCATACGACGTTTGTTTACATTAACAATAGGGACGGTGTAAATTTAGTCCGGTACATGTGCCCCAGTGTATGTCCGGACTCATTTATCTTATCTAATGTACTTGTACTAATTTACTTTTATCTTGAATATCGTGTATTATACACATTATATATATTATATGCATAAATTACTGACTTCAGTCAGGTATTGGCATTTTACAAGACGGTTTCAATGTTTTTAAAAAGGTATATATCTATTCCTCTTTTTGCCACAAAACGTGCTGCCTACTTGATATTTAACGCGTTTATACCTCTTGGTTGGTTATTAAATAATTAATCATAGATTATGGTAAGAATAATGTTCAAACATTGACGTTAAGTGAATCGGGACATAAATTGAAACATATGTCATGGAAGACAATCTTTCCTCAATTCAGAAAATTCTTAAGTCGGTCTATGGTCCGTATTTTTTCACTTTTTACTCAGATGAGTAAATTCTTAACTTCTGAGAATAAAATTTGTCTCAGAATTTTCCTTGTTTATGGTTCCGAGCCCAGGAATTTATGACCAGGTGGTCTTTATACACAAGTGGTCCCTAAAGCAGGATTTACAGTAGTTAGGTTGAATTGATAAATTGTAAGTGAATAGCTGCCAAACTAGATTTTTCATGAAATTTACACAACTATATATATATAGGAATTTAAGAATTTGTATGCCTGTATATATTATATGTGTTAAAAAGGAAAATACATACACAGAGAGCTAATGCCCCTTAAAGCTTCTCAATGATAATTTCGTTATAAAACTGAAATGAATGTTCGAATCTTCGCCAATGAATAGAGAGCAAATGCCACTTTAAGCTTCTCAATGATGATTTCGTTATAAAACAAAACTGAAATGAAAGTTCGAACATTCGCCAATGAATAGAGAGCAAATGCCACTTTAAGATTTCGTTATAAAACAAAACTGAAATGAAAATTCGAACATTCGCCAATGAATAGAGAGCAAATGCCACTATAAGATTTCGTTATAAAACAAAACTGAAATGAAAGTTCGAACATTCGCCAATGAATAGAGAGCAAATGCCACTTTAAGATTTCGTTATAAAACAAAACTGAAATGAATGTTCGAACATTCGCCAATGAATAGTTAACGGCAAATATCCGATCCCCGTTGGAACCTTAGCTGATTTTATGAGTACATTTGCCAGTTTACTTTTACTTTACTCCGGGTACATTGTGATGGGTTTCTCTCCTAATGAATCTAAAATGGCCGCCACCATATAACAGGAAAATTGTTGCTTGTGGCGTAAAACAACAATCAAAATTAAAAATAAATCGAAATCTTGAATACTAAGGTACTACACCATTACTGGTCTATGTACTACACCATTACTGGTCTATGTACTACACCATTACTGGTCTATGTACTACACCATTACTGGTCTGTGTACTGCACCATTACTGGTCTATGTACTGCACCATTACTGGTCTATGTACTGCACCATTACTGGTCTATGTACTACACCATTACTGGTCTATGTACTACACCATTACTGGTCTATGTACTACACCATTACTGGTCTATGTACTGCACCATTACTGGTCTATGTACTGCACCATTACTGGTCTATGTACTACACCATTACTGGTCTATGTACTACACCATTACTGGTCTATGTACTGCACCATTACTGGTCTATGTACTACACCATTACTGGTCTATGTACTACACCATTACTGGTCTATGTACTACACCATTACTGGTCTATGTACTGCACCATTACTGGTCTATACCTTCTATTTCCCCATCCGCGTGTACACATAGATATGGAAGCTCTTGCGCACAAGAACCCATTTGCAGCAAACTGTCCTCGCTGGTTGACGACATGTTCATTAAAACACACTGTAGGTCTTCCCTTATGGTACCATTGATTCTATATGAATCTGATTTACAGTCTTTGGAGTTGATGATGCTTCTCTTGTCTTCCGGTTTGAAAATACCTGTCCAAATAGTTTGCAGCGGAGCCCTGTAAGATTAAAATCAATTACATTGGATGTTCCCGGGAAGAGATAAGTAAGAGAGATTCGCAAATAAACTCACAAAATCACCTTCAGTTCCATGTGAGTGATTTTGTGGTTAAAAACGCGATGCCCCAAACAATCGGTCGCAGACTACCTAATGAACAATTGCAAAACACAAATGGATAAACAAAAACAAGCATAGTAGATAGATAGATAGATAGATAGATAGATAGATAGAAATAGATGGGCCATACATACAAACATACTATTCCCCTGCCTAATAATGTTTGTGTTCCACTTCGAGGAAATTTTGGAGGTTATGTTTTTTTTCTGAAAGCTTATAAAAAATGCAACAAAATGCGACATGTTAGCACTCTGAGCTTTGGGGCGTTTAAGAGGTTGGGGGTAAAAACCATAGCAAATTAACAAAAATTGCTGAAAACTGGAAAACTTCAGTTAATCCTTCATGGTCTCCGGTTGCAGTGAAAGTACTGGAAGTATGGTGGATACCATAAACCGGTATTGACCCCTTTAACAATCATCAAATTGAGCTTTGATAGCACTCTGTCCACGTATTGGTTTTGTGGTAAAAACAACATACAAAATTAACAGAAATCACTAAAAATTAAAAATATACAATTCATCCTTCATTTAAAGTCTTTTATTGCAATTAGAGTAATAATTGTATGACAAATAGCTTATATGATGTGTATGGACAAAATAAACAATAATTTGTTTTATCAAAATTGAGGTTTTGAGGTAAAAAATATATTTGAAAATTTACAAAAATTGTTGAAAACAGCAAAACCTCAATTAAACCTTCATTTAAGGCCTTTGTTTGCATTGAAAGTAATGGTTGTTTGGTAAATATCTTAAATGATAAGTATTGATCCATTTAACAAACAATATGTATCAAATGTGGTGTTTGGGGGTAAAAAAAACAATTTTCAGAAAAAAAATTTGTTAAAAAGCATTAGACTTAAAGCCACCTATAACAAAGCTTTTAACAACATGTTTTTGGTGGGCATAATACAAAATGCTACAAATTGAGCTTTCTTAGCACTCTGGCTACTCAAGAGTTTTGAAGGGAAAATCGATTTAAATAAAAAACAAAAATCGCTGAAAACTGGAAATATAAAATTAATCCTTCATTTACATTTTTTGCAATTAAAGTTAAAATTGTATGCCAGATGACTTCAAAGTTAAGTATGGGGATAATAAAGAATGATTGTTTATTACAGTTGGTGTCTCGAGGAGGAACCAAGAAAAAATTATCATCAGTCGGTTTCATCACAAAAGTAAACTAATTTGAAGGGTTACTAGGTTTTTTTTAGTTTTCTATTAAAACCATTTAATTTTCTCTCTGTTAAAATTTATTGGTTTCGTTTTAGAACCCCTAAACGCACAAACAGCTAGATGTCTAAATACCATATAGTTATGAAATTTCACGGAGACAAATTTTCGCGTTTTACCTTAAATGAACTTATTAACTTTTATTATATTTCGCACAAGATTAGTCGAAAATTGTCTTTCTGATAATTCATAAGTGCAAGGTATCAAATTCACGGGTATTTAATTTTGTAGTTTCACATTCACGGATGTTAAATTTACTGGAGATTTCTTTGACCTTGAACATAGCGAAATCCCCCTCAAATAAAAGCAACTATACAGTAACCTATTTTAAAACTTTTTAAAAACTTTTTATTTCCATTAAGATACCCTCTGTTGAAAAAGAGGCTGTATGTGGTATAAATCTAATCTGACGTCACAAATTTCTGTTTTAAATATTTGGTTTTAGAACACACACACACACACACACACACACACACACACACACACACACACACACACACACACACACACACACACACACACACACACACACACACACACACACACACACATTAATTTCTTAATATACTAATACTTATCAATTAAAATATCTGCTATACCACCATTTCTGGTAGTGCAATTAAGAGACCATCAATGAAGAATTAATCCTGATTTTCCAATTATCAGTGATTTTTGCTAATGTTTCATCCCAAATTTTAATAACTCTTATGGCTAGAGTGATAACATGTCTCATTTTGTAGGAATATTGATAAGCTGTCAGAGAAACATACCATCTAAACTTATTCCTGGGTAAAAATTGGAGTACATGTATTTAGTGGCCTAAAGTGAAATAAAACTTTTCAAAGATTTCTGTTGAAAAACTTGTTTTTAAACTTAAAACAACACATTTGATATACAATGATTGTGTAATAGGCCAATACGCATTATTCCAGATATCTGTCATACGACAATTAAACTCATTTCAAAAAGCCGTAATACATAAATGATTATTTTAGAATTTTCAATTTTCATCGATTTTTGTTACTTTTGTTATGGTTTGTTATGGTTTCACACCAAATCTCTTGATACCCCAATGGCTAGAATGATAACATGACGCATTTTGTAGCATTTTCATTAACCTTTCTGACAAGCATAGCCTAAAAAATCTCGGTAAAGCCTGGGTTGTTTTAGTAACCAAGAGTCTTATAATTTTATCAATTTTTTTTCACAGATTTTTGTTTAAATTTTTTTTTTGTTTTTAGTCCCCAAAACACCAAATTTGTAACATAATGATTGTATAATGTGCCAAAACTTCTCATTTAATATATCTGTCATAAAATCATCAAACTCATTGCAAAAGGTGGCAATAAATGATGAACTAATTGAGATTCTCCAGTTTTAAGTTATTTTTGTAAATGTTTATGTTTTGTTTTCCCAAAACTCTTGAATGCCACAGACGCTAACGTGTTAACATCTAAAGTCTAATACAATGGTTGTTTAATGGATCAATACTTATCATTTGAGATATTTACCAAACAACCATTACTTTCAATGTAAACAGAGGCCATAACTGATGGATTAATTGAGATTTTCCAGCTATTTGCTAATTTCCATGGTTTTTGTTTTTTACCTCTAAACAAATCATTGTTGTGTCTATATTATCTTTTTGCTTACAATTATTACTCTAATTGCAGAGCCGGCCTAGCTCAGTCGGTAGCGCGCTCGACTCTGGATCGTAAGGTGGTGAGTTCGAGTCCCGCCGGCGACAGGTTGCTTTCCTGTCTTTCGGATGAGACAGTAAAAACTGTAGGTCCCATGTCACACTAGGGGTCGTCACGTTAAAGAACCCTCACTGCTCAATGGCCGTAAGTGCCGAGCATAGGCCAAAATTTGAAGCCCTTCACCGGTTTTTGGTGACGTCTCCATATGAGTGAAATATTCTTGAGTGGGACGTTAAACAACAACAAACAAACAAACAAACAAACTGTGTATAGAACAATCAGTGGCAGACTAAATATTTATGTGTATTATTCGTTTAGACATTGTAAACGTAACACCAAAGTTATAATACTCGATACGATCGTTTTTAACGATAAATACCTTGTAAATAAGGTATGATTGAGGCTTTCCAGTTTTCAGTGATTTTTAAAATTTGTATTTGAGTTTTACTCCTCTTTACATCTAAACTCCCCCAACGGCCTGAGTGTTAACAAGGCTCACTTTGTAGCATTTTTATAAGCTTTCAGAAAATCATAACCTTCAAAATTCCCCTGTTGGAACAGGGGTTATTGCTGGCTCAAAGACTACACACACGTTCACATATATATTATTTTACCTTCCCGATCTAGAATTTACAGACTTTATGTACATATACGATTCCGGTATCACCATCGAGTACAATAAGGAGCCTTCCTCTTTACAGCTTTGATAAGCATCGATCCATGTTTTACTATCATAATGTAAAACAAACGATGTTATATCATTTCCGGATGGGTATGCCACTGTGTAAACATAAGAAAAAGTTAATGTAGAAAATACTTCAATGTGAAGAAAAACTCTTTTTTTGAAGTGGTTGGACGGATTTGGCTTTGTTGTTTGATTTATTACTGGGCCTTGTATTATACCACTTTTCCATTAGAAAATATATTTAAAACTGGATCTCAACTGATGAAGTCTAATTGACAAAAACGATCGTATCGAGTATTATAACTTTGGTGTTACGTTTACAATGTCTAAACGAATAATACACATAAATATTTAGTCTGCCACTGATTGTTCTATACACAGTTTGTTTGTTTGTTTGTTTGTTGTTGTTTAACGTCCCACTCAAGAATATTTCACTCATATGGAGACGTCACCAAATGCCGGTGAAGGGCTTCAAATTTTGGCCTATGCTCGGCACTTACGGCCATTGAGCAGTGAGGGTTCTTTAACGTGCCAACACCTACTGTGACACGGGACCTCCAGCTTTTACTGTCTCATCCGATACACAGAGACAACATGCGCAGACAAACACTGACCGCTAAAAATCCAGAGTTGATTTCAGGTGTCAATGAGGAGTAAGCATACCCTGTTGAGTGGTCGCACCTACAGCGCATCCACTGTCAAATTCAATGAAATACATGACAAGGAATCGGTAGATACGACCACTGTACATTAAATGAGTTTCCTCATTTCCTCATGTGACAAAATCTTATCAGTAAGTGCTTTGCTTCTGTATATGAAATATATATGTATATTTGGTCACATGTCCTGGCCTATCCGATCTGCTTCTTGATATGAACAGCAGATATATGCTTGCGAAAAAAAAAGATATTACTACTTTTAAAATCTGAAATGTGACGGTCGAAAGCTTGGAAAATCGTATACCTTGGTTGATGAAATCATTTATTAAGTTCCACTCCATCATCAGTCCCGTGAGTGAGTTTTTGTTTGTTTGTTTTTTTTTTTTTTGTTTTTTTTGTTTTTTTTTTGTAATATTTACTATTTTATCAATCTGTCTACCTATATACTTATCTATAGAGAAATAATATTGCTTAAAACTCACTGTGAGTTTTCTGTATAACTTGGTGATATAGAAAATAAACAGAAATTTCAGGCAATTTAGGCTTTTCTGTTGTTGATTTAATCGAGGTACAAGTTATAAAGATCGACAAAAAATTTAAACGGATTCTAAATGTTGGTTCTTAGCAAAATATTCTTGAGAAGGCACTTCTGATATCCCGTTATACAATGCAGTAATCATTACAGGCAAGATACGATCTCAAAACGACAGTATGTGAGAAAGCGCATGTAAAATTCATGTAAAAAGACCAATACGGGTAGGAATTCAGAAAAAACAACAATCTTAAAAACTGGCCTGTAATATCTATAATTTAAGTACCAAAGTGGTTTTGATTTTAAATGATGGTATCTTAGCGAAATCTTATTTTACTATGGAATAATAAGCTGACACAGTAATATCAGATGCTGGGTATATGTTTACTCTCGGTGACCCAGACGGTCTACATGCAGTGACAATAACCCACTGGTTATCAATATACCAAAATGATAGTTTTACAAAAGGTAACGGCCACAAGTCAGCTTTGTCGAGCAAAATATATCCAGAACAATAAAAATTATATTTACCTCGTACTATTTTTATAGGTCTAGCAAGGTGAGATCCAATAATTCCATCGGCATACAGGGTCACTTGAAATAAAAGTTGTTAAAGTCAGAATCTTTGTATGGCATTTAACGATAATATAAATGTTTACATCATATGTGTGATAAATGATAAATATTTCATTAATTCCATGTGATTTCGTAGTGGAATAACAACAAATCAAAACTTAAGAATTCCTATCTCATAAAATGGTTTTTCTTTAAACTACTGTTAATAATACTAATATTACTACTACTTCTTATTCTACTACTGCTGCTACTACTACTGCCATCACCGCCACAACTACTACTACTACTTCTACTACCACTACTATTACTACTACTAGTAGTAGTAGTAGTACCTATTTTTTGTTTTAATGGTGTTATTGTCATTGTTGTTGTCGCTGTTGTTGTGAATGTTCTTGTTTTGATGATGTTGTTTTTTATTTCTATGATGATGATGATGATGATGACGACGACGACGATTTCAAACACTGACAACGCAATAAACATACCAGTCACAGAAATGAATATTAGCAGTTTTCTTCCCACATGTCGATAGTCATACGATCCCGATGACATTTTCTTTGTTTAAACTGCAGAAGAAAAATATTATCCATTGTAACTATAGATATGGGTATAGGGAAATATCAACAGAAGAACAGAAGAGTTTCAGCCATGGACAAGGCTTTCCGGAACGTTCGAGTTAATTACGATTGATCTAATTACATATGGACTGATTGGAGATGGATTGTTTTCCGCATGTAACAAAATTACAGAAGTTTAATGAAAATGGGAATAACAACTTATATTACAACCACCACTGCCACTACTACTATTACTACCATCACCACCACTACTACTATTACTTCTACTACTACTACTACTACTACTACTAACTACTACTACTACTAAATACTACTACTACTAATACTACTACTTACTTCTACTACTGCTACTACTACTACTACTACTACTAATAATAATAATAATAATAATAATAATAATAATAATAATAATATTAATTATTATAATAAAGCAATTATAATGGTGATATCAACTATTTTAACACATGTAATTGGTCATTAACAGAATAATAAAGATTTACTTTTGCTAACACACACACATACATACACCACACAAATACCTAAGCTAAAAATGTATTAAACAATCCTCCTACAAGCAAATATATATTCATACAAATACTTACGTTTCTCCCTTTTTCCAAAATTTCTTCTCAATTATTATCTCAACTAAATGTTATTATGATAACATGTATCATTGGTTATTATAGTAAACTGGCACTCGTGTAAATTCATACGCGTAAAACTGAATCATTACACAGAACATATTGTACTGTCGTCTCTCTGTGTAGAATTCTCAAGTCTGTCTGTGTAGGATTCTGAAGTATCTCTGAGTGGGATTCTGACGTCTGTCTGTGTAGAATTCCGCAGTTTCTCTGTATGGGATTCTGACGTCTCTCTGTGTAGGATTCTGAAGTATCTCTGTGTGGAATTCAGACGTCTGTCTGTGTAGAATTCTGAAGTCTCTCTGTGTAGAATTCTTAAGTTTCTCTATGTAGGATTGCGAACTGACATTCTGATATAAATATACCTGACAACTTCTAATTGTCTTGTTTTTTTCTGCATATGTCACTCAAAATATTAATCCTTGTTTTATCCGTATGCAATATTGATTAATAACGTAAAACCGTTACAAATGTACTAGTTGAAATTAATACACACAATTTCCGAGATAATAAACCCGTATTAATCGGGGGATTAAAATTTAATTGTTGTGATAATGGCAATACGAAACATAATCTTCTTTCATAGTTCCTAGATAATTGTTATCACTAGGTAGTTGAAAGAAATTTAAAATGAAGTGTATCCGTTTGATTTATTTTCAAAGACGGATTAGTATATATAGCTTCCTTTTGTGCATTCTAAAGCACGAAATTGTAACTGATGTGTCAACGTCAATTGGTTTAATTGACCTATACAAAAACTTAGATATTCATTTCAATGTCTTTGATGTTTCAAATGATATTCACGACAAGTACATAGGTATATGCATTGCGATGATGATGATGATGATGATGATGATGATGATGATGATGATGATGATGATGATGATGATGATGACGACGACAATGATGATGATGATGATGATGATGATGATGATGATGATGATGATGATGATGATGGCTATACCATATATTATGCTCTTTTTTAGTTTTGTTTTATTGTTAAACGTCCACAGAGCCCGGATATTATACACACATGTCCTCCACAACTGGGTTTTTGCTCACAATTACATGCATTTAATCCGGTGGCTTACATCAATAAAAAATTATTTATCTTTACCTTTGTAAATTCATTTTCTCTTTTGATATATGCTTGTGAGAATAGGTTACTTAGTTCAAGACTATTAAACAATCTGTTAGGTTTCTTGTCAGACTTCAGTGTTCAAATGTTGCCAGTGGTATGTCAAAGATTTTCAGCCAATCTCTAAAGATATATATTCAATCTTCCAAGCCATGTGGATTTTATTATTCGACGCAAGAAGCGGGGCCATCGAGGTCAAGTTGAAGAACCATTTCTAATTTTGGATCAGTAAATATTTCTTCCGGTTGAAGCATTCTGATTGTGTATGCCTTCAGTGGTTAATGTAGTGATCGAAGTGCACGAAATATAACGAATGGATTATTCAAACGTTCGTTTGATTGTATGCGAGACTTAAACAATTTTGATCGGTTTTTAATGAAAAAGACAATCGAAACAAATTTGGCACGTGTAAATTCAGTTATTGATTACGTCTCATATCGTCTGGCTGTAAGTGACAGACCATTGTAAGGATGTCGTGGCGTTAAACTTACATCAGGCCACCAATTTCTAACCGTCCTAGGACTCATTCGACGTCCGAGAGTGTCACTCATGTCTCTGGTCGTCTCCAGTACATTCATTAATATGTTCTGGAGGTGTGAGAGATGTATTGTCCTATCTTGACGTTACCACGTAACTAGACGTCGGGCGTCCAGTTCAAAGATGGTCAACCAATTTCCCTAAGGTCTAAGGCGCTAAATCATGATGTCGATTCACATACCCCTAAGAGCTTATGATATGACGTTTAGAAAGAACCTCCAAAAGCAGATCCATAGCTTTACCATCAGGACTTCGGATAAACATACAATTATCCCCGGAAATGTCTAGATAAACGGATATAGTGTCATCAGAAATTATGCTTTACAGAAGTTGACTATATTGTGCACGAGAGTTTACCTAGGTCATCGCGTGTGAAATTCCAGTAAAATGGTTAATCAATAAAAGCATTATGACAACAAAACCCCGAACTTGAGAATTTTTTATTTCCCTTTTTCGAGAGTTCCAAGTGATAGCATTGAAAATGCAAGCGAAGGGGGCATACATTGTCTTTTTTATAACAATATTTATATTTGCTTCTCAAGTTAATGTCCTCAAACGAAGAATTCTTCTTCCCATTCTGTGCATGACAAACACAAGATAACCAAGCAATGATATTTAAATCTACAAAAATGTCCTTCACAAAGTTTTAGTTTTCAGGGTGTTTAGACCTTCGGAAACCAAGAGATGGGATCAGGTGCCGTGGAGAAGTAAGCATGCCCTGTTGACCGCTGTCACCCGCTGTGAGTCCACAGTTTATTTCAGACAATTCTACAACCAACCACTTTTTGGTCAGATAACATTTCATTTGGTGAGCATAATACAATGTAATTGCAAACGAGGTATTTATTCTGACCATAAAACTTGCAGAACATTCATAGCAAACGCGATTCATGATATCGTTGTAACATCAACTTATCAGTAAATAGACTGTTTCAAAAACATGTACAGTTCGATAGAATATGTTACAATATATATATCAAACTAAGGGATATATCATATAAAAGAGTGTTTCAAAACAATTTTGTTGGTATATAACATGCATACACATTAAATAATATTATTCAAGCGAGCCACATTCTTAACTATTAACATTTTGGAAATTTACCAGTTAAACCTCATTTTCCATTTTATATTTCAAATTTCAAATTTCACCATTTCTCTATCTCTAATTATAACCTGTCCAGGAAGTTCCGGTTCACATTTCCACGGGGATCCAATGGAATCCTTCCAATTTTATCCTTATTGCCTGCTTTAATTCAGCACGATCGTTTTGACACGTTTAGGATGCTCAAAATAAATTTTAACAACATCGAAATAAAGTTTTTGTCATCCAGTTTGGTAGTATGTTAGTAGTGTTAGCGTGGTATTACAGGTACAACTTAAATCTAAAAGATTGACGATTATAAAGCCGAAATCGTCGCATTTGTCGTATAGCCAAGTTGTTAACTTCCCATCGTTGTCTAAAATAAGTGAAATGTCAAAGTAGGAAGCGTGTGTACTTTATTCTGTTCTGTCTATAACTTCTAATTCACTGGGATAATTGTAAATTGACAAAACGTCGTCGATATATCAAATTGTCATATTAAAATTATTGCTAGTGTTTTCTTCTTTTGAACTGGAAACTTCTAAATAAAGGAACAAAGCGACCAATAGAGCAACATTTTTACTTAGTGTTTATTATCTCTGTCGGCGATTTTTTCTTAGCCGCTTATGTGTATCGGATAGTTTTGAAATGTCGCAAATTACTAAACAGGCACCACTCAAAATAAGTACTACAAAACTAAGCCAGCCCATGGACTGACAGATTATTCGGTTGTCTTTTGCAGATGTTTTCTTCCTAAGATAAGATGACAAACCCGTTTTCGACAAAAATAAAATATCCTTCTTTTTTCGCATTTCCAAATATATTTCATCTGTTGTTTTCCTTGTTTTGTTGACAATAGAGCAGTTACAAGAACACGTTTCATTGATTCTAGGTGCAGTTTCTAAAATATCCGGACACGTTAAGTCTGTGCTCGTTATTTTTGGTATTTTTCCCTGTTCTGTTTTGGAAAGAAGCAGCACTGAAATAAAAATTGTAGCATAGTTCATTTGCAATTTTGTTACTTTAAAATTCTGTATCACATGCCAAATCAACTCGAGACTCCTATACCACACCGAGGGTTCTAGGCCCGGGGATGATATCGATCAAGGGTTGATATGAACGGACTGTGATACAAATTTTGTCATGTTTTACTATAAAGATATTTTTTCGAAATTTTTCTACTTTCTGTGCACATAAATACTTGATGACGTCGCTGTAAACAAAGAAATACGTATCTTTTGAAGTGTTAAAAGTTATAATTGTGACGTAATCACCTTCCAAGGTATAGCAGAGTATTTTCATGAATCCAAAAGAGATTATACCGAGGTAATTTCCTATCATGATTTACAAAAATCATATAGAATTTTACCCATATGTTTGTACGGAAAATCAGATGAACAACTGAAATACAGTGTATCTATCCTTCTAAAAGAAGTGTTCCAAATCTGACGCATTTCCGAATAGCACATACCTATATAAACTACTCGAAAAATGTTGTGCAAATAGTTGTTCAACATAATGCTTAAAACCTGGTCGTTGGTATCTATAGAAACCCTATAGATTAATACTTTGATTTTTATATTTTTACCACCGAGTATATATCTTTGGTGGTGGACATTTTGTCACAAGAACACTTGTTGCTCGGAACATACCTTCAAGGTACAATAAAGTACAAAATAGAATAATCCTGAAGATTTATATGTTGATATATGAGATTTTTATACTCAAGATATGCACAATGTATGTACTTAGTGATATACAAACCTTTAGATGCATTCTTCATTATAAGTGTTGTCCTTTCTGTAGTGGAATTTAACATTACATACAGCGGATAATGCCTAAAGCTGGACAAATATTGAACACACGTCTTATTGTCGACATTGTAATTGGCGCCAAAAGTTTTGAAATTTTTCCAAAACAAAATGTAAATGCAGGTTTCAATAGAATCTACGTTCTCGTTGATGAATTCCTCAAGATGGAAGTCTACATGAACAACTGTATATCGGTATAATACATAAGAGTCGATGACGTCTAAAATATATATATATATATATATATATATATATATATATATATATATATATATATATATATATATATATATATATATATATATATATATATATGCATATATTAGAGTTATCAAATCGGTCAATTTCTATTATCCTGTTAACCGAATGTTTTTCCTATCGAGTACTCGGTCACTTATGTAATATTGCAATTACAGAACCGGAAATTAGTAGTCGGAGGGGGTGGCAGGGAGATATTTGTTTGCGCGAGGAGGTATATTATTTCATATCCAGAAAACAATTAATGTTAAAAGAAATACGAAGCAATTTTAAAAGATTCGGTAATATGCTCCCAGACAATATTTCAGCTATATAACTATATGTACATGAAGTTGTTTTCTAAATTCCAGGTGAAAATGTCGTCATTTTCTTTGTTTCATCTGCAATTAAGCTTAACATTAATATTTAAACTAGATTATAATACTGAAAACCGTTCATTACATTTATATATCTTCCAGATATGAAATACAAACAACTTCTGCTGGATAAAGCAAACTAAGTGGCAGGTATAAAGACAGTAACTGTTGTATAAACATCCATCAAGAAAAGACGGTGATTTTCATGTATTAGAGAGTCTATGACCGATTTTAATCTATTTGCAAAACAATCTATAACAAACATTCAGTAATGATATAGACCACCAGGTTTTTAAAAACTCTTGGTTTATTTCCTTTTGGTAATATTGAAATTATGCCAAATTTTAGTGTATTTGTTAACTCTCCCTTCTGTAAACCTTTTTTTAATGGCCTATAAAAAAATCTCCAATATCTAACCAGAAGAACTTTTGTTGTTGTTGTTGTCGTTGTTGTTTTTGTTCCGTAAGTTTTGGAATATCTATGTCGGTAAGTAATTGTGTATTATAGGTATCTACTAGTGAATGATCCCTACAGCTATAACGTTCGTTATAAAAGGATTTAATTATTTTCCGGATTTCGTTTTGGTCTGATAATTCCCTTCTATATCATCTGTAATTTTATTTACTGTTTTATTGACATATTTTTTTTCACACAAAGTTTTGTAAGTTTTTCCCCGGACTCAATCCATTTTGCCCTCGAACGAAGAAGTAAGTCATTTACTTCGTATTTTCTTATATCTTCACCTTGATTATTTAGGTCAGATAAGATATTACATTGAAGATCACTGTGGAATCTATCATTTTTTAGTTACTTCAATATTTTTCATATCTAATTTTGTTTTTTTTTTCTTGGCAGAATAGGGTATAGCCATACGTAGAATTTTCGTAAGTAAAACTTCGAAAAATAAATCATCTTCAAAGTCGAACTGTATTTCAGAATTTGGCATACTTATTATTTCTTTTACGTTTTCACTACAATTTTATCTCTCTATAAAGAATTATTAAAACGCCAGAATCCCCTGTCTTTCTGTATTTCGGACAAACCTATATCTAATTATATCAATTATTGGATGATCTGAGTGGTATCCAGGCAAAATATCTACTTTCTTGACACAAGACATTAATTCCCCCCAAATCAGGGGAAAAATCGAGGCGTGTTTGTTTTATAGGCCATATTCTATATATCTTTCTATGCCATATATACGCGCTTTCGTCTTGATTATAAATTATCAAGGGATCGACTAAATAAAATTTTGATTTAATCTTTTCTATTACTGAAGCACATTTTGGAGTATTTCGCATAGAACAATTTTAACAATCTTTTTTAATTTTTTTAAAGTTCCAATCCCTAAATATAATTGTGAAATCATTTTCCGATTCTTTATAGTACTTTTTAGTTTATTATAAAACTCCGGATTATCTTTATCTGGCCAGTAAATATTAATCAACGTCATTGAAAATTTATTTTTCAACACTATCTGAGACCAGCATATTAGCTTCCGAGTCCGATTTTGTGTGACCTACATTTATACTACTATCATTATAATACAAGTCCAAGACCCCCCCCCCCCCCAATCTTTTTTCCTGGACTTAAAGCAAACGGGAAACCCCACTGGCCGTGAATTAAATTATCATCCGATCTTAATAAAAGTATATATAGATGCTTTTTTTATCCTGAAGATATCTGAATATGTCCTTCCGTTTTTTTAATATCTAAGCCCCCTATAGTTGAGAGTCAAAATTTTTACATTACATCTTGAAACCCAGAGTTAACAGTGGCCTTAGTAACACTCCATATACTCTGTCAAATTCACATATACAATAGTATAAACAGTTTTACAGAATATAGTAAAATCCATATAACCCGGCGGGTGGAGTCTTGTGAACCCTTTCTTGACATGGACGAGTTTAAATTTTAGGTAATAAAGCATAACATTAAAATTACATTGATCAGATCGTTCGTACTTCTTACCATACATAAGAGTGAATCCAGTGAGAACTAAACGGTTTTTTTTTTCGTGCAGCTTGACATAAACGAAAACTGAGTAGCATCATCCGTATGATAATCGTAAGGTTACACCACCTTGCAAATCTTATGTAAATTGGTGTATACTCTTAGACGAATTTGACAATGCATCATAAAAACAGAAGACAATAATAAATATAGTTACCCTTATAGTAACCCAGGTTTACAGCACAAAAGTATGGCTGTTTCAGATCACAAGATGAGGCATAAAACATGTTGAAATATCCGTTGGCTGATAAATCTAAGGAGAGGCACTGAAAAGTTTCTTGTATTTGGTTACGAACAGTATGACTTTTCAAAGTGTTTATACAATCATCACTGGTGACCCAATAGCTACTGTTTTCGGGTTTATATATTCCGCTCCATATTTTATCACGTGACCTGAAATGAATTTTACAAAATGTGTATATCAAAACATGTATACAAAAGTGATATTCGAATGGAGGTCCTTACAACAGCATTCTCACAATACCGAATACGGCACGGAACCATACTCTATAGACAGACAACGGCCAGTATGGGTCAACAGAATAATCGAAACTCCGAGTCATTAAGAATAAGATAAATTAGATATACATATGGGTTCAACATGAGGAACTGTTACAGATCCCAAACGGGAAGAGACAAGATGTAGGGATGGTGTCAGCGTCCCCTGTTAACTGATGTCCGGATGGTGCCAGCGTCCCTTGTTAACCGATGTCCGGATGGTGCCAGCATCCCCTATTAGCTGATGTCGGATGGTGCTCGCGTCCCCTGTTAGATGATATCCGGATGATGCCAGCGTCCCCTGTTAGATGATATCCGGATGATGCCAGCGTCCCCTGTTAGCATGCCACGCCCGTTGCAAATGTTTCGTGGAGACCTCTCGAGTACGGTGAAAAGGTCAAGTTCGGTGAAAAGGTCATCAGTTAGTTTTAGATCTGATTGACGAAAGGGGTTCACTGTATATGGTCGTGCGCCAAAATATAATCTTACATTACTGAGAGGGGGGCTTCATATTTAAACATATATCGAATACCTAACGAATAACATATCTAGAACATACCAGGTACTGATAGGGACAGCCTTGGGGATCGACGACCGAAAAAAAATACACGGCATACATAAAAGTCACAGAAATCAAATTATTACTCTAAAGAAGCTTCATAAGATAATACACAAATCAGGTGGAAACTTTGATCTCTAAAAATCCAGAGGCCAGATCGAAACAAACACATTTGATATCTAATACTGAAATAACATGGCGATATAACAATCTGCAACGTTGATTTATCAGTACATACTCTGTGATATTTTGTAGATATCGCAGTAAATACTTATGCTTTCTAAATATATGATCCTTTCCTGAAAAGCCTCCATCACCACTGCATGATCGGTATGCTTCAAACCATGTTTTCTTTTCCGAATAAAAATGGAAATTGAAAATCTCATATCCAGAAGGAGAAACTGCAAGGAATAGAAATATTACATCAGTAATTGTATTCATTAGATATGTTACTTATTTAGCCGGTCTGGTTCGAGTTCTGAGTTCGAGTCCAAAGGCGGCAGGTCGGTTTCCTGTCCTTCGTATGAGAAAGGAAAAACCCAGGTCTCGTGTCACAGTAGGTGTCGGCACGTTATAAAATTATTACTGCTCAATGGGTGTAAATGCCGAGCATAGGTCAAACTTTCCCTTTACCAGCATTGTTGACGTCTCCATATGAGTAAAAGATTCTTGAGTGGGATGTTAAACAACAATACAACCAAATACAATCTACATGTTACTTATTTTTAAAATATATATTAATAATAATGATAAAAAAATGTTATCATCGTCAATGATATCTTTATTATTGTTATAATCGTTGAAGGCCATTACGATTTATTTATCATATAAAATAAATAAAATTAACCTTCCACTTTACGTGTTTTGGTACTTTCCATGCCGTCTGTTTGAATTTCATTGTCATCTGCAAAATGAAACTAAATACATTTAATTATATATTCCAGGATGCAGGATCACGGAAGAGTTTTAGACATATATGTCAAAATTCCTATTTCAAATGAAATGATTTTCCAATTTTGCACTCTAGGATAAAAGTTGTGATATTATCGATAAACACTAAAGAGTCATGCATTGAAGAAATATAAACATAATACCAAATTTATAGTTCACAAAAGGGACAGAATGAATTCTCAAGACAATCGTTTCTGTCAAGAAAACTTCATCTTTCATGATTTGAGCTTCAACTTCCAAATAGTATTTATTTCCAAATAAGGAAGGGATGTCATTAAAGACAAAATGCAGAATGTATATGTATTTCCCAAATCTGTATTAGACTATACGTAGCCACTGCAAAAGAATATCTTAGCTTTCGGGGAGTTTAGAAATAGAGATTCCTCAACAAGTGTTGATTATTATGTTTGCTATCTTGTGTTAGTTAATTTTCAAAATTTGAAAAGACACGTGATTTATCTTACTAACGGGAGTTAACTTACACGAGTTGTTGAATCTGTTTCTACCATAACTGAAAACCGCTGATTGGTAGTATGAATCATTAACCTACTAATCTAATGATCGCGTCAAACTTGTATGTCGCTTCAGTCTCCAGATTGCATCGATATATCAAAGGAAGGAAACCCATCATTATTAGAGATTTCAATGACGGACCTCTTTCCTTCCAACCACTTTAATCGCCAATTGTTACCGTCGACAACTGGTCTGACGTAACATCATTTCAAATGGTCCCCCAGCAGTGGCATCACCTAGTGGTTGGAAATACCATAAGCATAATACTTAAATAATAGTTTGTAAAACGGGGACATATTAATTAGACCAGCAAAATTTTTATATATTTTCAATTTTGTAATGTTATCGTTCACCAGTGGTTGATTACCAGACCTAGGGATTTAACCAAAAAGGTGGAAACAAGATAATTCTTCCCACATTTTCGTAAAACCCCTGGTAAATAAAAGAAAGTGCGAACATGATACTGTGATAAAAGATTGCATCATAATCCCAATACCGCACAGGGTTTTTAGAAGTTGAAATGGATCCAACATTTTGAAATGATTAATCAAGTAAATGTGCCAATGTCTCCCTTTCACAATTAAAGACCAACAAATAGCCCATGCTATGATATAAAATATGTACAATTGGGACGACAAATAATTAACCTTTACAATCTAGTCATGACAGATCAATCCATATTTAAAGAAAATCTGGAAAAAACTTTAATGTTATTCTAAAAAAATATTGTATCACGGGATACAGTTTTGGAGTGTGTTTAATTTATTACAAATTTTAAATTAAAAAAAAATCTGTCATTCTAAAATGTATTGGGATACACATTTTCGGTGTGTTCATTTTCTAGCTCAAACAAAATAGTATTTCAAAATCACCTCCAACTGGAGAGTCCTGGCCAATGATAACTGTAATCACTATCATCTGGATCAAGAGTAAATACAAATACATATGTAGAAATGGTTTTTTCCCGCTTCCCTTGTTTTCATGGTTACGAATCATGGCAGTTACAACTGTATCAAAAAGAATACAATTACATTTAGTACAGATAATATTAATTCAATAACAAGACTGTATTCATACAATGTAATAGATAAAAATAACTGATCGTGTATTTATGAGACGTAATGTGTATTTTATTGCATATCACATTTTCATTTTCTTGCAAGAAAATATCAATTTATACACTGCAAATGCAAATACTGATACGAATAAAAATTCTTTAACAAGCACTTTCACACAATATTTATTATTTATAGTGTGTGTGTGTGTGTGTGTGTGTGTGTGTGTGTGTGTGTGTGTGTGTGTGTGCACAATTATGTCACGGGTCGTCATAATGGTTTGTCGTTTCAACGAGAAATCAAGAACATTATAACATTTCGGATAAGCAGTTTATGGTTAGAAATATGAACACCATGACGTAATAGGTGTCAATTTTTTTTAAATGCCGACAGGAAAGTGATGTCACTTTAATACAAAATTTACAAGAGGAGCAATTTATCTAAAGTTTATTCAAGATAAACAAAAATAAGATTTCACTGAATGTCGCAAATAAAAATGTTATATAACCGAATGGACCCAGATTTTCAGCTGAAGTCACATGATCTGAGTACAAACTAGTATGACAAAACTGGACTGAGACAACATGAAAATTGTCCATTCGTTACACTGTTACAAATAATCTGATTAAATGAAATTCATATTTAACTTAAAACAGCCATTTTTGTTGAAAGAAACTGCTTTATCCTGATATACAGCAAAATATTTTTATATTTGTATTTTATCCTTTCAAGTCCCTAACAAAAAGTTGGAACAACATTTATCACGTAACAGTGATAAATATATTTTTCTGATAAAACGGATAGTAAAACTGTCAAAGGTGGTATCGTCACGATTTCTAACTGTATATTATTAACATTACTCGACGCAACATATTGCAAATGCTTTACTTCACGACTTTTAAACATCAACAAACTTTAAATTCGCTAGTTCCAAGCGGTGAAATTTAAAAATTGTCTGCGGAATGACAAAATGACTTTAATGATAAGAGAATCTATTCATTGCTAATGTCATGTATTGACTTTTTGAAATAAAGAATTTATGTTTGTAAAGTGATGCATTCTTAAGTCACATTTTTGAAATTATGTATAAATACTCTGGGTTAATATCACACAAAATGAGAAAATAAAGCAAAGTGTTATTTTCACTTACCATTAATGAGGTCCACAAACGAATATGATGCGAAAAATAAAAAAAAGGTACATTCCAATTCATTTAATCTAATGCAGTGAAGTAATGCGAATCCAGTATTGAACTGGTGGATTTAATACGATCACCGATATCAAACTTATAGGTTTTCAAAACCAAAGAATATGCTCAAAACGATCGTTTCGGTCAATAAGACTTCATCAGTTGGGCTCGAATTGAATATAAATGTGTATTTCGAAAGACAGAGTGGTAACATACAAGGCAAACTATTAAATCTAAATGCATGGTAATACAGCAATAATACTTTGAAAGTATATTGACAAGAGTTATCGATCCTGCTTATCATACCCACTGGTTTCCATTTCCATGTGACACCTACTATATCTGAAAAGTGAGTAAAATCACCATTGTAGTAATCAAAAGGTTTACACCACCCCCGTCAAATTATGTAAATCGGACAATATAAATCATTTTAGATACCAAAGTATGAATCATAAAGATGTCCAGGACAGAGATACAAATCCAGCAAAAATGGAAAAACACAGACCTCTGGAAACCAAGAGGTGGGATCAGGTGCCATTGAAGAGTCAAGTCAAAATAAAATACGTGAGGAACAAATTCTCGTCACAATTGGTATAGACATCTCAACAACCGCCAACGAAAAGGAAACTCAACATTCCACCCAGTGAAACAGAGTAATCGCAAACAAGACTTTTATACCGACCGTAAATGTTGCAGAACGTTGACATTAAATGCGGTTTTCGATATCCGTGTGTCAATAAACTGTCAATGAGTAGTTTACATCTGTATATGAAATGTTCATATGTTGAATACACCCTGTCATATCGGATCATTTGTGAAATATATACTTCATATGCGGATGACTGTGGGATGTTAATACTTAAACGTGGAAAATTCACGATGGAAAGCCGAAATCGTCGCGTTTGTCGTATAGTTTAGTTGCCAATTTTCCGTCTGTGTCTATATTAAGTAAAATGTCTGAAGTATGAAGCGTGTGTGCTTGATTCTGTTGTATCTTTAATTTCTAGTTCGCTAGGATATATCGCATTGACATATGTATGAAAATTGTCATTATTAATTGACAAAACGTCGTCGATATATCTAAATGTGAAATTAAAGGACACCACTAACTTCTTCTTTTTTTGATTCAGCAGTTTCTGAATGAATTCTGCTTCGTATGAATAAAGGAACAGGTCGGCCAATAAAGGGGCACAATTGGTTCCCATAGGAATGCCGACAGTTTGTTGAAAGACAACGTATTGTCTATAAGAAATTCTAATCAATTTTATTTGAAGATTCAGAGTGGAGTTTGACAAAATAAGTACCATGATAACCAATCACTTGATATTTAAATGTTCGGGTATAATTTGTGAAGATGACATTATACAATTATTGCCCTTGTTTTGGGTCGACATGGATATTTGTGCACCCGAGAGGCGTCATGTCACCCAAGAGCTATGCATCTCGAGGGTAGGCAAATATTCATGTCATCCCAAAACAAGGGCAATAATTGTTTTATTATACCGAAAAGCAAATGTTACACCTAATTACCAGAAAAAATAAGGAACCGTACACGCATGAAAGGTGACATAAATCGCCATATAGGGTGACATAAATGTTTCAGGGAGAAATGAAAAATGTTTTAGATCACGTGATACGGTTTAGACTTATTAGAAGTAAAGATATATATTAGAGGTATAATAATACTAAATTACTCGTTGTTCGGATTGATCATTGGATCACTGAGCAGTTCAATATTTATGCTCATAATATTGTTCGATCTTATATCATAACAGCTTCAATATACATATCTCATATTTTAAGCGAGTGACATGTTTAATGCTTTAACCGAGTGACATATTACATATTTTAAGCCAGTGACATATTTCTTGTTTTAAGCGAGTGACATTTAATAATTAACCGAGTGACATTCTTCATAATTTAAGCGAGTGACATATTTGATGCTTTAACCGAGTGACATATTTCATATTTTAAGCCAGTGACATATTTCTTGTTTTAAGCGAGTGACATTTAATATTTAACAGAGTGAAATATTTCATAATTTAAGCGAGTGACATAGTTCATGCTTTAACCGAGTGACATAGTTCATGCTTTAACCGAGTGATATATTCTATATTTAAAGCGAACGACATATTTTGTATTTTAATCGAGCGAGTGACATATTTTATGTTTTAAGCGAGTGACATATTTCATATTTTAAACGAATGACATGTTTCATGTTTTAAGCGAACGACGTATTTCATGTTCTCAGTCAGCGACATATTTCATTTTTTAAGCACGTAAAATTCACAAAAAAGGTTAATATGACTAAAACTTACGTTTAAGTTTTAATTACAATACAGTCCATATTTCACCAATGCATTGGATTCTATCAACAGCTCACTTGCTTGTTCATTACTTAGATCACAGAATACATGGCATCAGTGGTAACATGCGATAACTGATATAAAATACATGGCATCAGTGGTAACATGCGATAACTGATATAAAATACATATATACGGTATAAGTCTGAATTACTAGTATGACTTTTATGACGCAGAGGTAAAAGTTTCTTCAGCCAATCAGAATCGAGTTTGGATCAAGAAATTGATTTCCCTTTGTTGACAATAAACAATTTATATAATAACGAAATATCTTTATTGACCAGAATTCAATATTTCCGGATGACTCTAAAAATACATGCTCTAATTGCTTCAGTACTTTACATTGTTTTATAAATTAGCAAAAGTTCAATCAGCTATTTGAGGGTTACATTTCATTGATATTGAATGGTATTTTCCCCTTTGATTTTCAGATTTTGATATCGTTGTATTTCTGAATTTGTACACTTTTTGTGATTGTTTTATATTTTAGGTACGCAGAACAAATTATCTATTCTAGATATACAGAAACCAAACAAAAAAAAAACAGATAAACAAATTTGCAGAGAGAAATTGATTTGGATTTCAATTTCATTATTTATTTCAAAGGATTTTTCAAAGGGTTCTCATTGTATTGATTTTCTATTTAATCTTTTGATGTCTAGGTTTTCTTGTACTGATGTGTTTTGGATGTCTAAAATGTAAATTAAGTAATAATGCGAATAAGAGTTATCAGAGAGAGAGAGAGAGAGAGAGAGAGAGAGAGAGAGAGAGAGAGAGAGAGAGAGAGAGAGAGAGAGAGAGAGAGAGAGAGAGAGAGAGAGGAAGATTCAGCTTGATATGATGATGCTATTATTTTTATATGTGGGTGCAAATAACATTACCTCGACTTTATTTCAAAACTTCATTTCGATCATAAGTCGATTAAAATATTAACGAAATCGGATGGTAGACGATTAAATTATTTGTTGTTTTTTTTCTCAAGAAAACGATTCAATGAAATCAGAATAGTTTAACCATCAAAACAGTCGTTTTGTGACTATAACTTGATAAATCAAAAACGGTACCATATAAAATCTGTGATACCATGGTACAAATCTTAACGATGTCCAGGATCACCATAATATATATATATATATATATATATATATATATATATATATATATATATATATATATATATATATATATATATATATATATATATATAACACTAAAATGACTAACGACACGGACAAAATGAATGTCAAACTTTCGGGACGACCTGTCCCTTCATCAGGTCAAAACGATTAAAATAACATGAAAATGTACACACACACACACACACACACACACACACACACACACACACACACACACACACACACACACACAGCCGGAGTCTTTGCTCCCGATAGACTTCATAGAAGGACACCTTTATATACTGGGCGCTGTACCATCCAGTATGCAATTTTTGGGTACTTGTATATGTACCGAGTGACAAGTATCCTCGGGGACAACATGTCCGCCAGCAGTGATACATACTCGGTGGTAAAAATATAAAAAAAATCTCAGATACCAAAGTATAAATTGATAGAATGTCCAGGACATAGATACAAATGTGGTAAAAATGGATAAACACGGACCTCTGATAACCAAGAGGTGGGATCAGGTGTCATGGAGGAGTAAGCATCCCCTGTTGACGCATCGTGTTTTATATATAGGAAATTTACGTGACATAGATATGATAATATTAAGAATGGAATGAATGTCAAACACACGTCATATTACCAGCATTGTCATTTGCTCCAAAATTGTTAAAAACCCCAAAATAGATAAAAAGTAAACACAGGTCTCAATGTTACTGTTGGGGAGCTTAAAAATTAAATTCGAATTGATGGCTATACAACATCGCACAACAACACGGAACTCTGGGCGTAGAACCAGACACTCTGGGAAACAACGTCCCGAACCATCAGAGTCAACAGCCAATTGTAATTAAAAGCTAAAAAATGTTATAAATAAAGGTGTAATGCTTAAGACGATAGTTTCTGTCAGTTAGGCTTTAGTCTATTCTCAAAAGAGAAAGTGGTATCATACAAGGTCAAATGTTAAATCTAAATGTATAGTCAAAATCCGTCTAAGTAATTATTGTAAAAAGATGACTTAGCTTTGGGAGAATTTAAAATTCATGGCAATGCTATTATCAGTGCGAAATTTTACTTTAGTATAAGGTTATCAATTGGTACCGAGATAATGGATACTACTCTCCGCGTGGCTCACTTCGGAAACTGGAAAATCTTCGATATTTCGAATGCAACGGTGTTATAATGTATAATGAAGGTGTCAATGGGTGAAATAAGTTGTATAATAATTGAAATGTTATCGTTTATCATTATTAATACAAATGATTGAGCTAAAATTTTTTAAAAACAGAGTAGGAATGGTCATTCGCAATGTCAAAATGATGTCGTCCGCTGAGGAGGGAATTTCTGGGTGTACTCGATGACGTCAGATGTGGAAGGTTCCAGTTTTCAACAAGTACGTAACGTACTGTCGATTACAAAAGCAGTCTCGAGCTCAACAGGCAACTTGAATTAACGGCGAAGATAACGAAAGAAGTTTAATCACATGTATATATAAATCATGTTTAGACATATTGACAGAATGTTTTAATTACGAAGTTTAAATGATGAATAAATAATAATAAAAGAATTATCATCCGGAACTCCCCTCTGAACTTGTTAACATGAACAGTTCTAAATATGACACCGAAACTATGAATTTAGCATGCAAACTGCCTACCAAAAATTAGTTCTGGGGATATTGGATGCTTGGTATTCAAAATTTAGGATTAAGTGTTATATTTTTTTAATGTTTATTAATTATATAAACCATTTTTACAAATCAGCTAACCCTTGGTCAGGATAAGATGATAACATGATAAAAAATATGATAAAATAGAAGAAAAGAAAAATATTTTAACTTTCAGAGAAGTTTTTAATCACAAGTGTAATCATTCTGATATGCATTATAAAATAGAGACAAATCTGTATCATATCCCTCAGTCACCCGCATATGGAGTTTATATTTCACAAATGATCCGTGTACAACAGAAAAAGATTCCATATACAGAGGTAAACTACTCACTGACAAGTTATTGACACAGGGATATCGAAAACCGCGTTTAATGTCAACGTTCCAAAAATTTTACGGTCGGTATAATAGTCTTGTTAGCGATTACTCTGTTTCACTAAGTGAAATGTTGAGTTGCCTTTTCGTTGGCGGTTGTTAAGACGTCTGTACCAATTGTGACGAGGATACACTCCTTATGTATTTCATTGGACTTAACTGTGGACCCACAGCGGGTGTGGCCGGTCGACAGGGGATACTTACTCCTCCATGGCACCTGATCCCACCTCTTGGTTTCCAGATTTTTTATTTATTTATCGTTTTAATATTTTATTTTTTTTTTTTCTTTAATCATTTATTTATTATTTATTTATTTTTATTTATTTATCTATCTATTTATTTATTTATTTATTTATTTATTTATTTATTTATTTATTTATTTACTGCTGTTGTTGTTGTCGTTGTTTTATATCATATGAAAATTACCCTGCAGTTTAAGTGAACTGGTAATATCCATGCCGTCTGTTTGGATACCATTATCGTCTGGAACGGAGACCATAAACAAGGAAAATTCTGAGACAAATTTTATTCTAAAAAAAGTTAAGAATTTACTCATCTGAGTTAAAAGTGAAAACTCGCGAACCATAAAACGACTTTTGAATTTTCTCAACTGAGGAAAGATATTGTCAAGGGGCAGTGTAAATCTCGTCCAGGGCATATGTCCCAATTAGAGGTATAAAATGCGTTAAAAGTCAAGTAGGGAGCACGTTTTGTGGCATGAAAAGGGGAAGAGATATATACCTTTTTAAAAACATTAAAAACGTCTTGTAAAATGCCAATTTATGACCGAAGTCAGTAATTTATACATATAATATCTATAATAGATAAAATAAACGATATTCGAGATAAAAGTAAATGAGTATAAGTACATTAGATACTGGGACATATATACCGGACTAATTTTACACCGTCGCTATTGTTTATGTAAACAACATGGCCGAAACAAGCCAACATAGAAAGAAGTGTTGGTCTCCTAAACCTATTTCGCTCAAATAATACGATGTTTTCGAAAGCCAAAGGACTAAACATGTCCCGAAATACTCTAGGGCGACAATGACAATGGCATTGGCGTTTATTTATCCTGAGGCGAACATAGGGGGCAGCCATTTTCGCTGTTAAGAATTACTTAAGTTAGCTACATGCCGTACTTAAGTAATATGTATTTTATCACATGAGAAAGAAATTTGTCTAAGAATTTCATTATGGTCCAAACTTTGAAGTTGAGAATAGTTTTAAGGCCCTGGGACCTGAAAATTAAACTAAATACGTTTGATCGTGCAACGATCCAGTATCAGAGAAAAGTCTTAATCATTAGTCAAAATTCCAAATTCGGATCAAAATTTTCATATTGTGATAAACACTTGCCGAGTAAAATTTCTTTATTGAAGATAATTTTATAGATATAACACCTAGGTTATAGTTTGCAAAAAGAATACAAAACAAATATACACGATGGTTTCTGTTAATACTATTTCATCAGAAGTAAAAAAAATAACATTATGTTTCACTAAATGAAATGTTGAATTACCTGATTGCTGTTGTTAAATTGTCTGTACCTAATGTGACGAGGATAATTTCCACAATTAATTCATTTGAATGGCACCTGATCCCATTTCTGGATTTCCAGAGGACCGGTTTATCCAATGATCAACAAATTTGTCCTGGTGGACATCCTGAAGATTAATACTTTGGTATCTGTGATTCTGATATATTGTGCTCGTATCTCAAAAAGATGTTGTTCTGAAAGAGATTCTTTATTGTATTGCTAAATCTATTTAAGAGTAACCATTATAAATATTGTTATTTAATCTTTCGGCAAGTTGATAATCTATGCTATTCGCACGAAATTTTTTTGATGGGTTACAATTCTGAAACATTACAGCTTCAAAATACATATTTCATATTTTAAGAAAGACATTACTCAAATTCACCAAATTTTGTTTTTATCAACAGGGGTTTTTCATTGGTTTGACCACTGAATACCAAACAATCATCGGCCAATCAAACTTGAATTTGGATGAGGAACTTTCGCTTTATTGAAACGAATATAAAAAATATCAGATACAAAAGTATAAGGATGCCCAGGATAGAGGTACAAATCTGGTCAAAAATGGACAAACACGGACCTCTTGCAATCAAAAGGTGGGATCAGGTGCCATGGAGGAGTGAGTATCCACTGTCGACCGGTCACACCCGCCGTGAGTCCACAGTCAATTCAAAATGAAAGACGTGAGGAACAAATCTTCGTCACAACTGGTACAGACGTCTTAACAACCGCCATCGAACAGGTAACTCAGCATTTCACTTAGTGAAATAGAGTAATCGCAAACAAAACTATTATACCGACCGTACAATTTTTGGAACGTTGACATCAAACGCGATTTTTGATATCCTTGTTTCAAAAATTTTTCCCTGAGTAGTTTACCTCTGTGTATGAAATGTTCATATTTGGAACACGCCCTGGCATATCGGATTATTTGTGAAATATAAACTCCATATGCGGATGATCGTGGTATTTTACTACTTAAGTGTGGAAATTTTACGATAGGAAAGCCGAAATCGTTTCGTTTGCCGTATAGCTTAGCTGTTAATTAACCGTATGTGTCTATAGTAAGTAAAATGTCTAAGTATGAAGCGTATGTACGCTTGATTCTGTTATATCTTTAATTTGTACTTCGCTGAGACATATCGCATTGACATATGTATGAAAATTATCATTGTTAATTGACAAAACGTCGTCGATATATCTAAATGTCTAATTAAAGGACACCGCTATCTTTTTCTTCTTTTGATTCAGCAGCTTCTAAATGAAGCTTGCTTCGTATGAATAAATAAATTAAAGACATCCCTGTCTAGACTGTCACATTATGAATGATAACACAGCTGTCAATCATTTATATAATGAAATATACGTTTTATCTATATTTCTGATGACTGTACTTTCCTTTTTATTGTTGTACAAATTAAATTAAGATTTCGATCAGCTATTTCAAGATAACGTCTCATTGTATTGAATGTTCTCCTTTGATTTTCAGTTTTTTATATCATTATGTTTCAGAACAGGTAAATATCATGTTATTGTTTTGGGTATACAGAATAAATTGTATATTCCAGAGAAACAGATACCAAAGATGAATGAAACAGAACAAGAAATCGAGATTGGTTTTGCATTTTACTCTTATTCTTTTACAAAGGAATGAGATTTGAATCAGCAAACTGATGATAGGTCCTCACTGTATTAAAGTTTTATATCAATGTATTTTGGATTACGAATAAGAAAGTTACATGTATGTAAAATATCTACTCTTTTCGGTAGATAGAATATATAATAGAGCCAAAGGTGTCTAATTACGTAAGATTGCGAGATAGAGTTAGCTGACAAATGCTGAGAGAGAGAGAGAGAGAGAGAGAGAGAGAATGAGAACATTCAGAACGTGCAAATGACATCACCGTGTATTTATTGTATAAGAATAACATTTCTATTAATAGATTTATGAATTCAAAGGCAAACGGCTTACTGATAAGTTATTGTCAGAGAAGTATTGAGAATCATCGACAACGTTTGATGTCAACGTTCCACAAACTTTACGATCTGCTTAACGAAATGAAATGTTGAGTTACCTATTCGTCTTTACCAATTGTGAAGAAAATTTATTCCTCACTTATTTCATTTTAATTTGACTGTGGACACGCGGCAGGTGTGACCGGTCAACAGGAGATGCTTACTCCTCCATGGCACCTGATACCACCTCTTGATTTCAAGAAGTCCGTGTTTGACCATTTTTTACCGGATTTTTGTCTATGTCCTGGACATCCTAAAGATTATATCTCTATGGCACCTGATACCACCTCTTGATTTCAAGAAGTCCGTGTTTGTCCATTTTTTTACCGGATTTGTGTCTATGTCCTGGACATCCTAAAGATTATATCTCCATGACATATGATCCCACCGCTGTTTTTCCAATGTTCACCGGATCTGTATAATTATTTGTCTTTTGAACACCACGAAAATTTCTATTTTAGAATATGATTTTTGTCTTTCAAAGTTATTTGTGTTTAGTCAAGCATATAAAAATTACAGATTTAATAATATAAATCGTTAGGAGGGTCAAAAAACATCATACTACAAATCTTGGAAACATATGACAAATAAAAATCTATGAAAATCCGCGGTCAAATTCAAAAGAAATTAATGAAAAATGAACCGATAAAGGCGAATCAATAACCACTATCGAACGGGCAATTCAACATTTCACTCCCTAATACACAGTAATTGAAACAAGGCCACTATACCAAATGTAAAATTTTCGAAATATTGACATTATTATGATTCTAGATATTCTTATGACAGCAACATATCAGATATTAGTTTGCATCTGTATATGAAATGTTCATATGTTGAACACGCACTGGCATATGGGATCATCTGTGAAATATAAAAACATATACAGTCGAAAATGGATATTAATACTCAAATTCAAATTTGAGGACAGGAGTCAATCAAATTTGTTTGTTTAATGTTGTATAACATCCCACTAGAGAATCTTTCACTCATATGTTGACGTCACCAAATGCCGGTGAAGGGCTTCAAATTTTGGCCTATGCTTGGCACTTACGGCCATTGAACAGTGAGGGTTCTTTAACGTGCCAACACCTACTGTGACACGAGACCTCGGTTTTCTACTGTCTCATCCAGAGAACGGGAAACCAATTTGCCGCCGGCTGGACTCCAATCTAGGCAAAAAGCAGACGTGTCGCTCTCTGTCGTTTCATTGATCTCAACCTCAACATGATACATCTGGCCGAGGTAATTTTGAAATTCTGAATTATTTATAGACAAAACGTCGTCGATGTACATGTAAGGAAAATTGAACCAAGATGTAAATGGATAGCAGAGACTGTATAAATTCCGCTTCATGTGAATACAAAAATATGCCAGCCAAGAGAGATGCACAATTGGTACTGAATTGGAATGCTAACAATTTCATTTTCCGCAAAAAACACGAAGATGGCTTCTACCAGAAGCTGTAGCATCTTGATGATATCGTCTTCAATTATTTCCCACAAAACAAGGTTCCTTATGACTTGACACTAAATATTTATTTCTGCGATTTCCATTTCTGTATACAAAGGAGTTTGTATAATAGATATGAGTCTGTTTTTAATTTTCTGGTGAGGAATTGTTGCGTTAAGGGTTGAAAAATCAGAAGACTTGATACTTGTTATATGTTTGAAATTTGAAGACATTGAATGTTGCAATAACTTTTTTGAATTCTTTAGGATCCACCTCTGAGATTAACTCTGCTTCTTGAGTTGGCTGTTTAACAGTACATCTGAAGACCTTCCTTAATATGTGTAAGCAGTTCGGTGAGTAAAATGGAAAAAGGCTTGGTGGACCACTTAGATGACCCCGCAAAGAATTAGTGTTTGTAGGTTTACTATCAGAGGTACATATTCGCTATAAACATTAAAGAAATATTCTGTAACATGCTGTCTAAAATTCATGGCATCAAAGCATACGGCTTTTCTACACTTTATACAACAAATCCGCATAATGAATTAAAAGAGAGACTTGGTGTCATCATCAACAACTTTTTTTTCTCACCAAAAGTGGTACAAAGAAATTTAAATACCTAGTCATTGGTTGTCATGATACATATTGCGTTCATCACCACTCTGATTTAACAAGCTGATATAAAAAAGCTGGATTTTCTTATAAACAATTCATATGGAATATGCTATTTTGGCAAATCGTAGATATTCCAATGGGAATCAATTGTGCTCCTTTATTAGCCGAACTGGTCTTTTATTTATATAAATTCGACTTTATTCAGAGGTTTCTGAATCAAAAGAAAAAGCTAGCAATGGCCTTTAATTTGACATTTAGATACACTGATAACTCTCATTTTTATAGTTATGTGAATACGATATATCCCAACGAAATATAATTTTTAATCCTAATGAATAAAACACATACGCTTCCTACTTTCAATTTTTACTTACTATAGACACAGACGCCATACCCTTGGCTACGTAGATATTATCCGGGTTCAGTGTCATGGAAAGGCCTTCGGTCATGGGCAACAAATGTGTGAAATAAAATCTCCTTCAATGGTAACGTGGAAAATGTGACCTAAAAAAGTGCAGATCGAACGGATGCAGGACCGCAACTGTTATACAAAATGTCTTCATATACTACTAAAAGGGTCTAATTTTAAAAGGCGAGAAAAATCGAGCCGACATAATTGACGAATTAATAACTAGAAAAATGTGATCGAAGTACTGGATCTAAACAGGTTTTGTCTGTATATTTTAGATTTTATGGACTTGGACAACTGACTTTGTATTATGTGTTGTGTTTGCCCTACATATCGGTAAAGATATTTATGTTTGACCGAGGGGGGGGGGTGCTCCGTGGCCGAGTGGTTAGAGTATTGCGCTTTAAATCAGGCCTCTCACCTCTGATTCGAGTCCCGCTAGGATCATTTCGAATTTAGTGGGAAAGTTTGCCAGTTTTCTTGCGGAAGGTCGGTGGTCTTTACTCCACCAATAAAAACTGGACGCCATCATATGACCGAAATATTGTTGAGTATGTCGTAAAACAAAAAATCCCCCCCAAAAAATCACACGTTTGACGGTTTTCTCAGCATGTAGGGGCTGAGTGGTCAGAGCATCGTGCTTTAAAATTTCAAGTCTCTCACTTCCTG
This sequence comes from Atrina japonica, assembly GCA_030159075.1. Lineage (NCBI taxonomy): Eukaryota > Metazoa > Mollusca > Bivalvia > Pterioida > Pinnidae > Atrina > Atrina japonica. Next base: position 214,058 of record BROG01000059.1, read on the forward strand.
TCAGCGCAAGTTCGAGCCCGCTGGAACCTAAGCTTATTTTTGTGAGAAAGTTTCCCAGTTTACTTGCGGAAGGCTGCTGATCTCTTCCTGGGTACATTGTAACCAGGTTCTCTCGCTTGTACAGGCTCCCAAATGAGAAACAAAATATATTGTCTATAGTAGATGCATAAAACACGACCCCTAATGAATATTGCTTGACAATTAATCCAACAGTTAAAATTATTTGAAGTAACCAGGGAGACCGTGTCTCTAAAGTTTATAAAATAAATATGATTTTCTATAAAAAGTCGGAAAATTAAAAACAAGTTTCCCAAAATAAAATTTTAATTTACACCTATTCCAACTTTGAATCCTGAGTCTGCTTTTGATGACATATGCATTGCATTACAAATAGGTATAATTTTATGTCACCGGATTAAAAACAAAATTCCCCAAAATTTTGCACCTTGCTTCGCTCGGCGATAATTTAAGGCTACTCAAACTTTAAATCATCGTCCTGCTTTTGCATCACAAATAGGTATAATTTTATGTTACCAATTAAAAAAACAAATTTCTCAAAAATTTTTGCACCTCGCTCCGCTCGGCGAATACATTTTATGTTTACACTACTCCAACTTGGAATCATCAGTCTGCTTTTGATGATGTATGCATTATGTAATTTGATGCCACCAGCCTAAAAACACCCACCTTTTAAATTAGTTTAAACTCTATTTTATTGCTTCAAATCAATATAACCTGTAACAGGTGAACAGTAATAATAACAATAGGATTCGGAAACAAGTTTGGCAACTTATATAAATCCGTCTCCTTTAATTTACAATTAATAATGATAATCTTATCCCTTGATTGCCAGGAACCAATACTCCGTATATTAACAATATATAAATAAGTAATACCTAATCAGATAGCACCAGATGAAAATGATTAATATAAATTTATGGTATACTAACTTAATAAGAGAGAGAGAGAGAGAGAGAGAGAGAGAGAGAGAGAGAGAGAGAGAGAGAGAGAGAGAGAGAGAGAGAGAGGTTAATTTTTGTTCTCTAGCTAGTAACGTAACAATTTAGATACAATGTAAAGAATTGTTGATATTCACACAAGTTGTTCATATAATTGAGGAAACACGTGTGCCTTGATATATAACAATATCAATGTTATTAATGTTATCCAGGTCAGTCGGCATTTCGAAAATCCATACAGGAATTCGGATTAATTTATTTGGTGTCATTAGTGAATTTTTTTTATTATTTTAAATTCTTTCTACACCCACCACTGTTGTACGTATAACTTGCATAATCTTCTGCGAAAAACACTTTTTTAAAAAAGCCCCCCCCCCCCGCCCCCCAACACTGTTGATTTGCTTCCTACGCCACTGGTATATTTTGTTTGGGGGGTTGGAGAAATGGTTTTGTGCTAGAATTGTGATGAAATGTAACTTTAGATATTTTCATAGATATTTTTAATACTGCAAAAAGAGGTGGTCCATTTTACACATGGTCAGCTTTTATTCTTGTAAACCACGGAAAGAATTTGTGTTGTTTCAAAGTATTAGATCTAGCTAATCATAGTTTGTCATCTGCCGGCTAAGTAGCCTATTCACTATGTTTTAAAATTTTGCCAACTATTGTGTCAGATTGTTTTTATTTTTGAAGATATAATCTATTTCTTTGTTTTCTGGTAAAATTTAATATGTTCAATAAAATTGAAGAATCTTGGAATTTTCTTTTTCATTATAAACTTGTCATTTCTAATTTATCGGTATGTATAACATATAGGCTTAAATTCTTTCCAATCCTCAAATTATTATTATTATTATTATTATTATTATTATTATTATTATTATTTTTATTTATTTATTTATTTATTTTATTTTTTTTTTTTTTTTTTTTATTCAAAGGCTTAATTTTACCAGAGACATATATAACATACATATATGTTATATATGTCCCAGATTTTACTACAAAAAGATAACTTAATATCGGGTAGAATTTCGGCCTAGTCCATTATAGACCTATTTAAAATCATTCCACATTTTTTTCATTCCTCTGAAACATTCATTTTGATGATTTTCAAGGGCAGAATATCTATTTCTTAAATGTACCACCCAACCCACCCCCGCGAACACATAGATCTAGTCTGAATCGTGACCCAGAAAAAAATCCCAATGACGTAACAATATCAGTAATTATTTATCAATGCAATAAACATATAAAATCCTAATATTCCATTACCTTGTGTCTGCTTATTCCTAGTTTTATTTTAAAATCAGAAAATAATAAACAGGTGGTTCTAGATATTAATCATAGGAAGCATATTTTAGCAAAAGACCTTGAAAGTAAATAGGCCGAGATCGGTTTATTTTAAGATAAACCGGAAGTTGATGTTGTTTCCAGGGACTCGCGGTTCACTTTCCGCTCGAAAAGTGGTCATATCGGGCACATGTTTCTGGTTTCTTTCATTGAGGAAAAGTTATAATGTTATACCTGTGGATATTGATTTGACGTAAGTTCACTACCTACATAATTTTTCTTTTATTAGTGCATGTTTGTCGCAAATATCGAAGAAAACAACCAAAGATTAGGCCTAAAAATCAATGAGCATGCTCATCCTGTTACAAACTGCAACTGACAATACACAATACACGTTCATTTGTTTTGGTTCTGCAACACAGCCTGTGAATGTGGTCTGAGTCAATTTAGATGAACATGGTATTTCTTTCTAAATTTGTTATTCATTTATTTCAGTGCAGTTGCATTTGTTTGTAAAAAAAACCACTAAATTACACGAAGTTGTATTCTATAATTCAGAACCAAAAGCGGATATGGACAGTTCTGTTTATGCGTATCCCACGGTTAATTCTGTAAACACTAACATTTAGAGATAGTATTACTGCTTTCTTATTTTACTTACCCCTGGAAAAGAAGAGTTTCCAACGAGTGATATTAGTGAAACTGAATGAGTTAAAAGTGTGTGAACAGCTGCAAAGTCTGTCAAAGGAATACACATGTAATTGACTCCCAAGTCCAGAAAAAAAATGGATGCCCAAGAAATAAATATCTAGATCATATAAATGTGTGAACTTGATATGTGTGTTGCTAGTGTCAGTTGTCCTCCAGATTTTTTTTTTGGAATATTCATTATTTTTTAAAAATGCAGATGTTAATTGCATTAAATTGAAAGTTTTTTCATCAGAATGGGATGTATATTGCAAATGAGAATGAGGTTGAATATCGACCCCTTCAAGGCCTTGGAAAATATAGAAAAAAGGCCTGCTGATATGTATAGTCATTTGCCAGTACAATCAAACCAGGTATATTGAAATCAATGGGAATCGCATCCATTTTTCTTTTAAATAAACAGGGTTTCCAAAATAATTATGTTACATATGTATAATGGTAATAAAGAAATTTGGCCGTGGAATCAAAATCATTTCAAATAAAGCAGGATTACAGTATAACAGTGTTCAATGTAAGTGGGTTGGACTATACATTAGGCCATGCAATCAACATTGTGGGTTGGACTATACATTAGGCCGTGGAATCAACATTGTGGGTTGGACTATACATTAGGCCGTGCAATCAACATTGTGGGTTGGACTATACATTAGGCCGTGGAATCAACATTGTGGGTTGGACTATACATTAGGCCGTGCAATCAAAATCATGGGTTGGACTATACATTAGGCCGTGGAATCAACATTGTGGGTTGGACTATCCATTAGGCCATGCAATCAAAATCATGGGTTGGACTATACATTAGGCCGTGCAATCAACATTGTGGGTTGGACTATACATTAGGCCGTGCAATCAACATTGTGGGTTGGACTATACATTAGGCCGTGCAATCAAAATCATGGGTTGGACTATACAGTCAGTTAACTCCATTAACTGACATCTTTTGTTATTTAGAAACTATCGTCATATATTGAATTTGGCAAAGAATTGAATTTCTGCATCTCAGTGAAAATTATGGAGGTACATTGTACGATATACATGTACCATTCTTTGATATCATCAATATATTTTTAAGGAACAAATCACCAGTTCATATTAAGTTATTATCTTGTTTATTTAATCTTTCATTTACCTCCTCTTACTACTGCTGTACTCTCTGGCTTAGTATGTGTACTGGTGATCCCTAACCACAAGTTAGCCACTTTAATGACCAAGTTCACCTGTGGAGGTATATTGACTTTTTGGAAATAGACATTTGTTCAAAAAAAGAGTGGTGATGGCGATAATGAATTTGGCATTATGAATATAATATTATAAAGCAGGAAAAACATTCCTGAAAAAATGAGAATGACGATGGATGGAATTTGAGATTTGACTGTACATGTAGATTTACATTATATTCTGTTTGACTATCTGCAATACATTTTACTTCTTGATAGCTGGTTGTTGAAAACTTAGAACATTAGGTTAGTTACATGTAAGTCATTCTCCCCTAAAGACACATTTGGACTGGTCTAAGTCATTGATTTACAGAAGAGTCCATTGTTTTTCAAGGATTTATGAGTTAAGGGAATTAACTTGGGCCTTGTGGCCTCTTTGATTTGTTGGCTTTAAACTGCAACTCTCTAACTTGTAGTCAGTGCTAGACTCTCGACTACCAGTAGTCAGATTGGTATCAGCCTTACAACATTGACGTAATCACATTTCCAGTCATTCAATTTTGAAATTGTGAGATATCACTAAATAGAATGTTTATAATGTATTTGGTCAGTCTCTTGTGATTCAGACCTTGAATTATGAAATAAAAATTTTGTATTGGTTGATAAAAGAAATAATGATATTAGTTTCTCATTAGTTCTTAAAAACGTTGATAGGGTAATTTTTTTAGAACATTTAAGGAACTGCCATTGGCATGGGTAAACAAAAATAGAACTAAATTGATTTAGTCATACATTCCTTGTAGAAGGATCAGGTTTTAATTATTTATAAGTCTACCAGTAGATACATGTATTCAAGATTTAACAATGGATAAAAGCTGGTTTTTAATTTAAATGATTCACATATGATGTAAACATTTAACAATGATATCTTTTATCATTACAGTATCTGTTTTCATTATGATATCATTTATCACTATGGTAATTGTTATCATTATGATATCATTTATCACTATGGTATCTGTTATCATTCTGGTATCTGTTAAAATTAGTGTATCTGTTATCATTTGTGTTATCATTATGGTATCTGTTTACATTAGTGTATACATCTGTTATCATTATGGTATCTTGTTATCATTATGATATCTGTAATCACTAATATCTGTTATCAGTTTTCACTATAGTATCTGTTTGTGTTATCATTATGGTATCTGTAAAGGTTATGGTATCTGTTATTATTTTGATATCTGTTATCATTAGTGTATCTGTTATCATAAGTGTATCTGTTATCATTATGATATCTGTTATCATAAGTGTATCTGTTATCATTATGGTATCTCTTAAAATTAGTGTATCTGTTATCATTAGTGTATCTATTATCATTATGGTATCTGTTATCATTATGATATCTGTAATCACTAATATCTGTTATCAGTTTTCACTATAGTATCTGTTTGTGTTATCATTATGGTATCTGTAAAGGTTATGGTATCTGTTATTATTTTGATATCTGTTATCATTAGTGTATCTGTTATCATAAGTGTATCTGTTATCATTATGATATCTGTTATCATTATGGTATCTGTAATCATTATGATATCTGTTATCATAAGTGTATCTGTTATCATTATGGTATCTCTTAAAATTAGTGTATCTGTTATCATTAGTGTATCTATTATCATTAGTGTATCTGTTATCATAAGTGTATCTGTAATCATTATGGTATCTGTTAAAATTAGTGTATCTGTTATCATTTGTGTTATCATTATGGTATCTGTTATCATTAGTGTATACATCTGTTATCATTATGGTGTCTGTTAACATCAGTGTATACATCTGTTATCATTAGTGTATATGTTATCATTATGTTATCTGTTAACATTAGTGAGCCGGCCTGGCTCAGTCGGTAGCGCGCTCGACTGTGGATCATCAGGTCGTGAGTTCGAGTCCCGCCGGCAACAGGTTGGTTTCCTTTCTTTCGGATGAGACAGTAAAAGCTGGAGGTCCCATGTCACAGTAGGTGTTGGCACATTAAAGAACCCTACTGCTCACTGGCCGTAAGTGCCGAGCATAGGCCAAACTTTGAAGCCCTTCACCAGCATTTGGTGACGTCTCCATATGAGTGAAATATTCTCGAGTGGGATGTTAAACAACAATAAACAAACAAACAAATAGTTAACATTAGTGTATACATCTGTTATCATTATGGTAAGTGTTAACATAAGTGTATAAATCTGTTATCACTATGGTATCTCTTAACATAAGTGTATCTGTTATCATTATGGTATCTATTATTTTTATCACAACCATCCATCCCTAGACATCTTCAGCTTGTACCCTCCTTTTATTTAAAAAAAAATATAAACTGTTATGGAACCATTAAGACTACGTATTTTATTCAAGATACATGTTTGTTTCATAAAATGTTTTTATTTCTTAAATCTAGAGAAAATTAACTCAATGTTTATAATTATATGCAAGATGTTTGATCTTATAATTATACATGTGTGTATAAAGGCAATATACAGTCACTGGCCATTCCATGGTAATGGAATTTTGTGAAGTTCTTATGTATTGTATGCATTTTCACTACTTTTTTCTAATGTATAAACACAAATGTTATAATAAGTCTTTAAATTCTAAACCGCAAGAATTTAGAGTTTTTGAAAATTGGTATACAGACTTATTAGAGTGATCTCCCTTTCTATGTGACAGCTGTCATCTGTTTTTTTTTTTCATGGTGGCACAAAGTCAGGAATTGACCCTTGATGTAAAAACACATCATCGTAAAATTATTCCAAAAAGGTTTTTACTGGAAGAAAAATCGCAGGTAATTTTAATTGAAATAAGATTCAGTGATTAAGTCAGTTTATGGTCCAAGATTTTTTTTCTTTAATTTATTATATGGTTCAAAATCTTTGGACAAAATTTCTACTTTCTGATATATAAACATGGATTTTCATTTTTTTTTTATTTGTGGGGGATGGGGTGAGGTGGGATGGGGGCAGAACTTTTTACAAAGTAGTTGCATAGGTACACCAAGCAATTTTGTTGTCAAGTTACTTTATTCAATGTTTTTGATATGCATGTCCATGACAAATTATACAGCAATAGTTATATTATTTTTGTTGATAATAACTTATCAGTTTTGGGGCACGTATATTTAATGCATTTATGTTTTTGTATTGTGAAAATTTCAGATTAATTAAGATTTGATGTGCTAATGAAAAAATACAGTGATTTTCCACCCATATTAGGGGACCGAAATAAGGCCCCATTCCCAATGGAAAAACATTGCATTTTTTCCCAATGTTTAGTAAAAATTTACCAATTGAATTCAAAAGACAATGAATTTGAAGAGACTCTTGTATTTTCGGACAGTTCTGCATTTATTTAGATTTCCCCAATTCAATAAAATGTCGCTAAAATAATTTCCACATGTCCCAATTCAGAAGGTCCGTGTCCCATTCCCAAGGGATTGGAAAATCCCTGAAATATCAAGTTTTAGATTATTTATAAAGTATAATACATGTATTAATATTCATGTAGAAATATTCATGTAAATTTATAAAACGTATGTGTTTTTTAAGGACTTGATAGAACCTACAGATATTACACATTAATTATGTATGAGCTTGAGCTCATTGCGATAAATCATTCATTTCAACACATATCTTGGCTAGCATTGTTATTTTCTATTGAAGCATACACCATATGTCAAGTATTCTCTTGTATTTTAGTCTTTGAAGTTCTTATAGGCATAAATGTTCGCAAAGAGATACAATGTATGGACCTAACGCACTAATGAATACCAGAGCTTGTGGGTAGTAATTATAAGGTCGTTAGTGTAGGTCTGTATACTGACAATAGATACATATAATTCTACAATGTACAATATACACATTCATACAATGTATAGTGTAATATATGAGATACATGTACGTGCAATGCTCCAGATACAATGTACAGTGTAATATATGAGATACATGTACGTGCAATGCTCCAGATACAATGTACAGTGTAATATATGAGATACATGTACGTGCAATGCTCCAGATAGAATGTATAATGTAACATGTGAGATACATTTACATGCAATGCTCCAGATACAATGTACAGTGTAATATATGAGATATATGTACGTGCAATGCTCCAGATACACATTCATACAATATACACATTTATACAATGTACAGTGTAACACGTGAGATACATGTACGCGCAATGCTCCAGATACACATTCATACAATTTACAGTGTAACGTGAAATACATGTACGTGCAATGCTCCAGATACACATTCATCAAGAGCCAGCCTGGCTCAGTCAGTAGCGCGCTTGACTCTTGGTTGTGAGTTCAAGTCCAGCTGGCAACACGTTGTTTGTCTTTCGGGCGAGATGGTAAAAACCATGGTCACAATAGGTGTTGGCAATTTAAACAACTCTCACTTCTGCTTAGTGGCCATTATTGCCAAGCATAGGTCAAAATTTGAAGCCCTTCACAGGGTCCATATGAGTGAAAGATTCTTGAGTGGGGTGTTAAACAAAAAATAAACATTTAATTCATCAACCCCTGAAAACAATGGATTCTTCTGTAAATCTATGACATAGACCAGTCGAAATGTGTCTTAAGGGGTGGATGAGACTCTGAGTTTAGAGTACTACATGTACATAGGGTACAATACCCAGGTATTTTACCCACAATTTCCAAATACAGTAGGTACATGTATTTTACCCACAGACTTTCCATAGACCCTCTCACACTAACTGCATTCCTATTAATCTCACCTGTGCATACTTCCTAGTGGCATCAAGAAGTTTCCTACTCAACACAAATCATATTGAAATTCCAATTGTACACAGGGAGCAATGAGTCTTAAATTGGGTACTAATTGTTATGGGTAGATATGTTTTGAGCACGAAACTTCTTGATACCACTCAGAAGTATGAAATTAGTAGAAACGCAGTTATGGTGAAAGGGTCTTTTGCCAATTATGATTTCCATTGTTTTTCTTATATATATATATATATATATATATATATATATATATATATATATATATATATATATATATATATATATATATATATATATATATATATATATAAACTGTGTGTACAATGTAAGTCTGGGTGAGGGCCAACAAAACCTATTATCACTACATGGCTTGAACACACTTAATTATGTAATGACCAAAATCCATTCAGAACATTTACATGTAGATCCAGTGTGTTTAATTTTACATTTCAGATTTGAACTGCATTGCTTATCTTACATATGGATTTTAATAAGCTTGCATATCTATTAATTTCTTATGCATAATATATACGCAAATTTATACATATCTTATCTGGAGCATTGTAAGTATGTAATTACCAGGTCTTGAAGTTGAATTTAACATTCTTCCCCAAATGGCCTGCACAGAAAGTAGCATAAAAAAAAAAATATTCTGTTCCCTCAAACTTCTATTGCCCAACTGATAACTCAAAAGAATAATTCTATTATACATTTAGATAAAAAAAAAAAGGAAATGTAACACGTGAGGACAAGACAGGATATATGCATTTTGTATTAAAGATGAAATGGATTATTTTTCGAGATTGACATATGTGTACATAAGTACATGTAACAATTATTGAAAAGAGCTGTCACATGCTGTTATCTATATTTTATCTTTTACTGGACTATGAGAATCTACGGGCCTGTCCTATTATTTACTGCCCATGCACAGCCCCGCCACAGGAACAACCTTGTATTACTGATATACATGTATACAATGAAACCTCTCGATGTTCCTTATAGATTTTGTGTTCATAGTATTGATATTTTTCTTATAAATAACCATATCACAAACAGCAATTGGACTGATTCATGTACCACATGATAACAGATATAGTTTGTGCAGTACTAGTATCGTCAATGGTAATGGAACGTAACTCTACATTATATATCTTCCTAAATGACGTAAGCGCAAGATGTCATCTTTTAGCTTTATTCCATCACTAATACGTGAAGTAAGAACAAAAGATGCACACAACATTATTGAATGTCGCATGGTACATGAATTAGTGCCATGTAACTGACTGTGGGTAAACATTTCATGTTTGCAAATGTTTAAACTTGCTTCAACCTTCCTGCTAACATTGCAAAATTTTGCTGCAAGATCACAGAAACTACTTTATTTGCTGCAGCATTGCAAGAAACTTTAGCCTATTAGATAGCATTCAGATTTTTTACAGAAAACTAAGAAGGACCAGTGACATTGTGAGAGACTTGTACATGTACATCAGAGATTTTGAAATTTACCGGGCATGCCAGAAAAACCGATAATCTTACTAAAGGCCGGTGAAATTAATATGATAACTGGTCCAAATGACCAGTAATTTTCCATTTCATTTCAATTGTGTATATATACAGACCAGTAAACAAAATTCTTTGACCAGTGAAATCCCTTTATTCACTGGTCCGGTTGACCAGTAATTTTTTATTTCAAAATGTCTGGTGCATGTTTAAGGTGACCGGTCAACAGGGGTTTACTTGATCTCACTTCTGGTGTGCCATGAGGTCCTAGTTTACCTTGTTTTTAATTCCGTATATTCCTTAGGAACTAATTAGGCTAATTTGTTGTTATATCCTTGCATTTCATAAATCTGCCTTTTTGTCCTAATTTCAATATTACATGTACATTTACTAAGGTAAATTCAAAATACAAAAATCAAAATCTAATATTATCATTCCTGTATGAACCTCTATATTGTATTAAAGCCATTTTTTTTTTTTTTTAATAAGGATGCGTATGTATCCTACAATTTTTTTTTTACTAAAAATGCAGGTTTTCCTGAAATTTTAAGGTCAATGTTGGAAGCTGTTATTTCGACTAATAAATATTGAACGTAATAACACGATGTATGTCACGGCAAAATCCTACTGGGTATTGAACTAGTCGGACTAGCGATTGTTGTTATAACTAGGTGGTCCGACTTTACATGTATACGGTATATATGCACAAACCAGAAAAGATGCAAGTCCTAAAATTACATGTAGTTATTAAAGTGCTATATATGGTATATACATGTATAGACAAAGCGGAAACGATGCAAATCATGAAATCAGTATATATGTACAAAGCGGAAAGTAATCAAAGCGCTATATATGGTATATACATGTACATGTATAGACAAAGCGGAAACGATGCAAATCATGAAATCAGTATACATGTATATGTACAAAGCGGAAGATACAAGTCATGAAATTAGTTATTAAAGCACTGAAATGACTTGCCACAAGATACTTATAGAAAAAAAGATTAAATATACATTGTGTATATATGTGCTAATCAGTTTGGAGTGAAGAAGTCACTAGCAAGGTTTCACTGTGCATATTCAATTCATACGTATATGTGTTTTATTGTGTGTGTATGTGTGTGAATGCATGTTTATGTGTGTATGTGTTTGTGTATGAGAGTGCTTGTAAGTGTGTGTATGTTTGCATGTGTGTGAGTGCATGTTTGTGTGTATATGTGGGAATGTGAATGTGTGTTGTATATCATGTACATGTGTAAGGGTGTACATGTGTAAGGATGTGTATGTGTACAAGCATGCATGTGTCACTTGCAAGGTTTTACTAAATGTGTCCGGTTCATATGTGTGTGTTATTGTGTGCATGTGTGTGAATGCATGTTTGTGTGTGTGTGCATGTGTGTGTGTGTGTATGTGTGCTTGTGTGCTATATGTGTGTGTACAAGCATGCATTTATGTTTGGAAGTCATCACAGGTAAACCAAGCAGGAAATGTTCAAAAGTTTCCATAGCAACAATTATTGATTTTTGATTTTGTACTTATTGTAATCATGTGATCAATGAATTGAACAGTTAAAAAGAGATTATTTGATGTACCTGTTATAGGTAAATTGCTTCATTTTGACATATGATCAAGAAATTTGATTTACATGTATACACTCTAGTATCCAATTATAAACAAAAATAATCATTAGATGTTTATATGTCGAATCAACAACTTTAAAGTTCAGATGAAAAGGAAATCTCTTGTGTTTACTTTGTGGCAAGTTTATACATATTTTAGTAAATAAGCAATCTGTTATATAAACTGAATATCTTATTTGCATATCTCTATAGATTTTTTAAATCCTGGTTCTCAATTTTACGGGTGAATTGGTCAACACATATATAACCGTATATATGCACAGTCATAAGTAATCACGATGTGTTATGCCTAGTGACTGTGAAAACAAATTTGATAAACAGTTGGTTGTTTACAAAGTGACTGATATAAATAGATCAAATTGAGATACCATAGGTACATTGTCTCTGATGTCTCATTTTAATGGCTATTGTGCCACAGTCGTCAATTTGAAAATGGAATTTGTCATCCACTGCTTTACTTGAAGAAACGATTGTTTAGTAATTTCATGTATAATTTTGTTCAGCCCGAATTTGGCATTAGTTAGGGGTTTGGCGATAATACATGTACATGTAAGGTTGAGGTAAACTTTAAATTTAAATGAAACTTAAAAAGTGTAAAAGTGGGCTTCAGAACTTGTGGTATAAAGGTAGGTGGCAAATGAAAGGCATTATAAACAGGTTTTACTATAAATACATGTAGTGATATACAGAAGACCATTTTTTTCTGACATGCATGTACATATATTTTGGGAGGCCTCAGTGGACCCATGGTTAGGGCCTCGCTCTTAAATTAATGATAAAGTCTCTTGCCTCTGATTAGCAGAAGTTTGCACTCCACTGGGACCTACATGTAAGCTGATTTTGTGAGAAAGCAGGGTTCCCATGATCTTTGAAAATTCTGGAAAGTCCTGAAAAAAAAAGTGATCCTGGAAAGTCATAAAAAAGTCCTGAAATACTGCCACAAATCAGGTGGTCCTGGAATTAGGATTATCAGCTAAAAAAGTCATTGAAAGTCCTTGAATTCAGTGTTGTATGGATGTTGGTTGTGCTCAATATTCTACAATTTGTCATGTCTGCACCTATCACATGGCTATGGCAGCCTTCCAGTTTCTAATCTTTGTATTACATTATGCAGTGGACTCCCCTATGCAGTGCACTTCTATCCATACTTGTACATGTAACCTTGTTTGGGGCTTTGGTTTAGTGTAGTAGGAGAAAAGCTGGAATGCTGAAAGGGTTTGGCGTCCCTTGCCTCCAGAGCTAATTTTCACACATCTATAGGCAATACAGTGGCTGCTTGTCATCCCACTGTACTGTCTGTGGTAGTGGTGGTACATTTTATATGTAATATATATTATATCAGGCGAGGCATCATTGATTTTTAGCTTACCTGAACTTCTCAGGCTTTTCTGAGGTGAGCGATTTAAGGGGCATGATTTGCAAAGTTTTCATCCTGAAGTTAGAATTAGAAATATGTATGTAAAACTAAAATTGCAATAAGCATGATATACTTATGCTGGCTAAGTCCAATGCTTTCAGACAAAAAGTATCTGAGAAGGCAGATGAAAATCTGAAACTGGAAAAGAAACTAGAGGACCTCAAGCAGAAACTGAAATCACTGGAGTGACTATTTTCAAGAAAGATCAAAAGATGAATTCTATGAGTTATGAATGTCCCATTATTCACTTTGTATTATGTATATTAGTAGGCTATTACATTACATATATCAGTAGGCTATTACATTACATATATCAGTAGGCTATTACATTACATATATCAGTAGGCTATTACATTACATTATATCACTTTACATTATATATCAGTAGACTATTACATTACATATATCAGTAGGCTATTACATTACATATATTAGTAGGCTATTACATTACATATATAAGTAGACTATCATTACATATATTAGTACAATTTTGTACAATTTTATGTGGCCATGACTCTGGAAAGATTGGTGCATTGTTAAGTAGTCATGGAAACGTTCCCTTAAGGTGGTGGTCTGCTTTCTGTTCTGCTGAAATAGCATCTATAGCCCAGTAGTGTGCACAGTAATTTTGCTGAATTTTTGTAGTTGGTATTGTACCTGACACTTTAATGTTGTTATCTAACACAGGTACACTGTAGAATAAAGTGGGTGGAATCATCTGGCTGTAACGGTTGGAGGAGACCAGAAAGATTAGTTTGTATGAGAAAATTGTTTCAGAAATTCCATTCAAAGTCCTGGAAATTGGATGATTTTATTCTGGAATATCCTGGAAAAGTCCTGGAATTTACTTTTCAATTTTCAGTGGGAACCCTGAGAAAGTTAAATGCCACTTTACTTGCAAAAGGCTCAAGGTCTCATCCCAGGTACATTGTAACTTGGTTCTCTTCCAGGGTTCGCACAGACTATGAAAAGTGCTTGAATATTCACATAGTCCTTGAAAAGTGCTTGAAATTACAAAAAATCAAAAAAGTCATTGAAAAGTGCTTGAATTTCTATTAAAATGTGCTTGATTTTTTTAACAGTGCTTGAATTCATTTAAAACATTGAACTCTTGTAAAATAGTACAATGTGATGTTACAAATGGAATCGGTTTTTATCACTTGAACATACCATAAATGTCATGATAATAGAGAAGCTTTGTTTACATCCCGTGTTAGTACTATCAATCAAGCGTCACGATCACTCTGCGTTGGCGCAATGCGCATGTTTCCAGTGACTGTATTCAAGGTCATCTCATTAGAAAATTACCGGTGCGTGGTCTGTTTGAAGCTACTAGGCTACATGATGATAAAAACTGCTTGAAAAGTGCTTGAAAAATTGATAGAAAAGTGCTTGAATTTCATTTTTACCAGCTGTATGAACCCTGTCTTCTCAATCATTTAAACCATTGCTGTAAAACCATGGTCTGTAATCACTATGTTCTTTCCTTCCCATGGTTCCATGCAACTGAAATCTTTCGTACATGTAGCTAATGAATATTTATTTAGGAGGTACGTGTAGGTGTTGTTGTGAACAGCAATAGAGGTTATCACATACTCTGTTGATCCAATACAATTCTGAAATTCTGAAATATTAAAAATATGTATGAGAGATTTCCGTAGCATGGGACCATGGGTAGGAAAAAGCATAGCGATTTTGAACCATGGTTTGACATTTAAACTGGCCACCATCTTATAACTAAAAAAAAAATTTTTAGTCGAAATCATGCATAAAACACCAATAAAACAAATAAAAAAAACATTGATTTACAACCCACAAGAATTTCTGACTTAAATGATGAGGTCACATGACAAAGGTGAAATCCCACAAATTTGATCTTTTTTGTAAAGTCTGGTTACTTGAGAAGAGCTGCACTACCAACTAAATAACGTTACCTTTCTTTACTATAGCACCCAAAACCGCCCACTAAGTAACGTTACCTATCTGTACCATAACGCCCCAAAACTGCCCACTAAATAGTGTTACCTTTATTTACTATAGTGCCCACAACTGCCCTCGAAATAATGTTACCTTTCTTTACTGTAGAGCCCAAAATGCCCGCTAAATAACGCTACCTTTCAGTACTACAGCCCACTCAAGAATATTTCACTCATATGGAGACGTCATCAAATGCCGGTGAAACGCTTCAAATTTTGACCTATGCTTGGCACTTACAGCCATTGAGCAGTTAGGGTTCTTTAACGTGCCAACACCTACTGTGACACGGGACCTCGATTTTTACTCTCTCATCCGAAAGACAGGAAACCAACTTGCTGTCGGCAGGATTCAAAATCGCAATCCAGAGTGCTAACGACTGAGCCAAACTGGCTCAAATTACCTTGGTAGACCTGTAGATGCATCTTCTGAGCCTCATCCTAATTATACCGAAACACCAATATAACGTTTAGCCTATGCTAAACTATATGTACGTGTACATGTAATTGTTTTTATTTTAAAGGAGCATTAGCTTTGTTTACCAGAAAGTATTTCAATTTCTTTCTACTTTTTCCGTTTGTAGTTGACGTAAAATTATGATTACAGAGAAGAGTTATACACTGGCATAAAAAATCTTCTATTCCTACATATTTTGTGAAAATAAGGTCAGCTCCAACTTGGTATTATCCGATTCACATAAGATGGTGGGGCGGAGTAACCTTTTGATTATCATACGGACAATTCTACTCACACTTCGGTTATGACATGCTTCATGGGAAAAACATTTTATTACTCACTGGATACTCTAGTTTATACGGTGACAAGTAGGAAAGATCACTCTCGTCACTGTAATTTTAATGTTATACTTTTATTACCTAAAATTTAAAATTGTTCGTCGAGGTCAAGAAAGGGTCACAAGACTCCACCCGACCGGGTTATTTGGATTTTACTAAATGCATATTACGTGTACAGATACAGGGTAGTAAGATTGAGTTAATCCACTGCAGTTGAAAAGGTGCCAAACCTGGGTTTCTCTAGCAATTTTCACAAAATCTGTAGGAATTTAAGATTGTTTATGCCTGTGTATATATCTTCTTTATTATTTTATATCAATCTAAGTAGTAAAAAAGGCAAAGAAAACATAGCAGCAACTGCCCCTTTAATTACATGTATTTGTATCCACCTTTATAACAGTGTGGAAGCAGGGATTTTCCACACCTCTTTAGGAATGGGGCCTGGGTCTTTTGAATCAGTAATTTTAGCAACATTTTATTGAAATTGAGAACTCTAAATGTAAATGAAACTGTTTGAAATTACAAGAACCTCTTCACTCCCAATTGTTAATTGACTTTGATTTGGAAATTTCAAAACACAAATTTGGGAAAAATGTATTTTTTTTTTCAATGACAATGGGGCCTTATTTTGGCCCCATACAATTGGTTGGAAAATCCCAGATAATCCAGTTGTTATATTTCACTCACTTCCATCACTACATTAATGCCTGAATGCATACACAATCAGATTGCATCAACCAGAATAAATTTTCGACTGTGCCAGATTGTGATATCATAGTAATTTACGTCAGAAAATTTTGTGATGTTGCATTGACTACTTCACAACATTCGGGGTTTTTTTCAAATCAAGTACTGGAAAAAGATAGTTGTGATTTACTAAACCGTAACTCATTGGTAAAATGACTTATGTTATCATTCATTTGCAGTAAACAAATGTATTCTAATATACATGTACATGGATTTTCTAAGGTCATTTTGGGGTTTGGTTACAGGACCCATTTGTGTTAAAGAAAAGGTCCCAAAATTTTCTGTTTTAGTTACATGTTTGACCATTGACTTTTTGCACTCTGGACCCAGAATTTAGGAGGCTGGAAAATCCCTGATATATATATATATATATTTTTTTTTTTTTTTTTTTTAATATTTATTTATCCTCCATAGCTTTCAAATTTAAATGGAAATCCAAATTGCACAGAATCATACACTGAACGTATCTGATTGGTCTCCTGATTCGTAGGGCAGCTGAAGGATTTCTCAAGCCCTGACTGGAGGGACTATGACCAGAAGTGCTGTAACCAATGGAGTTGATTATGATGAAGTGTATATGAAGTATCGAAGTATAATATTAATTGTTATTTGAATGGTTTGAATATATAGTACTTGAGTTCCTGATTTTAACTTTATATTTCAGGTACAGAAATGTGATGAGGTTGTTGGTACTTGTTTTAAACAGACACTAAAACAACTGCCAAAATGACATCTTCTGAGATAGATGTCACTTTGACATTTGATGAAAAGGAGTCCTTATTAAGGAGTCAGATACCCCTCAAGAAATTTAAGGTAAGAAAAATGACAATGCATGTCCTGCAAAGAATATATTATATAATTGGTGTGTGTGTGTAGGTGTGTGTGTGTGTAGGTGTGTGTTTGTGTGAGTGTGTGTGTGTGTGTGTGCATGTGTGTGTGTGCGTGTGCATGTTGAACATACTGTTGAAAACATAAGTCGGCGCAATATACGATGTAGTATTATTCTATTTTTTTACCTATTGTTTTATTTTCTTACTAATTTTTTTAATATCTAATCTTTTGTTCTATTTTCTGATGTATTATTCTAATTTCTGACCAATTGTTCTATTTTCTTACCTGTTTTTTTTTTTTTTTAAACTTTTTGTATTATCTGATTTTTTCTATAGTTAATGAGGTTAATAATTACCTAGGTCAAAAATTAAAAGAAAAAAAAACAGAACAGTTTTGTTGTGCTTTGACCAACTCCATTGCCTTCTGATATTATGTTCTTTAAAATACAGTGGAATATATTTTTCCTGTAATTCACATAATTACAGGTTTAAAATATTTCTTTATTTCAAATTGTATCCATCTACATTTTAAATTTTCTCTTTAAAGTCTTGGAAATGGCATGTCAATATTGGAAATGGCGATTTTATGGCTTTTGAGTTTCCTAAATGGTTTCATGGCAATTTTTTAAATTTTCTAACATGTTTAAAGCGATATTACATGTAGCTGTGTTTACCATAGACAATTGACCTATCGCCAAATGTCTGACATGTGGCTCTCCATGTGCGTTTTTGACGTCATTCGATTGTTACGTCCTAATCACACATATGTTTGACGGGCCATTTGATTGTGACGTCATAATGGAAAAGTTTGCCAAAAGGTACCGTGTCAGGCATTTGGCGATAGGTCAATTATTTTGATTATTTCTATGTACTTTCACTACTTGTAATTGTTGTACAAAAATAAATTAAATAAGAGCTATACACAGGCCTAAACATCTTATATTAAATTAAATTCAATTATATATTTTGTGAAAATAACTTTAGGTTCAGCATGGAATTGATATACAAAGGGTATAAGGTAGAGTTAATCAATTGCAAGTGAAAAAGTACTAAACTGAAGTTTCTGAAACAATTTTCACAAAATATTTAGTAATTTAAGAATTTGTATACCTATTTATATGTTTCCTTTTTTTTTTTGTTATTGTATATCAAAATTATCAATCTAAGTATTAAAAAAGGAAAAACGAAATTTGACAAAAAAAAACAAAACACAGCTAATGGCCATTTAAGATATTTTGTTTATAATGCCTTGTATTTCAAAGATAAAGACCGCAAAAATAGATGCATGTGACTTTCAAAACAATCGTGGTGTACTATTTTCTGTGTAGGAACAATTGGCAGAAAGATCAGTAGATGAGATCGAGAGAATCACTTTTGACGGAAATGGCTATTGTACAGATGCAGTGATAAAGCAAATACTTTTGCATAAAAAGGTAAATTTTATTAGTTTTTCAATTTTGATACAGTTTCCATATTTTACAATCCATTTGCATCTTTTGTTAACTGATATCTAGAATTTACTATGACCATGAGATCGGAGGTATATTGCTTTTAATCTGTCTGTTGAGATCGGAGGTACAGTTATTGGCCATAAGTATTGGCGCAATCCCAGAACGTCATCAGTTTTATAAAACATTGCGGTACTGCTTTTCACTTGAATCTATCCTCCACGCCCACGTACTCTCAAAAACATTTTATAAGATGAAACGATTTGTGTATTTACAAAAATAGAGTTATTCCCCTTTCTGTAAATAAAAATTGTCCTCTGCCATTCCATGGCTCTGAAAGGTCACGAACTGACCCTAGCTGTTAAAGAAGATATTGTTAAGCTATCTATCAGTGGTCTTTCAGCTAAAAAAATTGCAGATTGTTATAACTTATACCAAGAACTGTACAAAATCTTTTAAAGAGGTTTCGTGAGAGGGAAAGCATATAAAATTTACCTAGAAGTGGGCGGCCTAGAAAATCGTCTGACAGGTCTGACCATAGTTGGATTTAGATAGTTAAAAACAAGAGGAGGGGAACTTTAAATGATTTGACAACACTTTATAATAAATATGAAATTGATAATTAGTCATCAAGAACCGTCAGAAGAAGGCTTTCTGAATTTGGTTATCAAAGAAGAGTTATTTCGAAAAAAATTACCATCGGATCAGTGAATCGTGAGCGACGGTTAAATTTTTGCCGGACAAAACTTCATTGATCAGTTGCAAATAATTGGTCTCAAATCATATTCAGTGGTGAAACTAAAATAGAAACTGGGACAGACGGAAAATTCTATGTATGGAGAAAAAAATGAACGGTTACATCCCAATTGTATGGGTATACTGCCGAACCCTTCTCTAAATGTGCATACATCGGCTATGTTTTGGGGTTGTATTTCCTATTTTGGCATTTGAACACTCACTTGTGTTGATGGAAATATAGACACTGATAAGTATATTTCAATCTTGGATGAAAATTTACAGCCTGTAGTTGCCAGACATTTTGTAAATTTACCGTGGATTTTACAAGAAGACAAAGCTCCATGTCATGTCTCAAGGAGAGCTAATGAATGGAAAAATATCACCGATATAAGAACTTTACCATTGCCATCTCAAAGCCCCGATCTTAATGTTATAGAAAATGTTTGGAAAACAGTAAAAACACAACTTTCTAAACGTTTGGGAGAGGTTCAAAAT
Source organism: Atrina japonica (assembly GCA_030159075.1). Classification (NCBI taxonomy): domain Eukaryota; kingdom Metazoa; phylum Mollusca; class Bivalvia; order Pterioida; family Pinnidae; genus Atrina; species Atrina japonica. The sequence goes on from BROG01000059.1 coordinate 234,552, forward strand.
AGGACTGACCTCATCAGAGTTGTGAACGATATATGGTCACAGTTACGATTGTGTTATATTCGGAACTTGTATGCAACATTACGTAAGAGAATACGATGTGTAATTAGAGCTAGGGGACAGATCAAAATACTGAAAATCTTATGTAAGTACCTTCTTTAATTATTAAGATATTACACTTTCACATGTTCCCTCCACCACGATCATTTCCTTGTAAACGTCAATGACGTCGTCGAATGTGCCAATACTTATGGCCAGGGACTGTACATTGCTCTAAATCTGTCTGCCTGTTGAGATTGAGGGCCTTTTGCTTTCAATCTTTCTGTTTGTCGAGATCAAGGGTATACTGCTTTTTACATGAATGCTTTTAAGGCATTTTTTGGCATCACCCTGTCTGTCCATTAGTCCATTCGTTGCTTGTCCATTTGTAGAATGCCAGAATTATGGGACTTTGAAATCTTAATTAGTGACTTACAGTAGCTCAAGAGGGCTTTGTGTTGATCAAACACATCTTGTTTATTTAGGCTACAGGAAAAACTTTCACAAAGTTGAAGGATGTTAATCTGCAAGGATGTCAGCTGCTGACAGACATAGGAGTGAAATGGCTAGCAGAGGCTTTGGAAGGTGTAACATCATTGAAAACCGTAAGTATTTTCTCTCTTGTATGACCAATAGCTTTGATAGCTTGACCTTTTCACATAATTTTCCTTTTCACCAAACTCGAAAGGTTTCCATGGGACAGTTGACTCCTTCTGGACACCTGGTTCCATCCTGTCAGCTATTCACAATTGTTATTTGTTTGGAGACTGTTGTTATATTTAATTTGTCTTATTCTAATGGGCTTAAAGTTTCGATTATACAGATTGATATTAAATGCAGCATTCCTGCAAGTTAAATAACCCCTTTGCCAATGACCACTTGCTAACCCACAAAAATTGTGAGATTTAATTGAAATCTGTAGAAAATATTAAACATGATCAATGACCACTAAATTTTGTGATTTTCAGCAGAATGGTGGCATTAGAAAATTCTAAGGATGGTGTAGGAAGGTACACCAATGGACCTACATCATATTGTTTGTTTATTTGTTTGTTGTTTTACATCCTGTCAAGAATTTTTCACTTATATTGAGATGTCACCAGCTGAAGGTGAAGTGCCACAATGTAAAACACTCATATTTCAAGAGGACTTTATTTTGTGAGGACTTGAGGACAGAGAGAGAGAGAAGGGAGAGGAGGAAGAGTGGTCTCAACTTGCACATTACTTCTGTAGGGTCAACAGTTCAAAGGTCATGGACCTGCACGAGCAATTTCCTTCCGTAGTATCAATTGAAGAGGCCATGCATAGTTGAAGAAGTTGTAATTTTATTTTCTCATGCTTTTCAATTTTTTTCAGGTCTCACTCGATGGATGTGACAAAGTGACAGATGCGGGTCTTGCTGTGTTGTTAGATGTTACTCCAGGCATGTGTCTTGTGTTTGTACGAGGTACCTTCCTACGTCACAAGATGGATACCTCAGGATCATTGGTTCGTACCCATGGATCCACCCAGTTTCCCGTCTATGGCGGTGAGTCTATACATATACATGACATAGTGGAACCTGTCTCGAGAGACCACTTGTCATGGAAGGCCACCTATCTTGAGAGACCACATTTCAGTGGCAGAAAGGATGGTCTCTCACAGCTAGTTTCATTGTATGTATATGATATTTTCATATCATACACAATGTGCAGTTCTATATTAACTGGAGCAATAACTGAAGTTACGACCATCGCAAAAGAATAAAACCACTTGGGGCAATGTAGTGTCAGGTTCAATTCCAAGTATACCAAAGATTTTTTTTTTTTTTTTAAAGTGGTAGTAATGTTTCATTTGCCATCCACATTGAAAGTCCAGGGTTTTTCCCAGAATGAGACTTAAGACTTAGTTCCGGCATCACAGCAGGTGCTACTTCCGACATCACAGCAGGTGCTACATGTAAAGTACATCTCACTGCATTGGTGATCCATATCCGGCTATAACTCAGGTCTGACTTTGTGGCACTTCACCTGAAGCTTCTGACATATCCATTTGAGAGAAAAATTTTGAAACTTTCTATTAAAATTGATTAATCTGTTCATTTCTAATTCAGAAAATAAAAGTATAATACATCATGAATCTATCCAATTCTTTGTTTGACAGTAAAAATTCTTTGGAAATTTTTTTATTTGAAAATTTGTTAAATTGTTGTGTAATATGAAATATATATTGTAAAAATGATAATATTGATCAACTTTTGGCTAGTTGCTCTTGATAATTGTTGTGGTTTTGTAGATTTGGATATTGAGTTTATGAATAGCATTCCTTATGTGATATATATATATACATCCAACATTTTTACATTTACTTACATGTAGTGCAAAATCTCCGACTTCTTTCTGGAGTGAGAAAATAGAAAACCTGTGTGAAAGGCACCATTGTGGTCGATATTTTTAAGAAATAAATGGTTGGTCCATCAGTAAGCTGTTCTTCAAATAATTTTTTTATCACTGTAAATTTAACTTCAGATTCCGAAGAAAGGAAGCACGGACATGTCCTAGTTGTTCCACATAGCAGTGTAAAGAACAGCATGTCCAAATTTCTACAGACAAAGACTTCCACATCCCGAGTATCCATGTGTCACCTACCAGATGTGGACTTTGGTGACAATTGGAAGTTAAACATCAACGAAATGGGACCAGAAAACGTGAGTTGGGTTTCATATGGAGCGGATGTTGCGTGTATAATCACGATCATCGCTTGGTTCTATGCTAGTTTGTTAAGGTCACCTGGGTCACTCATTTCACACATTATGACATCATATGCCATCTGTCACATGATAGGCCATGCAGGTACGCACTATGCATAAACTTTTGAACGTCTTTTAATTTTTTTCAGAATCCTCCAAGACATTTTCAAATTTGGTGTAGCGTCTTTAGGGTCGGGATGACAAGGAATCAAATATCATTATCCCTGGAATCCGGTTAACTCACCAACCCCTTGATCACTAATGGACTCGCCCAAATCAATGCTGTCATATTTCAGGATTGAACAAATTCTTATCGCATGTGAAATTATGTGTTTAGTGTTTTACTCCAATCCATACACCCTTGAATTCTGACAGTGGACTCAACCATTGTTTGAAATGGGGGGGTCCAAATGTGAATTAGGGATTGTGGGTTAATGCAAAATAACAAATGTAATTGATTCTCATTCATTAATTTTGCTTCATAACCAAAAAAGAATTTACACGTTATAAAATTCACAGGGTGATTAATGCATTGTGATCATGGGGAATAGATAAAATTGTAATGAATCCATAAATTTTGCTATAGTTTTCAATTTTCAATTCAGATTGTTTCTAAATTAGAAGCAAAATTGCACCATTTTTACCAACAAGTAATATTTACATATGGACTGTAATTTCCTTCATTACAGTTATACAGAATGACTGTATTGTTATATCAATAAAATCAGTGATCTAAGTGTTACCCGCTAACTGGCGTAGGAATACCTGAATATCTAAGAAACCCTTTCCATGACCATGTTACGGCAGCGATTTGTTGGACAAGTATTCTCTGAACATATGAATGAATCAATAAAGCATAAAATAACACACATTCATTCCATATTTTTATTTAAAGCCATTCATTAGCACAAAACAAACAAAAATCACTGAAAGAAATCGAAAACACAAGACTAGGCCTGCATCTGTAGCACACTGTAGATGCCCATATCAATAGGCCTATTGCAATAGATCTAGGTCATGTTATGAAAAGAAACACAGGCCACAGAAATGAAAACTTGCTTCGTAGTTATGTTGCTTGTAAGTAAGTTGATAAGGGAGTCAGGTCTAGTGCAATTTTGTCTTGCATCTCAGATAAACAGCTTGCTTTTCCATCACCATATAGGCTATTCCTGTCAGAAACAATTTGTCACTCACATCGCGTGAAATCGACTCTCAGTCCACCTCAAATCCTATAAATTGCTAGGCCAATTACCAGGCCCATCTTGTTTTTCACAACCTGTAATGTTAATGTCGAGCATAAGTAGTGTTCATAGGTTTCTCAGTAAATTGACGGGATACTCTATATGATCAGCTGGTAAAAACTGAAGTCTGAATTGACATATGGATCTATTATAATTTATAGGCCTACACGATTTTCCATAACGAACGTGTCGATAATTATCTTTTAAACAGAACAATAAAAGTTTGTTATTTCACAACATAATCTGCATTTGTCTTGTTTCAATTGATTAGAAGGATTTGCTAGTGGGCTAGCCTATATACTGAAATAGGTCTACTTACAAAATTGTCACCCCTTCACAGTTTACAGCATTTCCCAGCTGATTCAGCGATTGGTAAAATATCAAATAGAATGACTACTTCCAGTTGTCATCACCAAATATTAACAGTCACACTCAAACTTTCTGTGATATATTCCACTGATAAAATATCAGAATTCAAATGAAAATTTGTTGTAAACAATGATCATCTGTTGCTATCCAAATCGCGCATGGTAGGCCTATCAGCCATATGCACACGGCCCATTCAGGCAATTCTCTTCTGACACATTTAACCTGCCACTACTAAATGGTCGAATTTAGTAAATTAAAAATCACAAACTAAATCTGAGAATACGTATTCAAAATTGTCCATATCACTAGTTTCTTTCAAAATGATATAAAAAAAAAAATTAAACCTTAATTTCATTAGTATTTGCGATCAGAAAAGAGAACTACTCCTCATGTCAAAACAGCTGTTGAGCCATTACATCATATGAAAACACCCCCCGAAAAGTCAATGTTCTGGAATGAATTTAGTATCCAGTGGACTACAGTTTCACTGAAAAATGGTAATGTATATAAATATAAGGATTGTTTTTCATTTTTTGAATTTTTTCCATGAGCAATTGCTTTTATACCCCGATGATGTTCAAAAAAAGAAAAACAATCCTTAATTAAACACTGTGTCTTGGGTGTGTCAGTTTGATGAGAGTTTGTGGAAATGTTCTGTTAAAGTTGGCTGTACAGCTTTTGAAAATCACTGGACAAAATGCTTTTAAGATTCATTGTAAGTTTAAAAACATTCATATGCCTGTCACATCTTGAAGGTCAAGGTCATAGAGCATCCATGGACATAACTTTAGTGCATCCATGGACATAACTTTAGTCCGGGTTATAACTTTGCCAACCCTTGCTTAGAATGCATTCAAACTTTAATATGTTATTGGTGTCGACCTAGAGGTCTGTCATGATCTTGGCAATGGGTATTTTGAAGGTCAAGGTCACAGCTAGTGCACCTGTGGACAGATAGAGACATGTTTTTTGTTACAGAAAATCATCAAAATATTATCATTATTATACATGTTTTTTTCTATTATCATTCCAATTATTGTTATTTTAAGGAATGAAGCTAATTTGTACATATGTTATACATATGATATAACATAACTTGGGGCAGTTTATGCTTTATAAAACCGTGAAGAAATTTATAAAAATAGATTAAACTGCTCCAAGATAAGTCGTATCATACAACATAGGTACGAATTAGTTTCATTCCTTGTAAGTTAATTTTGTAATACACAGGTAACTCATAAATAAATTGTCACTTAGTTTATTAATTTTGATAGTCAACAATGTTTTGTAAATTACCCGTAGAATGAATTCCCGGCATAAAAATGCCTGACCCAGTTTTACCGAGGCAAGGTGAGTTGGCCATTTTGAAAGTTACTTTTTGAAGTAAACATACAGCAGGAATGTCAATCTCCCCATTTTCCCTGTTTTTATGTTAAATTCTGCACCTATGATTTCCTATTCAATTCTCTGATGTTTAAAAAAAACATCAAGGTCACTTTTTTCATGGGTTAGAAATTGCATATATACACTAATTTGAGCCAGGAGAATGTGTCTGTGCATGAGCACCTGGGGGAACATGCCCCCGCACCCCCTAGCAGGCTATTGTCTTTGGCACACGCATTAAGACTCTGTTTTTCAATTATCAAAAGTTGGAATCTCTGATACAGTTATTAAATGTGAAGTTGGTCATAAATCCAGATTACAGAAATTGTTATGATTGCATAGATAGGTGTCAGTACTGACAGGAAGTGACAGGAAGCATGGAGACAGATGTTGAGACTGCTCCGTAGATTCATTGATAACAAAGAATAACGTCACGACAGCATGCCATCATTGATAAAATAGAAGCTAACCATGAATTAAGACGACAGGAAGTGTGAAGGTTAAAATAGTGCTGGCTGCTGGTTGTTAAGGGGACGTGTCTCCGTACCCAAGTTATGTTATACAATATAACACATGTTGGTCAACCAGTTTTAGCCTATCAAAACACAGGATGCATCATAAATTATTAATATTTATTATAATTAGCATTATATGTATTATCATCATCATTATCATTTTTTTTTTTTTTTGTAGCCTTTGCTAGATTTGATGATCACTGAAAATCCAGTCCAGGTCATCATACCATTTGATGTGTCAGCAGAACCCAAGGATGTGGCAAAACATGTTACTAACACAGTCTCCAGAGTTGTATCAAAGGTAATATAGCCCATGTGTTACAGACATGGATCTTTTATAAGTAGGCCACCATTCAATATGGCCATTAGACTTTGACATAACTGGAGTTTTGACTCATCCAAAATCAAGGTAGTGAAATTCCACTGTCTGCCTTAACCCTTTCACCCCTACAGACCATAATAGACTGGTCTATGACTATAGAAAGCACATATCATTCAGACATTCCGGGGTGAAAGGGTTAAGATGCCAACCATTCTGCCATTGAAATATGGTCTCTCTCAAAAGAGGTTTTAATCAATGAGATTTTTAACTAAATGGTTTTTCAAAATGCGGTCTCTCAAGACAGGTGGTATTCACGAGTGTTGTCAAGAACAATTCCATACCATTAATGGCTTACCATTGCATGAAAAAGCATTCATGGAGAGTCAATCTGATCTTAGAAGAGCAACATCTTGCTGACAAAATGATGTCACAGTTTTATTATGATGTCAGAAAGTTATGACATTAGCAGATCAGGTCCAAATGTAACCATAAACATAGTCTGTAAAGCGTTTGCTAGTACACTCATTTAGAAGCTTGACATCATTGCTTTTTTTTTTAAGGAATGACTTTTACAGAGAAAGTAAGTGAGAAGATAAAATAGCATTGCATTATGGTTAATTTCTAATCATTTAGTTCTCATCACATGAACACCCCTCAGCTCTTCAAGTAAGCTGTGCTATATGTTTATTTTACCTTGACCAATAAATTCATCGACTTATTTCCTTTTTTATGACTTTTGAAACCGTTTATTTCAAATTTTATCTCAATAATTTCACTTCCATGGTTGTTAATTTTATTTTTATTTTTTGTAGGAGAAATTTTCACCTAAAATGCTGCCCTTCAAACATCTTTCTGGGGCTTCCTCCAAAGAAGCAGACTCTTCTAAGTTCATGGATGTACGTTCAGTTTATCTTCACAAATTTGATGTGGAGACCGGGATTTTACAGTAAGTCATACAGGTTTTGAAATACCGGATAATATTAATATCATATTTGACCTATGGAATATACTTGCTTATAAATCGAAATTTTTACAATAAAAGATTGTCAAAATGTTGAGAGGTCGACTTATAAATGGGTCAAATGAAAGAAAAATCTACTCATGAAAAAATATTGAATTTTGCCTTTGAATATGCTTGACAGGAATAACTCTTCTTGACGTACGAATGCATCTTTGTATCAACTTATATGATTAACATCAGAGCACACAGGAGTGCGTTTGTCTGTAAAGCCAATTCTTTACAAACTTCAAAAGTGCCACTACTGTTTTCAGTTGAAGGTCGAGTGTATGTTCTCTATTTATAACAGCATGGTGGTAATTATCCTATTGAACAATAATGACATGTATACTGCCGGTCACCTCTCGCACTCAAACTATGGATCTGTTTCAACGGGAATGCTCTATTTTAGTAAAGGTTATTATTTTAATTACATGTACTTCAGCTGGCTGATAATTGGTTGATTGATAGCGAAGAATAAGACAGAAGTACCTGAATGTTAACATTATGCAATCAATGCAACATGATCTAAATTTGTGCGCCAATTATTCTTCCAGGTCAAAGACCATGGCCGCAGAACAGCTATGGGCGTTCAAAATCCAAAACAATCCATGCTCATTTGTGATGATTTATTTTACAGAAATTGGCCAGGAATGACTGAGGCAAATGTGGGCTGTTATTATTCTCGGACACCATTATCTAGGTCTTACAACTACTTTGAAGTAAGAGTTGAAGAAGTCAAATTCAAAAGTAGCAAAGACTCAAAAATGGGGGTGATAATGGGTTGTCTGTTTGAAAACCTGTTTGAAGTCCGAAATCCAATGACAAGCAATGAAGATACTGGGGGAGATGTACAGAGGTATGTAATACTGATACAATCCCTGACTCATAAATATCAAGTAATATGTAATGATTTAGAGGTAGTTCTCAAATTATATATAATGATATCAAATAATATATAATGATTAAGAGGTAGATATGTAATGATGAAGAGGTAGTTATAAGTAATATGTAATGATTTAGAGGTAGTTTGTTTTGTTTGTTTATTGTTGTGTAAGTCCCACTCAAGAATCTTTCATTTATATGGAGACATTATTAAGTGCCAGTGAAGGGCTTCAAATTTTGGCCTATGCTTGGCACTTACGGCATTTGAGCAGTGAGGGTTCTTTAACATGCTGACAACTACTGTAACACGGGACCTGTTTTTATATCTCATCTAAAGAACAGGAAATCAACCTGCAGCCAGCTGAACTTGAATTCATGACCTCACAATCAAGAGTCGAGCACCTTACCAATTGAGCCAGGTCAGCTCTGTAAATAATATCTAATGACTTAGAGGTAGACATCAAATAATTTGTAATGATTTACAGGTAGATATCAAATAATATGTAATGATTTAGAGGTAGATATTGAGTAATATATGACAAGGTTATATGTGGCAGTGTTTAATATGACAAGGTTATATGTGGCAGTGTTTAAACTGACACAGTTAAATGTGGCAGTGTTTAAAATGACACAGTTAAATGTGTCAGTGTTTGATATGACACAGTTAAATGCATCAGTGTTTGATATGACACAGTTAAATGCGTCAGTGTTTGATGTGACACAGTTAAATGCGTCAGCGTTTGATGTGACACAGTTAAATGCGTCAGCGTTTGATGTGACACAGTTAAATGCGTCAGCGTTTGATGTGACACAGTTAAATGCGTCAGCGTTTGATGTGACACAGTTAAATGCGTCAGCGTTTGATGTGACACAGTTAAATGCGTCAGCGTTTGATGTGACACAGTTATATCCATTTGTGTTTTGGTATTTACTAGATATGTATCATTGTTTATTGTATATATTTAACATATTTTTATTCTCCATTTTGTCTTGCAGTTTTGAAATCGAAGAGGGTGATGTACTTGGTTTTGGCATAAGTGGCGATTGGATTAGTGAGTACATGCCCGGCCCTGATTGCAAAGTGTATACCACCAAAAATGGAAAAATAGTAAGTTATGACAAAGCCGAGGTTATCAATACTTCAAAATATAAATGTATATGACTCTGAAACTCTTGATATCACCAGAAGTAATTTAGTGTTGTTTTTAAATCTAAGAATGCTGGTATGAAATAAAGAAGTAAACATATAAGAAATCAAATGTCCATAAAATATAACATGAGGTATTGGAATCATTACTTACCAACGTGGCACTTCCGTGACCAAATAGTTAAGAGAATCATACTTCAAACAAAGAAGTCGGAGACTCTGTGACCACGTGGTTAGATAATCGCGCTTTAAGCCATGAAGTCGGAGTCTCTGTTACAGGGTGGTTAGAGCATTGCTCTTTAAACCATAAAGTTTTGAGCTTCTGCAGCCATATGGTTAGAGCATCATACTTAAAAGTTAAATATAAAAAATATCTCACCTGTACTTAACGCGGGTCTGATCCCAGCTTGATCCTGAGCTGATTCTTAGTTTACATGCAGAAAGTTGGTGGTCTCTTCCAGTAAATTGTATTTCTCCATCATCATTACAAACTAGTTGCCACCATATGACTGAAAAATTGTTGAGTGTGGTATAAAACACCCAAAAAAACCAAATTAAAACAGATCAACCAAAGCATTTGGCATTTATTGGCAAAAATTTTATTTACTTCACAAAATTTTAAAAATCCGAATGTGTATCATTTGTCAGTATCAGTTTATACGCCAGGATCAAATATTGGGAGCATATTCATGTTAACTGTCCATCTGTTTGTTCATTTACACCTTTATGCCATCCAATACCACGACATAACATGAGTATCCTTCTTTAATTTGGTATGATGATTTCATTAATGTACGATAAGATGAGTAGAGTTTTGGATAAAATTAATTTAACAATTAATTCTTAAAATTATATTAATTTTAAAAATAAATATATTAATTTATATAATTTTTTTATTTATAATTAAAAATGTAGAGACTGCTTTGCTGAGAGGAGGAAAGAGAGGGAGAGAATAAAAAGACAATAAAATGAACAGATAGATGAGAGAAAAAGAAACAAAGAGTGGAAAAGTAATAGATAGATAGTACGAGATAAATAGAAAGAGAGGGAGAAAAATGAGTATAGTCTTATTGCACAAGTGTGACCTTACTAACATTAGTGTAACCTTATTATTCATTAGTGTAACTTTACTAACGTTAGTGTAACCTTATCATACATTAGTGTAACCTTGTTATACATTAGTGTAACCTTATCATACATTAGTGTAACCTTGTGTAACCTTATCATACATTAGTGTAACCTTGTTATACATTAGTGTAACCTTGTCATACATTAGTGTAACCTTGTTATACATTAGTGTAACCTTATCATACATTAGTGTAACCTTATCATCATACATTAGTGTAACCTTGTTATACATTAGTGTAACCTTGTTATACATTAGTGTAACCTTGTTATACATTAGTGTAACCTTGTTATACATTAGTGTAACCTTGTTATACATTAGTGTAACCTTGTCATACATTAGTGTAACCTTGTTATACATTAGTGTAACCTTATCATACATTAGTGTAACCTTGTTATACATTAGTGTAACCTTATCATACATTAGTGTAACCTTGTGTAACCTTATCATACATTAGTGTAACCTTGTTATACATTAGTGTAACCTTGTTATACATTAGTGTAACCTTGTTATACATTAGTGTAACCTTGTTATACATTAGTGTAACCTTGTTATACATTAGTGTAACCTTGTCATACATTAGTGTAACCTTGTTATACATTAGTGTAACCTTGTTATACATTAGTGTAACCTTATCATACATTAGTGTAACCTTGTTATACATTAGTGTAACCTTATCATACATTAGTGTAACCTTGTTATACATTAGTGTAACCTTGTTATACATTAGTGTCACCTTGTGTAACCTTATCATACATTAATGTAACCTTGTTATACATTAGTGTAACCTTGTCATACATTAGTGTAACCTTGTTATACATTAGTGTAACCTTGTTATACATTAGTGTAACCTTGTTATACATTAGTGTAACCTTGTTATACATTAGTGTAACCTTGTTATACATTAGTGTAACCTTGTCATACATTAGTGTAACCTTGTTATACATTAGTGTAACCTTGTTATACATTAGTGTAAACTTACTAACATTAGTGTAACCTTGTTATACATTAGTGTAACCTTATCATACATTAGTGTAACCTTGTTATACATTAGTGTCACCTTGTTATATACATTAGGGTAAACCTTGTCATACATTAGTGTAATCTTGTTATACATTAGTGTCACCTTATCATACATTAGTGTAACCTTGTTATACATTAGTGTAACCTTGTTATACATTAGGGTAACCTTATCATACATTAATGTAACCTTGTTATACATTAGTGTAACCTTGTCATACATTAGTGTAACCTTGTTATACATTAGTGTAACCTTGCAAACATTAGTGTAACCGTGTTATTACATTAGTGTAACCTTGTTATACATTAGTGTAACCTTGTTATACATTAGTGTAACCTTGTCATACATTAGTGTAACCTTGTTTATACATTAGTGTAACCTTGTTATACATTAGTGTAACCTTATCATACATTAGTGTAACCTTGTTATACATTAGTGTAACCTTATCATACATTAGTGTAACCTTGTTATACATTAGTGTCACCTTGTTATACATTAGGGTAACCTTGTCATACATTAGTGTAATCTTGTTATACATTAGTGTCACCTTATCATACATTAGTGTAACCTTGTTATACATTAGTGTAACCTTGTTATACATTAGTGTAACCTTATCATACATTAATGTAACCTTGTTATACATTAGTGTAACCTTGTCATACATTAGTGTAACCTTGTTATACATTAGTGTAACCTTGTTATACATTAGGGTAACCTTGTCATACATTAGTGTAATCTTGTTATACATTAGTGTCACCTTGTCATACATTAGTGTCACCTTGTCATACATTAGTGTCACCTTGTCATACATTAGTGTAACCTTCTCATACATTAGTGTAACCTTCTCATACATTAGTGTAACCTTCTCATATATTAGTGTAACCTTGTTATACATTAGTGTAACCTTGTTATACATTAGTGTAACCTTGTTATACATTAGTGTAACCTTGTTATACATTAGTGTAACCTTGTTATACATTAGTGTAACCTTGTCATACATTAGTGTAACCTTGTTATACATTATGTGTAACCTTATCATACATTAGTGTAACCTTGTTATACATTAGTGTCACCTTGTTATACATTAGGGTAACCTTGTCATACATTAGTGTAATCTTGTTATACATTAGTGTAACCTTATCATACATTAGTGTAACCTTGTTTATACATTAGTGTAACCTTGTTATACATTAGTGTAACCTTATCATACATTAATGTAACCTTGTTATACATTAGTGTAACCTTGTCATACATTAGTGTAACCTTGTTATACATTAGTGTAACCTTGTTATACATTAGTGTAACCTTGTTATACATTAGTGTAACCTTGTTATACATTAGTGTCACCTTATCATACATTAGTGTAACCTTGTTATACATTAGTGTAACCTTGTTATACATTAGTGTAACCTTGTTATACATTAGTGTAACCTTGTTATACATTAGTGTAACCTTGTTATACATTAGTGTAACCTTGTCATACATTAGTGAACCTTGTTATACATTAGTGTAACCTTGTTATACATTAGTGTAACCTTATCATACATTAGTGTAACCTTGTTATACATTAGTGTAACCTTATCATACATTAGTGTAACCTTGTTATACATTAGTGTCACCTTGTTATACATTAGGGTAACCTTGTCATACATTAGTGTAATCTTGTTATACATTAGTGTCACCTTATCATACATTAGTGTAACCTTGTTATACATTAGTGTAACCTTGTTATACATTAGTGTAACCTTGTTATACATTAGTGTAACCTTGTTATACATTAGTGTAATCTTGTTATACATTAGTGTAATCTTGTTATACATTAGTGTAACCTTGTTATACATTAGTGTCACCTTGTTATACATTAGTGTAACCTTGTTATACATTAGTGTAACCTTGTTATACATTAGGGTAACCTTATCATACATTAATGTAACCTTGTTATACATTAGTGTAACCTTGTCATACATTAGTGTAACCTTGTTATACATTAGTGTAACCTTGTTATACATTAGTGTAACCTTGTTATACATTAGTGTAACCTTGTTATACATTAGTGTAACCTTGTTATACATTAGTGTAACCTTGTTATACATTAGTGTAACCTTGTTATACATTAGTGTAACCTTGTCATACATTAGTGTAACCTTGTTATACATTAGTGTAACCTTGTTATACATTAGTGTAACCTTATCATACATTAGTGTAACCTTGTTATACATTAGTGTAACCTTATCATACATTAGTGTAACCTTGTTATACATTAGTGTCACCTTGTTATACATTAGGGTAACCTTGTCATACATTAGTGTAATCTTGTTATACATTAGTGTCACCTTATCATACATTAGTGTAACCTTGTTATACATTAGTGTAACCTTGTTATACATTAGTGTAACCTTATCATACATTAATGTAACCTTGTTATACATTAGTGTAACCTTGTCATACATTAGTGTAACCTTGTTATACATTAGTGTAACCTTGTTTATACATTAGTGTAACCTTGTTATACATTAGTGTAACCTTGTTATACATTAGTGTAACCTTGTTATACATTAGTGTCACCTTGTTATACATTAGGGTAACCTTGTCATACATTAGTGTAATCTTGTTATACATTAGTGTCACCTTATCATACATTAGTGTAACCTTGTTATACATTAGTGTAACCTTGTTATACATAAGTGTCACCTTGTCATACATTAGTGTCACCTTGTCATACATTAGTGTCACCGTGTCATACATTAGTGTAACCGTGTCATACATTAGTGTCACCTTGTCATACATTAGTGTCACCTTGTCATACATTAGTGTAACCTTGTCATACATTAGTGTAACCTTGTCATACATTAGTGTCACCTTGTCATACATTAGTGTCACCTTGTCATACATTAGTGTCACCTTGTCATACATTAGTGTCACCTTGTCATACATTAGTGTCACCTTGTCATACATTAGTGTCACCTTGTCATACATTAGTGTAACCTTCTCATACATTAGTGTAACCTTCTCATATATTAGTGTAACCTTCTCATATATTAGTGTAACCTTCTCATACATTAGTGTAACCTTCTCATATATTAGTGTCACCTTGTCATACATTAGTGTCACCTTGTCATACATTAGTGTCACCGTGTCATACATTAGTGTAACCGTGTCATACATTAGTGTCACCTTGTCATACATTAGTGTCACCTTGTCATACATTAGTGTAACCTTGTCATACATTAGTGTAACCTTGTCATACATTAGTGTCACCTTGTCATACATTAGTGTCACCTTGTCATACATTAGTGTCACCTTGTCATACATTAGTGTCACCTTGTCATACATTAGTGTCACCTTGTCATACATTAGTGTAACCTTGTCATACATTAGTGTAACCTTATCATACATTAGTGTTACCTAAACTTATTTTACTTTAGTGTAATCTTACTAACATTAGTGTAACCTGATGATTATTATGTCCCCGAAACGAAGTTTGGGAGACATCTTGTGTTTGCTCTGTTTCTTCTTCTTATTATTATTATTTTATCTTCCCGTGATGAACTTGTCTGTGCATTTTCTTGGAAATACATGTACTTGAAATTTGGAATTTATGGATATTAAGGGATTGCTTTTTCAATGATATAGGTTTCTTTGCCAAATATAGCAAACACAAGGCTTCACATTGTCGAAATTTCAACATTGTCCAATTTTGATGAAATTTGGAATTTATGGTAATAAGGGATTTCAATTTAATGATATGGGTTTTGTTGTCATCTATGGCAAACCGAGGCTTCTGACTTTTCAAAATTTAAACTTGTCCAATTTTAATAAAATTTAGCATTTATGGGTATCGAGGGATCAGTATTTCAGTGGTAGGATATCATTGTCGTGTATGGCAAACTGAGGCTTCTGATTGGTCAAAATTTAAACATTGTCAGATTTTGATGAAATTAAGAATTAATGGGTATCAGTGGATTGCGATTTAAATGATGTGGGTTTTATTGCTCTTTATAGCAAACTGAGGCTTCTGATTGGTCAAAATTTCAGCATTGTCAGAGTTTAATGAAATTTGGAATCTGTGGGTATCAAGGGATTGCAATTTCAATGGTATTGGTTTTGTTGCCATCTATGGCAAACCGGGTCTTCTGATTGGTCAAAATTTCAACATTATCTTATTTTGATGAAATTTGAAATTTACTGGTATCATCCAATTGCAATTTCAGCCTTATGGCTTTTTTTTCCTCAAAACTTGTGAAGAACAATTGCAGATTGGTAAATGTATATAATAAATGCTGATTGATATCAACACGACAGTTACAGTTAGCCATTGTTCATTGGTGTACCCTTACTAACATTAGTGTGACCTTATCATTCATTAGTGTAACTTTACCATACATTAGTGTAACCTTATTATACACCATGTAATAGTACCCATTTTACAGTTAGCCATTGTTCATTGGTGTACCCTTACTAACATTAGTGTGACCTTATCATTCATTAGTGTAACTTTACCATACATTAGTGTAACCTTATTATACATCATGTAATAGTACCCAGTTACAGTTAGCCATTGTTCATTAGTGTACCCTTACTAACATTAGTGTGACCTTATCATTCATTAGTGTAACTTTACCATACATTAGTGTAACCTTATTATATACCATGTAATAGTACCCAGTTACAGTTAGCCATTGTTCATTGGTGTACCCTTACTAACATTAGTGTGACCTTATCATTCATTAGTGTAACTTTACCATACATTAGTGTAACCTTATTATACACCATGTAATAGTACCCAGTTACAGTTAGCCATTGTTCATTGGTGTACCCTTACTAACATTAGTGTGACCTTATCATTCATTAGTGTAACTTTTATCATACAATAGTGTTACCTTGTTATTCATTAGCGTAACCTTACTAACATTAGTGTGACCTTATCATTCATTAGTGTAACTTTTATCATACAATAGTGTTACCTTGTTATTCATTAGCGTAACCTTACTAACATTAGTGTAACCTTATTATGTAATGTTATATGTAAGTTTTATCTTATCATTTCAGGCAACAGACAAAGAACAAATATCAGATAAAAAACTTGAGTTCAAGTGCTACTACCCTCTCATTACCATTTTAGCAGAAGATAAGAGTGTTGTTTCTTTACGTCTGCTGAATATAGTATTGCCTCCCAAGGTATTTAAATTACTCATTCTGAACTCTATTGCATGTGTAATCACCTACATCAAATGTCTTTTTAGGAACTTTTCATTTTTATAGGTTGTTACAGGGACTTTCCACTTTATCTTAAGGGGCTGAAATAAGGCCCCATTCCCAATATGCTGTAGAAATTTCCCAATTCAAGTCAAATAAGAATGAATTTGAAGAGATTTTTAAATTTTCAAACATTTTGTACATTTAAAGAGTTTCCAATTTCAATAGAGTTTTGCGAGAATTTTCCGATCCAAAAGACCGAGGCCCCATTTCCAAAAGAGTGAAAAATCCTTTTGTTACGTTATTAAAACCTGGCATGGGTTTTGCTTGGAGGACTATCTTGTTAACAGTGAAGAGGATGTTCTTCATTGGATGGATTTACACTGGTGTATATATAGTCCAATGCCATTCGTACTGTCTCCTGCCAACAGTGTACCTGCTGTAGTACTGGTGTGCAGCAACCAGTTACCATGGTTTTTTTTTTCATCATTATCCCTCGTTATTTTCTGTAGCTGTACACACAGAACACAGAAATTTGGTACATACATATATATTCTCCATGATACCCAAAGTTTGAAAAAAAAAAACAATTTGATTAGCTTTTTTTGCCAATTACGAATATGAATTTTGTCTACCTTGGGCGGGAAGACAAAGGACCAGTTACCATGACATTTTTTTATGAGTTGTTATGCAATAACAACCTATTATGGGTTTACTTCGACTTTTCATCGAGGGCTATCCTGTTAGCAGTGAAGAGGTCATTGAGGTTGCATTTGTAAAATATAGTCCAACTCAAGAATTCCAACTTTTACAGAAAAGCCAAATATTTTGGTGTAAATAAAACATTAAATCTAATTTGAATAATCAATAAATGAAATACCATATAATTATTCTATTTACTTCTGCCTTTCGAAATCATACAATACGATTTGCAGTCTTAATTTAAGCAAAACGTCATCGATCTTTATATAAATATGGAATTCTGCTACATAAGATTCCAGTAATGTTGAGCCTGCCTTGAAAAACTAGTATTACACCGCCATTCATTACATTGATAGCTGCAAGCATACAGTGCTATAAATAGAAATTATTACATATATTCACTCATACCAATATGCAGTTAAATCAGTTTATGTTGAACTCTTAAGAATATGTTTGTTTTCTAATCCATGAAAAATGAAAATAAAAGCATCAGATTAACTTGTTTGTCAACTTATCGCTATATATAACCTGCCTTAACGAGCTTCCCCGAGCATATTTCCTTTATTTATGGTGACCACATGCCTTAGATAACCAGCGACTGCTAAATTTTAGCGGACCCTCACTTGTATACTCTGTGTACCTAATATCGCAAAGGGACGTAAATCAAACATTTAAAGTTTCCAGTTCTTGTTTTTCCGCGGGAGTTGAGAAAAATCGCTGTGTCCATTGTCGGGTGTTTACACAACTTTTGAAGTTAATCACAATTAGATCAGGATGTATAAACCTAACCTATTTGTGTAATCAGTTTGTTCATAATGGATTTCAAACAGAAACGATGTCTTCAACAAAGAAACAAAGTTTTATCCATTACCCAAGGAATTGATGAAATTGGTTTTGCTACATTGTGACTTTAGGTCCAAATTATGTTGATGAAAAATTATCATTTCTTTACCTGTAAACATTGGATAAACTGTCTTTACCCCATTCAGTTCTTTATATTAATTAATACAAGATAGAGAACGTTGTTTTGTTGTTTATTTAGTCTAGGCAAAGTATATCTTTGTGTACCAAAGTAATAGCCCCAAACAGGATTGTTTATATTCGATGTTACAAGCCCTAAAATCTGTTTTAAATCACAGCCTTTTTTCGTTATGAAAATTTTTTTTTGCCAGTTCCCAATGTCATATTTGGTTTAAATTTAAGTAGGTTCCATAAATGCTCACGTTTTATTTTGAAATGAGTGTTAATGCACGACAGACAATATTGAAAGTTGGTGCAGAAGATGCAACAAATAAAATTTAGAATGTTAATTTTGAATTTTTTTAGAGGCTGGAAATTGAAGGTTTTTTTTGTTTTAAGATCTACATTAAATTGATTTATTTTCATTTCATAAATGTTAGATAGAAGTAGTTTGAATCCCATGGCTATTTTGCAAAAATAACAATCCATTTCAGTACTTTCAGAACTTTGATTAATTCTAGTATATGTGATTAAAGCTTACTGTTTTAAATTTAAAGCATTCAAACTGGTGCATCATTGATTTTTAACATTCTAATAAGAACAAAACATATATTTATTCTCAATAATGTTTGTTATATTACCTTTTATAATGGGCTTTCCCTTGCTGGTTGCATAGCTATTAATTGCACAAAACAGATTTAATTACCACACACAACAGCAATTTGTTAATTTGTAAGAGAAAAAATTCAGAAATAGGTTTTGATAACATTTCAGCTGATAGATGAGCTCTTTTTAATATTATTTCTATACTATTTAAGTAGAAACAAATAGAATAAGAATTACTCCTTTTCAGATTTTATTGGATTCATGGAAGCTGCACAATAAATGGATTCGACCAAGTTACTTGAAGAATTGCGCAATAGATAGGGAGGGTATTGTCAGGTACGAATATTTCATACTTTTTGTCAGGAAATTTGGAAAACAAACATTATAAGGATAAATTCTTATGACTTGATAACTTTCTACTTGCTCCAATCCGTTAATTTTTTTATAGGTTACCTGAGCCAAAGGCTCATATTGACCTATTGCGATCGCCTTTTGTTTATCATCATTCGTCATTAACATTTACACATTTTCAACTTCTTCTCAAGAACCAGTGGGCCAATTTTAACCAAATTTGGTGTATAGCATTCCCATGTGAAACTGCATGAAGTTTGTGAATAAAAAAAGACTAGGACACATAGAAACCTCAAAAGGGACCAAAAAAGGAAATTTTTCTCAGGTGACCATTTAGGCCCATTGGGCCTCTTATTCAGAATGGTTTGTACTCAGACCACATGATTTCTACTGAAAATCAACCATGGTTACTTCAAGTTATGTAATATTTAAATAGCATTCAGTGGTATCTTGTTTCTGCTTCACATTAAACCCTAAAGACACAATTGGACTAACCTAAGTCATTGATTTACAGAAAAGTCCATTGTTTTCCAGGGGTTAATGAGTAAACACTGACAGGTGTCATCTCTTTCATGTAGGGTGCTGTACAAATTTGATACCTTCCAGTGCATATTGTCATGGTTATAAATTTCCAATATATGTTGTCATGGTTATACATTTCCAATGCATGTTGTCATGGTTATACATTTCCAATGTATGTTGTCATGGTTATACATTTCCAATATATGTTGTCATGGTTATACATTTCCAATGTATGTTGTCATGGTTATACATTTCCAATGTATGTTGTCATGGTTATACATTTCCAATATATGTTGTCATGGTTATACATTTCCAATGTATGTTGTCATGGTTATACATTTCCAATATATGTTGTCATGGTTATACATTTCCAATGTATGTTGTCATGGTTATACATTTCCAATGTATGTTGTCATGGTTATACATTTCCAATGCATGTTGTCATGGTTATACATTTCCAATGCATGTTGTCATGGTTATACATTTCCAATTGTTGTCATGGTTATACATTTCCAATGTATGTTGTCATGGTTATACATTTCCAATGCATGTTGTCATGGTTATACATTTCCAACGTATGTTGTCATGGTTATACATTTCCAATGTATGTTGTCATGGTTATACATTTCCAATGCATGTTGTCATGGTTATACATTTCCAATGTATGTTGTCATGGTTATACATTTCCAATGTATGTTGTCATGGTTATACATTTCCAATGCATGTTGTCATGGCTATACATTTCCAATGCATGTTGTCATTGTTATACATTTGCAATACATGTTGTCATGGTTATACATTTCCATTGCATGTTGTCATGGTTATACATTTCCATTGCATGTTGTCATGGTTATAAATTTCCAATGTATGTTGTCATGGTTATACATTTCCACTGCATGTTGTCATTGTTATACATTTCCAATGCTTGCATAGCCAGCCTGGCTCAGTCCTTATTGTGCTTGACTTGTGATAGTGAGTTTGAGTCCAGTTGTCAGCAGGTAGGTTTCCTGTCTTTTAGACTAAGACCGTAGGTCCTGTGTCCCAGTAGGTGTTGGCATGCTCACTGCTCAGTAGCCATAAGTGATGAGCATAGGCCAAAATTTGAAGCCTTTCACCAGCATTAAGTGACGTCTCCATATAAGTGAAAGATTCTTGAATGGGACATTAAATAACAATAAACAAACAAACAAATAGTGTATGCATATAAGATATAGATATTCCACAACCAGTGTTAGTTGATTATCAAGTTTTTCTAACTTGAGTTAGTTAATTTTCAAAATTTGAAAAAACAAAAAGTTGTTGAATCTGTTTCTACCATAACTGAAAACATTGTTAGTATGGATTTTTAGCCTACATCAAGTTAAGACACCATTGGGTTCAGACTCTGATGATCACGTCAAACTTGTACCTCGCTTTTCATCTCCAGATTACATCAATAGGAAGGAAAATTGACATTGTTGGAGACATCAATGAAGGGCCCCTTTCACTCCATTTACTACAATGGCCAACTTTGTCCGCAGACAACTGGTCTGATGCAACTCCATGTACAACCATTTCATTATGGTAGTGTCGTTAAGCTGTGTTACAACTGAAGCTTGAGTTGGATAACATTTACAAATAACCAACAGGACTGTTTAAATGACGTTTTAAACTCTAAATGACATCAGGGACCTTCAGATGAATGAAGAGATCAAAATGACGTACAAGTTTGACACAATCACAAGAGTCCGAACCCGATAGTGTCTGGACGTGATGTAGGCTAATAATCCATACTACCAATCAGCAGTTTTTAGTCATGGTAGTCGAGCTAAAAACAGATACAACACCTTGTGTAAGTTGATTATCATGTTTATCTAACTCTCGTTAGTTAATTTTCAAAATTTTAAAAGACACTCGGTACACCCCGTGTCATTTCAAATTTTGAAAATTAACTAACTCGAGTTAGATAAACATGATAATCAACTAACACCCATTGTGGAATCTCTATTCAACTGTGAGTGCACCTGCATATTTCTTTGAAACTGCATGCCATGGTATTGTGATAAACCATGACGGAATGGGACAATTAGAAAAGGATCTACAGTGAAACTTGTGTATGATTAACCCCCCCCCCTTATGGACAATAAAACCATGTCTTTATGAGGAAGGTGGTATTGATAGGAAGGTGGTATTGATAGGAAGGTGGTATTGATAGGAAGGTGGTATTGGTAGGAAGGTGGTATTGATAGGAAGGTGGTATTGATAGGAAGGTGGAATTTATAGGAAAGTGGTATTGGTAGGAAGGTGGTATTGATAGGAAGATGGTATTGATAGGAAGGTGGTATTCATAGGAAGGTGGTATTCATAGGAAGATGGTATTTATATAGAATTTGATTTGTACATGTGCACAGATGGTACCATTGGGGACAGCAAAAAGAATCTTTATAACCAGTCTTTATACACAGGTGGTTGCTAAAGCAGGTTTTACTGTAGTTCAAAAATCATAGTTTTAGGTCACCTAAGTCATCATAGCTTTTGGTTTTTTACTCTTATATTTCATGGTTATACTTTTGTGACTTTTAGACTATTTCAATACATATCAGATGCTTGATTCATTGTTCTCCTGAGGGCAATAAGACAAACAGAGACACAACAAATAGGCCAATATGGAAAAGACAGGTTAACATAGTTAATGAACATTTCATTAATGAACTCAGACTAATATAAAGTCCATCTAAGTTAAATGCTTGGAGAAAAAAATGCATGTACCATTAGATTTGAGAAAAAATGGTGTATGCTTACACTGGCATTTCCATTTGGTCATGTGACTTCAGTGTTAGCCATGTTTTTTCAATATTGGCTCAGATTTGTCGATATTGGCTTACTTTTCAATTTCATATTATTAGGGTAATATTACCATATATAGTCAATAATTCTTTCATGTGCCTCAACACTTTTATATTTATGGAGAACAGAAATTTATAAGGTATACATAATAGATGTCAGATGTATTATAGAAATTTATAAGGTATACATAATAGATGTCAGATGTATTATAGAAATTCATAAGGTATACATAATAGATGTCAGATGTATTATGGTAGTGTTGTGTTTTGTGAAATTTCAGCCCCAGTCACTTCAGTACGAGAGTTGAAGATGCACACTATATTTCCGAAAACTCTATTGGGTTGAAAGGAACACCCGAATCCACGTTTACCGTGAAGGTCATAGATCCTGGAGCAGAATCAAAAGTTGTCTTTTCCCTGGGAGATGAAACACATGAATTTGGAAAATCCAAGCACTACTTTGCCTTTATTGGAATGGACGGAAGGTACGGTTGACTTATGATTTACAAATTATTTGAACTTTTGTCTGGCACGTATTATCATTAATTATTTGGTCACTTCTAATAGTAGCTATTCAGTCATTTTAACAGTAACTATCTGGTCAAGTACTCTTTGAGTTCCAAATAATAGAATCTTACTTGATTATTTGTTATGGACAATATCAAATTATCATCTTGACAATACAGATTATTGATTAAAATAAGTAACCAGTGATTTTTCTTTGCTCGTCACTGGGGTCAGAGGGAACCTCTTTGCTATTGAAACATTCTTACAACTTTTGTCTCATAAATATGCATCACTGATTTCTTGGTGTTGATGTAAATTTGCTGTTTGAATCATGTTATCAGATTTCTTTTAAACTTTTCAAAAATGGGTCCTGTTCCAAATTTAACCAACCAAAAAGAACCAACCAACATATTAAATCGACTTGTAACTAACTGGAAGGTGGTAATCATATAATCACGGTCATGAATGCGTTTGTTAAGTATTTCCTTGTTGTTCTACAAATCCGTAGAGCTGGCCTGGCTCAGTCGGTAGCGCGCTCAACTCTGGATCGTAAGGTCATGAGTTCGAGTCCCGCCAGCGGCAGGTAGAGTAAGTGTCGGCACGTTAAAGAACCCTCACTGCTCAATGGCCGTAAGTGCCGAGCATAGGCCAAATTTGAAGCCCTTCACCGGCGTTTGGTGACGTCTCCATATGAGTGAAATATTCTTGAGTGGGACGTTAAACAACAATAAACAACAAACAAACAGATCCGTATAAAAACATATTCTGGTATCTATGCAACATAGATATTAAATACGAAAGTATGATTTTGGATGTTGAAGCAAATCTGTAAACTACTAATGTTAGTTGTTATAAGTTTTTACACTCAGCTTTGCCTTTTCGAACAAAAAAAATTCTTTTTTTTTTACCACTCAGATTGATATTCACTAGCGTAAAAAGAGATACTCACAAACATAAATGTTTTTGAATTTTTGGAAATTGTTTGATAAACCCAGTTTGGTGATTATTCATTTGCAAATGATTAATTCAACCGTACTATTTTATATATGCACACAACTCTGGACCTGACTTTGTTTTCACAAAATAACTGGAAATTCAAGACTTTTTTGCCTGTGTATGTCTCCTGTTACTGAACATTAATCTAAATAGTGAAAAATGCAATAATTTTTTGGGGGGGAGGAGAGCACAGCTAATGAACTTTTAATTTTTGTTTTTTTTTGTTTTTTGGGGGGTTTTTTGTGGACAATATGAAATTTTATGATTTTTACTATTGTAGTAAATCTTCCACATTGTCTGTCACAGTGTCTAAATTTTTCCCTGGCTCCTGTGCTCAACACCTCCAATGTCCCTGGCCCCTGTGCTCAACACCTCCAATGTCCCTGGCTCCTGTGCTCAGTGCCTCCAATGTCCCTGGCCCCTGTGCTCAACACCCCCAATGTCCCAGCCTCCAATGTCCCTGGCTCCTGTGCTCAGTGCCTCCAATGTCCCTGGCTCCTGTGCTCAGTGCCTCCAATGTCCCTGGCCCCTGTGCTCAACACCTCCAATGTCCCTGGCCCCTGTGCTCAACACCTCCAATGTCCCTGGCTCCTGTGCTCAACACCTCCAATGTCCCTGGCTCCTGTGCTCAGTGCCTCCAATGTCCCTGGCTCCTGTGCTCAACACCTCCAATGTCCCTGGCCCCTGTGCTCAACACCTCCAATGTCCCTGGCCCCTGTGCTCAACACCTCCAATGTCCCTGGCTCCTGTGCTCAACACCTCCAATGTCCCTGGCTCCTGTGCTCAGTGCCTCCAATGTCCCTGGCTCCTGTGCTCAACACCTCCAATGTCCCTGGCCCCTGTGCTCAACACCTCCAATATCTCTTTACCCTATGCTCAACACCTCCAATGTCCCTGGCCCCTGTGCTCAACACCTCCAATGTCCCTGGCTCCTGTGCTCAACACCTCCAATGTCCCTGGCTCCTGTGCTCAACACTTCCAATATCTCTTTACCCTATGCTCAACACCTCCAATGTCCCTGGCTCCTGTGCTCAACACCTCCAATATCCCTGGACCCTGTGCTCAACACACCTCCAATGTCCCTGGCTCCTGTGGTCAACACCTCCAATGTCCCTGGCTCCTGTGCTCAACACCTCCAATATCCCTGGACCCTGTGCTCAACACCTCCAATGTCCCTGGCTCCTGTGCTCAGTGCCTCCAATGTCCCTGGCCCCTGTGCTCAACACCTCCAATGTCCCTGGCCCCTGTGCTCAACACCTCCAATGTCCCTGGATCCTGTGCTCAACACCTCCAATGTCCCTGGCTCCTGTGCTCAGTGCCTCCAATGTCCCTGGCTCCTGTGCTCAACACCTCCAATGTCCCTGGCCCCTGTGCTCAACACCTCCAATGTCCCCTGGCCCCTGTGCTCAACACCTCCAATGTCCCTGGCTCCTGTGCTCAACACCTCCAATGTCCCTGGCTCCTGTGCTCAGTGCCTCCAATGTCCCTGGCTCCTGTGCTCAACACCTCCAATGTCCCTGGCCCCTGTGCTCAACACCTCCAATATCTCTTTACCCTATGCTCAACCACCTCCAATGTCCCTGGCCCCTGTGCTCAACACCTCCAATGTCCCTGGCTCCTGTGCTCAACACCTCCAATGTCCCTGGCTCCTGTGCTCAACACTTCCAATATCTCTTTACCCTATGCTCAACACCTCCAATGTCCCTGGCTCCTGTGCTCAACACCTCCAATATCCCTGGACCCTGTGCTCAACACCTCCAATGTCCCTGTCCCCTGTGGTCAACACCTCCAATGTCCCTGGCTCCTGTGCTCAACACCTCCAATATCCCTGGACCCTGTGCTCAACACCTCCAATGTCCCTGGCTCCTGTGCTCAGTGCCTCCAATGTCCCTGGCCCCTGTGCTCAACACATCCAATGTCCCTGGCTCCTGTGCTCAACACCTCCAATGTCCCTGGCCCCTGTGCTCAACACCTCCAATGACCCTGGCTCCTGTGCTCAACACCTCCAATGTCCCTGGCCCCTGTGCTCAACACCTCCAATGTCCCTGGCTCCTGTGCTCAGTGCCTTTAATGTCCCTGGACCCTGTGCTCAACACGTCTAATGTCCCTGGCTCCTGTGCTCAACACCTCCAATGCCCCTGGCTCCTGTGCTCAACACCTCCAATGCCCCTGGCTCCTGTGCTCAACACCTCCAATGTCCCTGGCTCCTGTGCTCAACACCTCCAATGTCCCTGGCTCCTTTGCACAACACCTCCAATATCCCTGGCCCCTGTGCTCAGTGCATTCATGTTTGATATTTATTTTTTTTACAATTTTTAGTATCAAGAAAAATGATGCTGTGTTGGAACTCTGCAGTGGAGTAGAGAAGAAACCTGTATCTGCCGGGGATGAAATAACCTTTAAAACAGAAGTAGAGAGAATGTCGGATGAGTTTTGTGACACCAAGGAAGGAAAAGTTCAAGTTTTCAAAAACAATACGTTGGTACGATTCTTGTGATATAAATGTTATGAATTCTTTGCATTCTTACAATTCCCTTAGTGCTTAGTGGCATTTCTGATCTGTTCTTCCATTTTCATAATCTGCACATACAAGTCAAACAGAGAGAAAATATCCTCAGAGTTTTTTTCTGAAATGGTTCCCCTATTTTATAAACAAAACATGAGTTTGCCTTATAAACATGGGGCTCATTTATATGGGTCAGTACGAGGTCAAGCTTCGCTGGAACCTATGTTGGTTTTTTGTGGGAAAGGTTGCCAGTTTACTTGCAGAAAGCTGATGTCGTCTTTCCAGGTAACCAGATTCTTTCTTTAACCATTGCAATCTAGCCCCCATCATACAACCAAAATATTGTTGAGTAAAACACTTGTCAGCTATCCTGTTTTATCAAACTGTTCAGTCATGTCAAGTCAACTTTGTTATCGCCCACTTTTGACTCAGAAAATCTCCACAAATAACCCAAGAAATTGAACACAACAGCATCTCTGTGTGATCTCTATTAAATCTAATATTGAAAATTGATTAGGGATTGACCATTTTCTGTGGTGTGTTGTAACTAAATATAGATATCCACACACCAAGAAACCACAAACTGTGTGTAATTGACATCCGACAGTGATTGATGGGAAATAAACAAGGCTGTGACTTTTGGTGACCTATTGTAATCATTGTTTGTCTCTCTTTGTCTGTTGTTAGTTTTAGACATTTTTGACTTTGTCTCGAGAACTAATTAGCCAATTTTAGTCAAACTTGGCAGACATTATCCCCTAATGAAGTGCCATTACATCTGTGTATGAAAAGGGGTAATTCCCCTTAAGGGATCCATTGGAAGCAAAAAAAGGGGAAATTATATTGATATGCATTATTTCAAAACCTTCTCATGAATCAGTGGTTAGATTTCTTTCAAATTTGGTATGCATAATTAGGTCAGTATATATAAACACTTTCATATTTGCAGATGGAAACAAGATATGTCCGTTTGTATGTATCTGTATGTGATTTTCTTTACTTTGACTCATAAGATTTTCATAATTTTATTTTATATGACGGCAAAATATTTAGTAAATCATTTGAATCATTTTTTAAGCACCTTTTAATTGTACACTATTTTAATTTCTTAGATTTGCGACTCAACATGGAATTTCAATTATGCTGGAGGAATTCCAATCAATAAAATCCTCATTAAATTGGTTGGTGGAGAAAGAAAGGTACAGATAATGAACCATCAGCCATTATATCGGAAACCTGTAAGTAACACTCTGATAAGACAATGATTAAACACTTATAGGTCAAACAGTAAAAAACAGTAAACCTGTAAGTAACACTGTGACAAGACAATGATTAAACAATTAAAGGTCAAACAGTAAACCTGTAAGTAACACTGTGACAAGACAATGATTAAACACTTATAGGTCAAACAGTAAACCTGTAAGTAACACTGTGACAAGACAATGATTAAACACTTATAGGTCAAACAGTAAACCTGTAAGTAACACTGTGACAAGACAATGATTAAACAATTATAGGTCAAACAGTAAACCTGTAAGTAACACTGTGACAAGACAATGATTAAACACTTATAGGTCAAACAGTAAACCTGTAAGTAACACTGTGACAAGACATTGATTAAACACTTAAAGGTCAAACAGTAAACCTGTACGTAACACTTTGACAAGACAATGATTAAACACTTATAGGTCAAACAGTAAACCTGTAAGTAACACTGTGACAAGACATTGATTAAACACTTAAAGGTCAAACAGTAAACCTGTAAGCAACACTGTGACAAGACAATGATTAAACACTTATAGGTCAAACAGTAAACCTGTAAATAACACTGTGACAAAACAATGATTAAACACTTATAGGTCAAACAGTAAACCTGTAAGTAACACTTTGATAAGACAATGATTAAACACTTATAGGTCAAACAGTAAACCTGTAAGTAACACTGTGACAAGACAATGATTAAACACTTATAGGTCAAACTAAACCTGTAAATAACACTGTGACAAGACAATGATTAAACACTTATAGGTCAAACAGTAAACCTGTAAGTAACACTTTGATAAGACAATGATTAAACACTTATAGGTCAAACAGCAAACCTGTAAGTAACACTCTGATAAGACAATGATTAAACACTGACAGGTCAAACAGTAAACCTGTAAGTAACACTGTGACAAGACAATGATTAAACACTTATAGGTCAAACAGTAAAGCTGTAAGTAATACTGTGACAAAACAATGATTAAACACTTATAGGTCAAACAGCAAACATGTAAGTAGCACTCTGATAAGACAATGATTAAACACTTATAGGTCAAACAGTAAACCTGTCAGTAACACTCTGATAAGACAATGATTAAACACTTATAGGTCAAACAGTAAACCTGTAAGTAACACTGAACAATTAGAGGTCAAATCATTAAACAGGAGATGTGTAAGTAACACTAAACAATTAAAGATCAAAGCATTGAACAGGAAACCAGTAACAGCTTGATTGGAGATTTATTGACTTTTTTGCTCATGTTTAAATGATATAAAAATATATGATAAAATTCATTAATTGATAGCTCCAGAATTAGATAAACTGATCATACCATGTTTAATTTTCAGGTGATTTACAGAGATAAGATCACATTCGGACGTGTGAGACGAGTTGAAGTTAAGGATGACGGAACCATGATATGCGGGTAATTCATGAATGTTATTTTCGTGTCCAATTATTTAATGAAGATTTATTGTTCATTCTCCTAGTGAAAAATAGCAATATATACTTAAGATTTTTGCCCGTTCTTCTCTGCCCTTTTAGGTCAATAAACATATACTTGAGCTTACCTAAAAATCACATGACATACATTTATATTTGTGGTGTAACAAATATTTCGATACAACAATTTTTTTGATATTATTTCTGCTGATACAATATATAGATATGAAAATTAAATGTCAATAATATTTTGAAAAGTAAATTACAGATTTTATATCAGTTCCATTAGTATTTCAGTGTCTGAAGGTGTCACCTAAGCTCTGTATTAACAAATCATATGTGGAAAATAAGTTGCCGATTTACAAGATGTAATGAAAAATAAGAGGTCCTGCGTTCATTGTTTCTGTTTCAAACTACTGTCTTCAATGTTACACTGCATATTGCTAAGGATCTGATATATCATGATACATATGGTGATATGCTTCTTATTGATCATGATATATCATGATACATATGGTGATATGCTTCTTATTGATCATGATATATCATAAAACATGTTGATGATATGCCTCTTATTGATCATGATATATCATGATACATATGGTGATATGCTTCTTATTGATCATGATATATCATGATACATATGGTGATATGCTTCTTATTGATCATGATATATCATGATACATATGGTGATATGCTTCTTATTGATCATGATATATCATGAAACATGTTGATGATATGCCTCTTATTGATCATGATTAGTGGTGATACACTTTTCATTTATCATATATCATTATACATGGTGATACACTTCTTATTGGTCATGATATATCATGATGCATGGTGATACACTTTTCATTTATCATATATCATTATACATGGTGATACACTTCTTATTGGTCATGATATATCATGATGCATGGTGATACTTCTTATTGATCATTATATACCATGATACATGGCAATACTTCTTATTGATCATGATACATGGCAATACGATTTTCATTTATCATGATACAAGGTGATACACTTCTTATTGATCATGATATATAATGATACATGTTAATACAATTTTCATTTATCATGGTATATTATGATACATGGCAATATGCTTTTCAGTTACCATGATATCATGATACAAGGTGATACACTTCTTATTGATCATGATATATCATTATACATGTTGATATTCTTCTTATTTATCATGATATATCATTATACATGTTGATATTCTTCTTATTTATCATGATATATCATGAGATATGGCCATACACTTTTAATTTATTGTGGTATATCATTATACATGTTGATAAGCTTCTTATTTATCATGATATATCATGATACATGGTGATATGCTTTTCATTTACCCTGGTATACTTCTAATTCATGATATGTGGTTCTAATTCAGAACACAAATTTATATTATTTACATGCTCACTATATTCCTTTTTTTTTAAAAGAAAAGTCATAAGTGTGATGCAAAAATGCATACAATGAAACTTGGATATAAAGACCCCCTTATAGACACAACAAAACCTGTCTTTATAGGGAGGTGGTCTTTATATAGAGGTTGATTTGTACACAAATGGTACTATTGAGGACAGCAAAAAGCAGTCAATCTTTATGATCAGGTGGTCTTTATACACAGGTGGTCACTAAATCAGGTCTTACTGTATGGGAATGATGCAAAATAATAATAGTGTTCCCTGTTCACTCAGAATCGGAATCGGAATATTGAGAAAACTTTGTGGTATTATGGGTATCTTCATCAAACAGTTGACAACACAGTTGATCAATTTTTTTTAGAGATTAACATGTGTATATGCTTTTTCACTTGGAAAATCATTTTTAAGATAACCTCTCATTAAAAGCAAAAAGTATGGTATAAAATTGTATAGTGGAATCTGTCATGAAAGATCACTGCCTCTGAAATGAGGTCTTAAAGGAGAGGTGGCCTCTCAAAACAGGTTTTATTTAAAGGATTATTGAAAGAAGATGGTTTTCAGAAAGTGGTCCCAATAGACAGGTGGTCTTCTACGACAGTAATATCTCAAGATCCACTGTATAATTTTTTTCTTTATTTTTACAAAATCTTTTTTTTCTAGGCCACAGTTTGGTGTCAATACCTTTGGAATATTTGTTTCAAAGACTGAATTCAACACCAAACTTTTGTACTTTGAGTTCAAACCATTGAAAACTCCTTCCAAAGTTACCATCGGTGTCTCACATGAGGACAAACCACCAGGCTTTTATTTGGGAATGAACCAGTGTGAACTTGGACTTCACAACACTGGGGCGTGAGTACACAGAGAGAAAGAGAGAAAGAGAGAGAGAGAGAGACAGAGAGAGAGAGAGAGAAAGAGAGAGAGAGAAAGAGAGAGAGAGAGAGAGAGAGAGAGAGAGAGAGAGAGAGAGAGAGAGAGAAAGAGAGAGAGAGAAAGAGAGAGAGAGAAAGAGAGAGAGAGAGAGAGAGAGAGAGAGAGAGAGAAAAGAGAGAGAGAGAAAGAGAGAGACAGACAGAGACAGGGAGAGAGACACACAGACAGAGACAGGGAGAGAGACACAGAGACAGGGAGAGAGACACACAGACAGAGACAGGGAGAGAGACACACAGACAGACAGACAGAGAGGAGAGAGTGTGAGTGAGTGAGTGAGCAAGAATGCAAACAAGCAAGAGCGAGGAGCAAGTGAGTTAGTGGGGAGACTGAGAAGGGAGAGAGAGCGAGAAAGAGAGAGAGAGAGAGAAGGCGAGGAGAAATTGTGTTCCAGAGAGAGAAAGAGGGCGGTGTACTGAGATTTGTTGAACAATTTTGTATTTGAAATATTGTTATGTAGTCCTTTACATATATTTTACAATCTTGTTTTCAGTCTGTCTGACAACGTGCTCGGGACAGCAAATGAAGCACGGTCATACAAAGTTGATGACATCGTCGGCTGTGGAATAGAGAATGCTGAATTTGACGAAGATGGCTTTCTGCTACAGCAACAGACCATCACAGTGTACTTCACAAGAAATGGAGAGAGGGTAACATTGACAAAAATAATTCAACTACTGTATGCCTGCAAATTTTCTCCCATGGTTATATATATTTTTTTTATGACAACAACATAAGGATCTTATCTTAAATTTGACCCAAATCAACATCATCTCATAGAATTCTTAAATGCCCGTGCTTCAATTATTTTCTTGAAAATTTCACTTTTATTTCAAATTTGTCTTCTCGCATATTGAAGAAAATGACAAAAACTACACACGAGCAAACATTTTCAGTTTTACAGTATTTAAAGCATTACATGGGGATATTTTGTCAGTACACCAAATTGGGAATTGGGAAAGCTTCACAGATATCTTGTCAAAACAACAAGCCATTAATTGCTTCACAGATATCTTGTCAATACACTAAACTAGGAATACAAGGGGCCTCATGTAGGGTAATAGCTCCACAGATATTTTGTCAATACACCATGTCAGGAATGTAAGGGGCATCAAGTGGGGAAAATTATATAATTCATTGACATATTTACAAACAAATAGTCTAATTTGTGTTTGTGTGTCAAACAGAGAGAGAGAGAGATATACAGACCGACAGACAGACAGGCAGGTAACAGAGAGAGTGAGAGAGAGAGAGAGAGAAAAAAAAAACAGAAAGAGAGAGAAACACATGTTTTCAGGGTAGTTTTTTTAATTTTCACTATTACTTTTAAATATTCTGTTCTTTAGATTTCAGATATTACCAATGTATACTACTGTCATTTGAAAGAAAACGAAACTATCAATAATGAATTGGTGCATCACAAAAGAAAATAACAGAAAATAACCACTCTGAAACTTGAGTTATAAAATAAAATAAGAAATTGGTGCATCACAAAATAAAATAACAGAAAATAACCACTCTGAAACTTGAGAAATAAAATAAAATAAAATTGGTGTATCACAAAATAAAATAACAGAAAATAACCACTCTGAAACTTGAGTTATAAAATAAAATAAAAAATTGGTGTATCACAAAAGAAAATAACAGAAAATAACCACTCTGAAACTTGAGTTATAAAATAAAATAAAAAATTGGTGTATCACAAAAGAAAATAACAGAAAATAACCACTCTGAAACTTGAGTTATAAAATAAAATAAAAAATTGGTGCATCACAAAAGAAAATAACAGAAAATAATCACTCTGAAACTTGAGTTATAAAATAAAATAAAAAATTGGTGTATCACAAAAGAAAATAACAGAAAATAACCACTCTGAAACTTGAGTTATAAAATAAAATAAAAAATTGGTGCATCACAAAAGAAAATAACAGAAAATAACCACTCTGAAACTTGAGTTATAAAATAAAATAAAAAATTGGTGCATCACAAAAGAAAATAACAGAAAATAACCACTCTGAAACTTGAATTATAAGATAAAATAAAAAATTGGTGCATCACAAAAGAAAATAACAGAAAATAACCACTCTGAAACTTGAGTTATAAAATAAAATAAAAAGTTGGTGCATCACAAAAGAAAATAACAGAAAATAACCACTCTGAAACTTGAGTTATAAAATAAAATAAAAAATTGGTGCATCACAAAAGAAAATAACAGAAAATCACCACTCTGAAACTTGTGGGTAAACAGGAGTAAGTATGTGTTGATTGTTGTTTTCTTTTTCTTTTTAGATAGAAACAGTTCAGTTTTATTACCGCTCAAATGGTCTTTTTCCAAGCATTATGTTGGAGAAATCTGGATGTGAAGCAAAAGTACTGAATTATTTTCCAGAGACGAGGGAGCATTACGAAGCTTATGAGTCATCTTTGAAAATAGAAGAAGAGGTAAGATGTAGTGAAATATTGACTCATCAACCCCTGAAAAACAATGGACTCTTCTGTAAATCAATGGCTTGGATTGGTCCAAATGTGCTTCTAGGGGTGAATGGGTTCAACAAAATTTAGATGTTTGTACTGTAAAGCTGTTATTTTTTCATGAGAATTTTATTTAACCATTAATCGTAATTTCACAGGTGCTTTCTTGATTAATTTTTTAAGCTGATACTGGAATTGAGACTGAAAGGCAAAGCAATGTTCTTGGGCAAGATTTTTAGCCCACACACATAAAAGGGGGGAATTTTAAAAACATTCGATATTCATTGTAATTTCACATCAGAATATAGTTGAGGACAAATTTTGTAATGTAGCATGATAATTGTATGACAAAATGGGTATTTGAAATCACGAATGTATTATCTTTTGAATAAATTTAACACTGGTGTTTTGCAAAAAAGTCCCTATTTACATTATTATGAAATACTGTGTAACAACATTGATAATAATGTAATATATTGACTTGTAACCATGGCATGCCACATGTTTGCTTCTGTAAACAGAAGTGTAAACATGACAAGTCACATGTCTGCCTCTGTAAACAGAAGTGTAAACATGACATGTCACATGTCTGCCTCTGTAAACAGAAGTGTAAACATGACATGTCACATGTCTGCTTCTGTAAACAGAAGTGTAAACATGACATGTCACATGTCTGCCTCTGTAAACAGAAGTGTAAACATGACATGTCACATGTCTGCTTCTGTAAACAGAAATGTAAACATGACATGTCACATGTCTGCTACTCTAAACAGAAGTGTAAACATGACATGTCACATGTCTGCCACTGTAAACAGAATTGTAAACATGACATGTCACATGTCTGCTTCTGTAAACAGAAATGTAAACATGACATGTCACATGTCTGCTACTCTAAACAGAAGTGTAAACATGACATGTCACATGTCTGCCTCTGTAAACAGAAGTGTAAACATGACATGTCACATGTCTGCCTCTGTAAACAGAAATGTAAACATGGCATGTCACATGTCTGCTACTCTAAACAGAAGTGTAAACATGACAAGTCACATGTCTGCCTCTGTAAACAGAAGTGTAAACATGACAAGTCACATGTCTGCCTCTGTAAACAAGTGTAAACATGACATGTCACATGTCTGCCTCTGTAAACAGAAGTGTAAACATGACATGTCACATGTCTGCCTCTGTAAACAGAAGTGTAAACATGACATGTCACATGTCTGCCTCTGTAAACAGAAGTGTAAACATGACAAGTCACATGTCTGCTTCTGTAAACAGAATTGTAAACATGACATGTCACATGTCTGCTTCTGTAAACAGAAGTGTAAACATGACATGTCACATGTCTGCCTCTGTAAACAGAAGTGTAAACATGACATGTCACATGTCTGCTTCTGTAAACAGAAGTGTAAACATGACATGTCACATGTCTGCTTCTGTAAACAGAAGTGTAAACATGACATGTCACATGTCTGCCTCTGTAAACAGAAGTGTAAACATGACATGTCACATGTCTGCCTCTGTAAACAGAAGTGTAAACATGACATGTCACATGTCTGCTACTGTAAACAGAATGGTAAACATGACATGTCAAATGTCTGCTTCTGTAAACAGAAATGTAAACATGACATGTCATATGTCTGCTTCTGTAAACAGAAATGTAAATATGGCATGTCATATGTCTGCTACTCTAAACAGAAGTGTAAAAATGACATATCACATGTCTGCCTCAGTAAACAGAAGTGTGAACATGACATGTCACATGTCTGCTACTCTAAACAGAAGTGTAAACATGACAAGTCACATGTCTGCCTCTGTAAACAGAAGTGTAAACATGACATGTCACATGTCTGCTTCTGTAAACAGAAGTGTCAACATGGCATGTCACATGTCTGCTACTCTAAACAGAAGTGTAAACATGACAAGTCACATGTCTGCCTCTGTAAACAGAAGTGTAAACATGACATGTCACATGTCTGCTTCTGTAAACAGAAGTGTCAACATGGCATGTCACATGTTTGCTTCTGTAAACAGAAGTGTAAACATGACCTGTCACATGTCTGCTACTCTAAACAGAATTGTAAACATGACATGTCACATGTCTGCTACTCTAAACAGAAGTGTAAACATGACAAGTCACATGTCTGCCTCTGTAAACAGAAGTGTAAACATGACATGTCACATGTCTGCTTCTGTAAACAGAAGTGTCAACATGGCATGTCACATGTCTGCTACTCTAAACAGAAGTGTAAACATGACAAGTCACATGTCTGCTACTGTAAACAGAAGTGTAAACATGACATGTCACATGTCTGCTTCTGTAAACAGAAGTGTAAACATGACATGTCACATGTCTGGCTCTGTAAACAGAAGTGTAAACATGACATGTCACATGTCTGCTACTCTAAACAGAAGTGTAAACATGACATGTCACATGTCTGCCTCTGTAAACAGAAGTGTAAACATGACATGTCACATGTCTGCTACTCTAAACAGAAGTGTAAACATGACATGTCACATGTCTGCTACTCTAAACAGAAGTGTAAACATGACATGTCACATGTCTGCCTCTGTAAACAGAAGTGTAAACATGGCATGTCACATGTCTGCTACTCTAAACAGAAGTGTAAACATGACATATGTCTGCCTCTGTAAACAGAAGTGTAAACATGGCATGTCACATGTCTGCTACTCTAAACAGAAGTGTAAACATGACATGTCACATGTCTGCCTCTGTAAACAGAAGTGTAAACATGACATGTCACATGTCTGCTTCTGTAAACAGAAGTGTAAACATGACATGTCACATGTCTGCCTCTGTAAACAGAAGTGTAAACATGACAAGTCACATGTCTGCCTCTGTAAACAGAAGTGTAAACATGACAAGTCACATGTCTGCCTCTGTAAACAGAAGTGTAAACATGACATGTCACATGTCTGCTTCTGTAAACAGAAGTGTAAACATGACATGTCACATGTCTGCCTCTGTAAACAGAAGCATATGTCACATGTCCTATGATAGAGGAAGTCACTTAACACGGGCTAAGTGTATCCCGTAACTGATTTATCATAAATTGTATACCATGTCTCCTTATTTATTACTTTGTCAACAAACCTTATGTAAAATTATAAAACAAATCTTAAATGTATTTTCAAATTGCTTATTGAAATAAGTAACATAAAATTTGTCTATAACAAACCCAGATCTAACAAATTATTGGTTGTAACAAACTTGTTAAAAATCCCCTGCAATTTCCCGTATACTCACCATGTTAAATATTAGTGAGTAACAAATACAGGTGTACAAGAAAAATTGTTTAAAACAAATTGTTTTTTAATGAGTACCAGCAAAAATCCATTTGCTGTTACAAATTTGTTTGTCTATTGCCGCATTTGTCTATTGCTGCGAAGAATTTGTTTGCATATTACTGTGACTCTGTAAACAAAGCATATCGACTATGCTACCTGGGGCTCTGTCAGGGGTATTCATAGTTTTATACGTAGATCTAATACAGAACGTGGCTTTGACCTACGTTGAACAACACAACACAAAACTGACCTTTTCGTGTTAATTAGTGATTTAAATTGTAAGCCAGGGTCATGTAACTGTCTTGAGTTTTAATTACATACATGTAAGCCGTGATTGATACACTATACATGTCACTGACTTTTATTTCATGTATCAGTTATTATAATTTTTCAATTTTTGTACACATATATATTTTTGATTTAAGATAAAATGTAATGTATTACTATATTGTGTTATGTGTATTTCATTTTTATGTAGCCTATATTGTATGTAACTTATCTCGAACATAAAAAGTAGAAACAAGTATCATTAGTACTTAACATATACCTACAACAAAATACTGCTATAACAAATTTATTTTTAGATTCCATGGAATTTGTTATCAACAGGTTTTACTGTACGTGTATTTTAAAACCGGTTTGGAATCAGCATCTATATTTGTAGATACATAATTAATTGTCACTGTTTATAGAAACAGGAGAAAGAGAAAGAGGCACAAATGACTGAACTGATCAAACAGGAAGAATATACAGGTTGTGACTTCATGGTTGTCGGTTTGGGAAATTCGGGTGCCGATGTTTCAGGAAAAGTCCAGATCTTGGAGTCCTTGGTAGATGTGAAGTCTTTACCTGCATCCCAGCAAATCTCTGATCAAGTGACCAACTTAGAAAAGTAAGAAAAAGTGTCAAATTTTAATTTGTGGTATTTTTACTCCTGGACCCAGTTGTTAATCTATCGGTTAAATTTTAAACTATGGTTAAATGTTATAACCTAAGGATTTAATGTTACATTTAGACTGGTCACTGTCTGTCATACCCTAATGATTCATTTAGACTGGTCTCTGTCTGTCATACCCTAATTTTACATTTAGACTTGTCTCTGTCTGTCATAACCTAATTTTACATTAAGACTGGTCTCTGTCTGTCATACCCTAATGTTACATTCAATACCCTAATGTTACATTTAGACTGGTCTCTGTCTGTCATACCCTAATCTTACATTCAGACTGGTCTCTGTTTGTCATACCTAATGTTACATTTAGACTGGTCACTGTCTGTCATACCCTAATTTTACATTTAGACTGGTCTCTGTTTGTCATACCTAATTTTACATTTAGACTGGTCTCTGTCTGTCATACCCTAATTTTACATTTAGACTGGTCTCTGTTTGTCATACCTAATGTTACATTTAGACTGGTCACTGTCTGTCATACCTAATGTTATATTTAGACAGGTCTCTGTCTGTCATACCCTAATGTTACATTTAGACTGGTCCATGTCTGTCATACCCTAATTTTACATTTAGACTGGTCTCTGTCTGTCATACCCTAATTTTACATTTAGACTGGTCTCTGTCTGTCATACCCTAATTTTACATTTAGACTGGTCTCTGTTTGTCATACCCTAAACTTACATTTAGACTGGTCCGTGTCTGTCATACCCTAATCTTACATTAAGACTGGTCCATGTCTGTCATACCCTAATCTTACATTTAGACTGGTCCGTGTCTGTCATACCTTAATGTTACGTATAGACTGGTCTCTGTCT
The DNA here is from genome assembly GCA_030159075.1 of Atrina japonica. NCBI lineage: Eukaryota > Metazoa > Mollusca > Bivalvia > Pterioida > Pinnidae > Atrina > Atrina japonica. The sequence continues at coordinate 274,117 of BROG01000059.1, forward strand.
GTCATACCCTAATGGAGCCGGCCAGGCTCAGTTGGTAACCACTCCACTCTTGATTGTGAGGTTGTGAGTTTGAGTCCAGTCCACGCCAGGTTTACTGTCCTTCAGATGAGACAGTAAAAATCGAGGTCCCTTGACACAGAAGATGTCGGCATGTTAAAGAACCCTCACTGCTCAATGGCCATAAGTGCCAAAAATGATTGACAAAAATCATGTAGGGGGGGGTCCTTCAATAGAGAGGATGATTTCACAGTAGAGGAGGCTCTTAAATTTATGTTAAATTTCATTTTTTTTTTTACAGGGATTTAGATGCCATGACAATTCAGGATCAGCAGATTTATTCAAAGTTTTTGTCTGCCCAGGAGAGATTTCAATCACTGTCGCAGAATCCTGGCCGTCTACATTATCTTACGGCAGATACGACTACCGGCAAGGTCTGATCATAAAATAGAAACACAGTGTTGTAAAAGCAGAAAAATTTGTAGGGTTAAAATTTTGTTATTTTAAAAATGAAACCAAAATTATCATCATTTAATTTCGTTGAAATAAAAAAGCATGTTTATAAAGGACCTACTACTGTACTAGGCATAATTTATGTAAAATTTCATCGTGGTTTTGATTACAGTATAAAAAAAAAAATACTTAAGGGACACAAGAAAACCTCTTTATAAGGAGGTGATCTTTATAGAGAGGTTGATTTGTACAGAAATAGTACTATCATGACCAAGTGGTCTTCATACACAGGTGGTCGGTAAAGCAGCTCAGGTTTTACTGTTTGTTAAAAAATTAAAACAACGAAATAAATGTAATTAAAACCACGACAAAATTTTCTGATTCTATCACTTTTCTTATGCTCCGGAAATCACATAACAGGATCAGTGGATATCGTTTTTCATTTTTATGTCTGTCTCTCTGATAATTGTATTTCCTCTGGATACACCTTTAATCTGTCTCCTTACTTTTGAAAAAAAAAGATTCTTTACTTTTTAAAAAAACCAAGGAGAGTAAACAAAGTTGGGAGACATGATGTGTTTGCTCTGTTTTTTCTTCTTCTTCTTCTTCTTCTTCTTCTTCTTCTTCTTCTTCTTCTTCTTATTGTTATTATTGTTATTATTGTTATTATTATTACTATTATTATTATAATTATCATTATTATTTTTATTATTATTATTGTTATTATTATTATTGTTATTATTATTGTTATTATTATTATCATTATTATTATTATTATTATTATTATTATTATTATTATTTTTCTATCTTTCTTTGATGAACTTGTCCACATATTTTCTCGGAAACTACTTGATGGGTTCTAATGAAATTTCGTATAATGATAGGTGTGGGTGTACAGATGTGCACTACATATGTGACCTCATAAAAAATGTCATCTATGGCAAACGGTGGCTTTTGATTTTTCGAAGCTTGTTCACATTTTTTCTATGAAACTACTGGACAAACTGTAATAACTTCATAAAATTATAGGTTTTGATGTGCAGATGTTCACAATGTATGTTGCGACATCATTTTAAGGTGGCGTCAAAGCTTCTGATTGGTTGAAATTTCAGCTTTGTCTGATTTTAATGAAATTTGTAATTTATGGGTATTAAGGTTTTATGATTTCAATGATATGGGTTTCGTTGCCATCTATGGCAAACCAAGGCTTCTGATTGGTTGAAATTTAAACATTGTCAGATTGTGATGAAATTTGGAATTAATGGGTATCAAAGGATTGCCATTTCAATGATTTTGGTTCTTGTAAACTAAGGCTTCTGATTGGTCAAAATTTAAACATTGTCAGATTTTGATAAAATTTGGAATTTATGAGTATCAAGGGATGGCAGTTTCAATGGTATTAGTTTTGTTGCCATCTTTGGCAAACCGGGGCTTCTGAATGGTCAAAATGTCAACATTGTCTGATTTTGATGAAATTTGATATTTACTGGTATCATCAAGTGCGATTTCAGCCATATGGCTTTTATTCCTCAAAACCTGTGAAGAACAATTGCAGATTGGTAGTTAATAAATGCTGGTAGATATCAACATGACCTGTTTCACCAATCAGGGACATCATGTAACAGTACCCTGTTACAACTAGCCCTTGTTTATGTTGCAACTTTTCTATTAAATGTTCAAAAAGTAAATATAATATATATATTTATATATATATATATATATATATATATATATATATATATATATATATATGAAAAATAAATGAGTCAGAATTAACATTATGCATCTGAGCGTTCAGTTCACAAAAGGAAGGGTTGATTACCACTATTAGAAGATGTTTGTGACTGTTCCTTTATCACTTGACATAAGAAGTGAAAAAACTTAATTTTCTCACATCATTTGGGACAGTCGTCCATCTTTTAGTCTCTACACTTCACTATCTGTCTGTTTTTCTCACTCTTTGTCTTGCTGTCTCTCTGTCTCTCTCTGGCTCTCTCTCTCTCTCTCTCTCTCTCTCTCTCACACACACACTCACTCTCTCTTTTCTCTCTCTCTCTCTCTCACACACACACTCTCTCACTCTCTCTCTCTCACACTCTCTCACACACACACACAATGTCTCACACACTCTCTTTCTATCTTAATCTCTCTCTCTCTCCCCTCTCTCTCTCTCTATCTTTCTCTCTCTCTCTCTTATACACACAGACACACACACACTCTCATGGCAGATATAATGTCAAAATTAGAGTATTTTTGTCTTTGTTTTAGGGACATGATGAAATAAAAAGTAAGATTGTAGAAAATTTTGAAAACCATTATCAGCATCAAAAAGTACATTATATGTTGCACCAGTCTGTTACCGCGATTATGGACTCCTTACTGCAAAATCTGAAAAAGTCGAAAATGATGGAAACAACAAAAGAAAATCATGCGGAAGAAAAAGTTGCGGGAAATATTGTCCTCCAAATGCTACACAAGTTACAAGAACAGGTTTGTTTTTACTTTGGTCCCACATAAATTGGTGGGTTTTAAATTTTCTTTTTTAAGAAAAACAATAATAAATTCGTTGACATTAAATTTTGTTGAAATAAAAAAAAAATGTTTGTTATGGAATCTGACACTGTTACTAGGTATAATTTATGTTCAATTTTGTGATGGTTTGAATTTCATTGATAGTCTAAGAATTGTATTCAGAGCTTTGGCTATTCCAGAAATCTGATTGGCTAAGCAAGTATATGAGAAAATTCTCAAGAGTTCAGTGAATTCTCAAATTTTATTTTACTCAATATTGGCCATGTCACTTTTAAAAAATGATGAAACAATGTAATATGTCCATTGAAAATGTTTGTTGGAATTTGCAGGTTCAAATCATAACTCTGACATGAAATTGATCTAAAGACTTCTTAAGCACAAAATAGACAGAAAGTGTTTTCACAGAAAATATAGCAAATATTCAATTGCTTTCGTAATTCGGTGACTTTTCCATTGTTTTGAACATTTGTGGGTGTCATTATGTTCAAATAACAAATGATTAGCATTGAGATTGTTACGTACAATATTGACCTTTCAGACATTTTTTTCACAATTTAATCAAAGCGCTATTTCCCTTTTTCATTTAAGATATTTGGAATTTGTCATTTTATTTTGTGTGTGTGTGTTTGTGTTTTATGTTTGATCTCTCAGATTTTTTCTTTGTAACTTACAGGGCAAGTTACTCATGGTCCCCCTGGGTACGGACACTGTTGTCTTGGACATACCATTTGCCACTGAACTTCTGAACGAACTGGAAAAAGTGGGTGGAACCAATATTCAGAAAGGAATAACGACTGTTATGGGAGAATTGTCCCACGTCTGGACAGTTGATGTTTTCAACAAAAACCTTGGCAGACTTTTACCTGGTGACTTTGTATGTATAAAGAAAAAAATGTGCTATTAACAAAAAAGCTAAATGAAGGACATTTTTTATGCCTCCCCCCAAAAAAAAAGATCAAGGTGATATTGATTTGGAGTGGTCTTGTTTCCACATTTTTTGTTTCTTTCTAAGTACCTGATGTAGTCATGCAAGCAGAAGGCTTTGAGAGACATTTTATCAAGAGTCATAAGTGACAAGTCTTAAGTTAATTGACCTTAAGAGAAGTCTTAGGACTAATAGAATTAATACGTACCTTGAGGGTATGACCATGGTATCTCGTTCCAAGGGTAAGAATTTTGAGTGGCAATCCCCAGACTTGCAAAGGGATTGTCATTAAAGAGTCATGTCTCTGGGATTGAGATTCCTTTGTCATACCCTCAAGATAGGTGTTGACTATTTTTCTTCCATGTCTTTAATATATGTAAATGTAGACTTTCGTATCGATCTATGTCAAGTCTGACATAACTATGTACTGCATTTTACAGGTCACAGACGTTCAACATCGTAAATTGTATTGTGACCTTATATCGCATCTGGCTTGTGAACACCCTAAATCATACTCCGTAAAAAAGAGGGGAAAATCTGTGAACCTTGGGAGAATGTTTTATCAACACTGCCCTAATTCAAATCTTTGGTATATTCATACATGTTCAAATTAGATCTTTATCTTTTTTATTATTTTTTTTTTTTATTATCTGCTACATTTATAAAGATACATTATATTCCCATACAAAACTTGTGTCTACACACAGCCGTTTGTCAGTTATTAAAACAGGACCTGACTTGGTTGTAAGTCACAATTCATCTCTGTTTGTAAAATGGTCACAGGTTGTGTGTGTGGACTTGAGATTAAGTTTGAGACTTAAGGACTTTCATAAATGTACCCTGTGTTCTCTTCCTGAAACCAAATCACAACTAAGACTTTAAAATTGGTAGTGTCTGTTTCCTCACCAAAGTCTCGGCATCAGGAATGGTAGACATGGATATCGAAGCTGAGACTTGAAATGGAGATCCCATGTTACAGCAGGCCTACATTATGAATGTATCTTCACTGTGTCAGTCAAAAGTATGGGTCAAAATTTGTTCTCCAACAACAATATATATATATACAATATATATATATATATATATATATATATATATATATATATATATATATATATATATATATATATATATGAATTCTGATATAAATATTGTATGAATGGTTTAAGTGGACCAGAAGTTTATGTGTATGTTTATGTTTATTTGTTTGCTTATTGTTTTTTAACGCCCAACTCAAGAATATTTCACTCATATGGAGACATCACCAAATGCCTGTGAAGGGCTTGAAATTTTGGCCTATGCTCGGCACTTACGGTCATTGAGCAGTGAGGGTTCTTTAACATGTGGACACTTACTGTGACACGGCACATCAGTTTTTACTGTCTCATCCGAAAGACAGGAAACCAACCTGCCGTCGATGGGACTCGAATTCATGACCTCAAGAACCAGAGTCGAGATTGGTACCGACTGAGCCAGGCCGGCTCTGGACCAGTAGTAAACATCTGGAAGTTAATTTGTTTCCTTTAACCTCTAAATATCTAAATGGTATGATCTATTCTGATGTTTTAGAACAGTCTAATATTATCTATAGTTTTGGAAATGATTCACATTTTCTTTGTTTATTTGTTTTGGGGCGGTCTGTTGTTGTTTTATTTGAATCATAGATTTTCATTTGCATAATTTAAAAATGGCAACCTACGCTTCGTTTTGCAGAATGAGAAAATTCAGCTGTTTCTACATAACTACCTGGGACTTATACAGGTGCCGTGCTGGAGAACGGAACCCACAGATGAACACTTTGTGTTCACCACCAAAGACAACCTGTCGATAGCACCTGTCAAACTGGTAATATACAGTAAAACCTGCTATAGTGGCCACCTCTATATAAGGATTACCTGTTTATAAAGGACAATTTTTTCAAGTCCCTTGATTACATACTTCAACTACACTGAACCTGTATATAAGTGTCACCTGCACATAAAGGTCAATATTTTCTGGTCCCTTGGGTGGCCCCTATATAGAGGTTTCACTGTATTTTGAATTCCATACTTATAATCAGAAATGATGTAAGTTACTGTATCTTTTGGAAGCAGGAAACTATATATATAGGAAATATTTTTTATGAGTCTCCAATATTTTGGTGATATGCATTTCTTCTGGGATCCATTTCTGTATTTAATGCAGTTAAAAGTTTACACAGACATTTCCTACATGGAGACGTAGCAACTTTAAAGCAAGGGGAAACCATTTGCAAGTGTAGTACATTCAGGTGAAAATAACCCTGTATGCGGTAATAACATAACAGCCAACCATTCCGATCTTTGCTGACTTTAGCATTATGGAACCTCAACATCCTCACAATAAATTGCAAATGGCAGCAAATAACATCACATGTGTTTAGGTGTTTCAGATATCTCTTGTTGCCCATTATGATGGTCTTAGTGTGGATGAAAATCATGTCAAAAAAATATCATCAGAAATTCAAAGGTGATTATAAGAGTTTTCCAAGAATAACTTAGTCACAAGTTGGAGAAACCTACGCATATTGTAATGAATTTATGTAATATTTTTCCGTTGAAAATGCCCTGACACGGAGGCATAACAGGATATTGCCAGAACAATAACCAATGATTGTCAAACGTCACATTGGAAAGAAAAATATATTTCGACAGCTATTAGTACAAAACATTGAACACTTATTTTGATTGTGTAACGGTAAATGTGATCAACACTGAAGTACTAACTTTCTAACTTTTCACAGATTTTATTATGAAACATTCACTCCCTTCCTCAGTCGCTGATCATCCCAATTTGTGGAGGTGTGCATTGGGGCCTTATGGCAGCCCCAAACCCCATCATTAAATCTTCCTCATTTTCATTTCCGCAAGTTGGCAGGTATGTAATAAGAATGTGCACCACAGCCATTTTTCTTTTCAGAGAGATTTTTGGAGCAATGGTAAACCCACTCAGGATAACTTTGTGCTGGTGCAGAGGACATACAGCTTTCCTTACGAGCTGCCTCCGCACATTATGTCGCTTATCTTGGCCGTCACCACTAATTATGGTCGCATACTGACGATCACCTCAGAAGGCGGTGCATTCCAGCTGGGTGCTGTGCAGACAGTGATAATACAACACAGTGGGATAGTCGGTTAGTGTAAACAATTGATATCTTTGCGGTTGCTTGAGTTAGATACCCCAAAATTGAAAACAAATGTTTGATGTGTCCTTCCAACCAATATAAACAATTTGTTTAAGGAATTTTGCTTGCTTATTTTGTTGGTGTTATTCGTTTTAAAAAATGTGGAATTTTAATCTAAAAATTTTTAAAGAAATTATTCTTTTTTAATGAATCAATTACATCTAAAATCCTTCACCAGGACATATCAAACACCTTGCATGTTTAATGATTATTCAAATTTCACAATTACAGTGCTCTCCCCTTGTAAAGCCCCTTCTATGCACGAGGAATTTCATTTGCATGATTTACATAAAAAAAAGAATTACCAAAGCAACAAGTCTGATATAACATGTATAATACATTGTGTATTTCAAATCTTAAAATCAAACAGTTTTGAAATTCAAAATAAAAAATAAAGCATCTTTAAACAATTGTCTCAAATTAAATAATTTTATTTTAATAAAAAAAAAATATTTCCGTGCAAATTCCAGACTCTGGACACAGAATTTTGGAGGTCGGAAAATCCCTGGAACGGATAGTTATGTGTCTTTGAAATACATGTATTTATGAATTGGAGTGTCTGACAGTAGCTGTGCATAATAAACTGTGAAATGACATTTGATTAGTGAATCACTTGGCAGATGGTAATAATAAGTCCGAGGTGGGAAGGGGGTATTACAACATGGTAGTGTTTACTAGGAAATCTGGCCAGTGTAATTTCATGGGGTTATGCAGGGTTGGCAGATTAATAGGGAGCAACATTACAGGGAGGGGGCACTGTCACTTTTTTGCACGTTTTGCTTGAATAATAATTCTGCTTTAAGGAACATATGATGTGATGGCCATTTGTTTGTTTGTTTTTGTTTTCAGTACATTTCACCAAAAAATTATTCCACACTTACAATCAAAACAAAATACATGATTTTAATGGAGTACAGTATAACTTTGGAGACCACACCTTCTGCCACTGAAATGTGGTCTAAAGTATACAGTAAAACCTGCTATAGCAGCCACCTGTATATAAGGATTACCTGTTTATAAAGGCCTTTTTTCAAGTCCCTGGACTGCATACTTCAACTACATTAAGCCCTTGTATAAGGGTCACCTTCATATAAAGGTAAATATTTCCTGGTACCTTGGGTGGCCCCTATATAAAGGTTTCACTCAAATTAAAATGAGTGGTTGTCATTGTGCGGCCTCACAGGACAGGTGGCCTCTCATGACAGTGGTCTCTCGGGACAGGTTGACACTCATGAGCATGGCCTCTTGACACAGGTTTTACTAAATAAATTAAGATTTCTACTACATGATATCAATTATAGAAATAGTCCATGTTAATTTCTGTAAAAAAAAACCCAATTCTGCTGCTTTTGAGAAAAGGTGTTGGGAAAAAAAATTATTATCAAAAATTTTGCTGGCTTCATTGATTTTACAGATTTTACCTGTCTACCCTTGAAACATAATTGACTTGACTTCACATCAATAACATAGATTTGCCCAACTCAGTTTTTTAGGGAGAAAATGAAGTTACATCTTAATAGCACTGTTTAGAGAGAAAACAGAGACATCTCAAAGGAAAATATTTAATGCTGTAGGCACATTTGGACTCTACCATTTCAGTGAATGGGAAAGTCCACTGTTAGGATTCAGAGGTGTATGATTTAGAATCCAAAGTTTACAAAGATTTTACATGCAATATGGACTTGTTTACCCCTGAATTATGACAATAGACCATGCTATCTATTGATTTGGGTGAGTCTAAATGTAACCATAGGGGTCGCTGAGTAACAATGAGTTGCAAAGTTTTCTTTTCATCATCCGTTTGTCATGAGAGATCACCTGAGTTACCTACAACTTTCTCTTTCGTTTGAGAGTTGGTTATTTCAGGCAAAGGACATTTCCGCAAGAGAAATTTAAAATCCAGAGAGTACATTTGTGCAGTTTTTATATAAAAGTAAAAACAACTTTTTCTGTAACTTTTATTTCTGGACCTATTTGAGGTTTCCATACTTTGTACAAAAATCAAAATAGTACAGATAAATGCAGCTAATGTTCAGTAACTAAACATCTTGATCTGTACACAATGAAAACGTGGTGAATTTTTTTTATGATTAATTGATATATTTTAGTACTTTTCATGCTATATTTCGTCCTATTTATAACCTAAGAGCTGAGATTTCTTGCTAAGTTCAACTCATTCAACCCTAAAGGCAAATTTGGACTGGTCTTTGTTATTGATTTACAGAAGAGTCCATTGTTTCTTGGGGTTGATGAGTTATGGATATCGGTAATCATGATCAAGATAGTCATACAAACCAAAACAAATGGAGGAAGGGTGAGTCAGTGTCAGTGAGTGTGTGTATGCGTGAGTGTCTGTGAGTGAATGTGAGCAAGTTAGTGTATGTGTGAATGAGTTGGGGGGGGGGGGGTTCAGACAGGCAATAGTTGTTGATGGTATTATATATTGAATAGGTATCACCAATGGTTCTGTTGATGTCACTCATATATACATGAATATTCTCTTCAGAAAAATCTTACATCTTTTAAAAGAATTTTCTTGCATATAATCCCAGTCCACCTCCCCATGGGGAGCTTGGGACATGGGATATATGTTACCTGGTTAATAGAAAAAGTCAGAAAAAATATTTTATAAAACTTTCAGCAAAGTTTATCCATCATTTGTGGAATGTTAAAATAAAAAATGCAGGACGGGGTTAAAAAAAAAACTTGCGGAAATGTCCTCCACTGGGTAATTCTTTGTACAAGTTTTAACACATGGCATCTACAAGCTAACGCATATCGTGTGTCAAGGCTAGAAATGCACATGTGCACATTTTATTAATGTGTTTTGGTCTGAGCACATACACAAATATACGCACACACACAAACTTGCTGACATTTGCTCACAAACACACCTTCGCATGTACACACACAGTTACATACATGCACACACAGTCTCACACACATACACACCCAAAGTTTAATCTGCAATACCTGTAGTTTGTGTTTATTTGCTACACATTTGAATCTTCTCTCACTAATTACAGATTTACTGGACTGTGACAATAATAACCCTATACTGGGTAAGGTCAAGGTCATAGGTATCTTTATATACCTGGATTTGTTCTTTATTTTTCATTTTCTTAAATAATTCAGTTTTGATGATATTCATTTCAATCCTTCAACCCATGAGATATACAGAGCAATATATATATATAAGATATATATAATGGAAACTGTATTGAAACACCATATTCATAAAATCTCTATTAACAATTATTGTATTACCGTGTATAACCTCTTTTGAATATTGGACCACATTTCCATGGCAGATGGGGTGGTCTCCCAATACAGGTTCCACAGTAAATATTTCTCTATGGCATGACTCACTATGTTAAAGAAACGGAAACTTTGAAGTACCTTTGAGTATTACAGAGTATCACTGAGTATTGTATAACAACTGTATGATAATTATAGTACTGTAAATCTGGAAAGTTTCACTCCCGTTTAATTTTCGCCCTGAGATGAGAATGCAAATTTATCATCAAAGCCAAACTTTCAATCTTAATTTTGCAACTGGAATATATTTGGAAAAAAAGTAGTAAAAATATATAGTAAAATAATTGGGACCGGCCGTTTGACTTTGACATAACTGGAATTTCGACTCATCCGATTTTGACATAATGAGATTCCACTATATATATATATATATTTATATAAATGGTTGTCTGCTCTGATTGAAAACAAAAAACAACTCTCAATAATATTTCTGTGGTGATGGGTAAAATGTTAATTCTCTAATACTAAAAACATTTCTGTTTCTTTTAGAATTATGTTATTTGTATATCTCACTAACATTTACAAGAACCGGATGACTCTAGTATCAAAAACCAGGGACGATAATTCTTATTCATAGTTACAGAACAGTAACGAGGAATGTTGTTTGACAGTGATATATACAGATTCACTATCGGCTATGCTGCGGACATGACTAGTTTTTCTTTTTTGGTCACCTGACCTACTCGAGTAATCAATCAAAATATGTCACCAAGAACCATTATGTTTATGTTTACTTTTCAAAGAATCAACAAGAAGACTTGGACAGATATTTCAAACTTGATTTTTAGTGCCTACAGGAGGAAGGGTAGTAGTACAGATAGTAGGGAGATTGAATTTCGTAACCTCTGGATCAGAAGGTTCTTTAGATAGTTTGGTTTTCATTGAGAAGAAATTCTATTTTGATGTAATGACAAGTTCAAAGAATCGCTATATAGAAAATTAAATATAAATAGAGTCACAATATTATGTGACTGTGTATTTAACTACGTGAAGATAAATTAAGTAATTGTTGCCTGGAAAATATTGTTCATTTGAACAAATTGAACAATTACAAAAATAAAATAAAACATAGTTTAAGAATATGAAGTACAAGTGGACACAAATTAATGTTCTGAAATTATGAAATAAGAAAAAATCTTGTGAAAAAAAGAAATTTATCGATACTAAAAACAAATGCATAGATATCATATCAGATGAATTTTTTAGGATTGAGTGTATCAGTAAGTGGGGTGATACATGTAATTAATGCCGTTTCATGACCAGAGGTATTAGCCGGTCAGAAACAAGTGCTTGTAGAATTCCCAGTTTTTCTGGGTTTAATTGATTTTACTTAATATATAGTTCCTTCATTTTTCTGTTGTTTAATAACATCTTAACATTCGATTCTTTAAATACACATTTACCATGTAACATCTATTCTCATTGGATAACCTCTTCATCCTCTTTTGACCAATGGAAACTTCAGTCAACCATGTGTCCAATAACGTAGAAAATGATAATGTAATCATTAGTAATATTTCTATTTCTATAAATATCATTCAGTTTCCATCAAAAGTTTGACGTCATACAAATGAAATACCAGGCTTAAAGTAGTTAAAATTTGTGATGTTTTTACAAAGATTTTTTTTAGATAAAATATGTTGTAGCATGAGAAATTTTTTTTTGTCTTGTAACATCTTGACTTAAAAAAATACAAATTACTTGTTAAAAAATCATTAACCATTTTTATTTTCATTATTTTGTTAAGCCTAAACAAATTTGTTCATTTACACATATGTCTACGAAATAGTTGTTTTCTGAAGTGACAAGCAAAGATTTTGTTATTTTAAAGTTCCTTTGAATTGTTTTTGTCCAATAAATGAACAAATATTTGTTTTGTTATTTTTATGAAATAACAGATGGGTATATCATAAATTTATCATTACAATCATAATTTGGTTCAAAGAACAGATCACATTTCATTGACAAAGGTTCGACATGATCCAACTCTCCGGATTAAGTTACTATTATAATAATATGCATACCGTATTTTATTTTTTTATGTCTTTCAGATAACACTGTCATTTCTGTTGAGTCCAAATGTTACATGCCGAAAAATAAAGACAGCAACATTAACGAGCTTACAGAGAGAAACGTGCAGGAGTACACCTATCAAGTGTTTTGCTTTTACACGGATTTGATTGACAGAATTATCAAAAGACAGAACTTGCTGCCGATAATTTCTGAAAATGTTCCTAAGGGACTAGGTAATAATCTAAAGATAACTGTTCTATAAAGTGTAAATATTTGAGTATGGTGGCTATGTTCGTTAGAGTAAAAACAAGAGGTCCTGGGTTTGATTCTAGGTCCTTGGTCATACTTAAGTCAACTTTTAAAGAACTAACGACTGTTTTTTTTTCCTTTTTAGTTTTAGTAAGGCGCTTTTCCTGGATATATTGCACCAAGTTTCTCTCCTGCATCATTAACTGACCACCACCATGTAACTGAAAAATTGTTGAGTGTGGCATAAATCTATAAAAAATTGTTGAATGTGGCATGAAATTCAATTAAAAATTGTTGAGTGTGGCATAAATCTATAAAAAATTGTTGAATGTGGCATGAAATTCAATTAAAAATTGTTGAGTGTGGCATAAATCTCTATTAAAAAATTAAAAATTTTTGAGTGTGGCATAAATCTGTATTAAAAATTGTTGAATGTGGCATAAAACTATTAAAAAATGTTAAGTGTGGTGTGAAACTCCATTAAAAATTGTTGAGTGTTGCAAAAAACTAAAATGAAAAATTGTTATGTGTGTCAGTAAACTCAATAAAAAATTGTTGAGTGTGGCATAAAACTCTATTAAAAATTGTTGAGTGTGGCATGAAACTCTATTAAAAATTGTTGAGTGTGGCATAAAACTCTATTAAAAATTGTTGAGTGTGACATAAAACTCAATTAAAAATTGTTGAGTGTGGCATAAAACTCTATTAAAAATTGTTGAGTGTGGCATGAAACTCTATTAAAAATTGTTGAGTGTGGCATAAAACTCTATTAAAAATTGTTGAGTGTGGCATAAAACTCTATTAAAAATTGTTGAGTGTGGCATAAAACTCTATTAAAAATTGTTGAGTGTGGCATAAAACTCTATTAAAAATTGTTGAGTTTGGCATAAATCTCTATTAAAAAATTTTTAATTTTTGAGTGTGGCATAAATCTCTATTAAATATTGTTGAGTGTGGCATAAACCTCTAATAAAAATTGTTGAATGAATGTGGTGTCTTTGTAATGATCTATATATTTAAAGATCTCGCTAGAATTTGACTGTCGCAAAGAGTAATATATTTCCCCCGAAATAATAAATAGACTGCAATGGAATTTCTACTAATTGAGTACCAAAACCTCAATGTTCAAATTCTGTCAATTAATGGTCAAAGATATTTCCTGAGGGTCAGAGTTTGTAAACCGTAAACTATACACATTAAAAACACTGAACAACAAGTTTTAAATGCTGTTTTAATCAAATACATGTAGTCCATAGCTATTAGTGATGTACTGAAACAATATTGACTACTGACAGTGCATATATAACATATTTTAATGAATTATTTAATTACTAAATTGTAAATTTTGATTGAGAAGTTGACATAAATTTCTCACATGCCCTCTCATAAAGATTCTCTCTTTCTAGATCTGTGACTGTGGTTTGAATAACCGTTTTATTCTCCACATTTTCCACAGATAAACGATTTCTCAGAGACCCCATGATTTACACGTGAAACAGATGTAAAAGGTACAGTACGTGAGCAAAATTTCTGCTAACTTACTTACAGAGTGAAGGGTACACGTATATCACTGAAATTAATGTGAATTTTTAAAACAAAATTCTTGAAGCGAACATTCCGTTTTTTCCGTTTGTTTGATTTTCATCAGATACATGATTTGCTTAACTCCCTGATTGTAAATGCGGTTGCCAGTACCTTTTGTAAACATCAATGAAAGGGTTGTTTGGCGTTTTACGCTTATATTTACTCCACTCGTGGCCGTAACACTTTACAAGAAATTTTAATGCAGTAACGTTTGGACCTTTAATAGGCAGTGTATCAAGTTGACCCTTTAAAAATTAATTTATGCGTAAACCACTAAAGGTTTTAATTTGGAGTTAAAATTACGCACCTTTGTCCTGGTTATTTTTTGCTAAGGAAATCATAAGAATGTTTGAGATTTCGGCTTACTATGAAATTTGCATCGGCAATTTTTTTTCCAGACGTAAATAAGAATTGCTTCAGCTTTTGCATTGGCAATGCCAATTGCTGATGTTATTCTACAGGGCTATATATAGCATCCCCATATAAAGCCACATAAAGTTTGCGAATGAAAAAGGGGCTAGGACCCATAGGGGCCTCAAAAGGAGCCAAAAAGGGACCAAAACTTGGTACATCTTTAAAAATCTTCTTCTCATGAACCTATGATTTTTTTGACTTTCAAATTTTGGTTTCATGATTGTTACGCCAATATCTACAAAGTTTGTGAAAAAAAATGAAAACTATCCATAAAAAAGCCACTAGGGGGTGCTTCAGTAACATAGGGTACTTTTGTATTACAAATTGCTTAATAACTCAAAACTGATTGAAATTTTGTATACAAAGATATAGCGAAAGTTATTAGGAATTATCAAAAGATTATTTTGATAAAATTTCATGGTCATGAGGTCAAAGGTAAAATTCACAGAAACCTAAATAAATGGAAAATGTAAGTTTTTTTTTGTTTTTATGGAAAATTTGAGACATTTTTTACTACTTGTCGAGAACTATTAGGCTACTTTGAACCAAACTTGACAGGAAGTATAACCATGTAATACAACATAAACTTTGCAGATGGAAAGGGGCTATAACCAAACATGGCTGCCATGGCTAAATATAGAATGAATCAGTCAGCAGATATTTTTTATTTAATACATGTATCTCCAAAATTATTAAAGCTAGAGAAATACCGTTACCTTAAAATGAGCAAAAATCTACCAGTATTTTATTCTGGTGGAAATTGTCTGGTTGAACTTTATGCAAGTTATTTCCTAATTTTTGTGGATTTTTCATGTTTTTGGATGTTTTTTCACATAATCTTAAAAAGTATAATAGATAGAGAGAATGTGAAAAAAGCAAAAAAGTCAACGGGCAGAAATTGTCAGGTAACCCCTTGTGGGAGTTATTTCCCCTTTTATGCTGATTTTTCATGTTTTTAGATCTTGTTTGACATTATCTTGAAAAATATAATAGCTAGAGTAAAAGTGAAAGAAGCAAAAATGATAAGTACGCAAAGATCTACAAAAAAAGTTATCAAAGTTGAAATTGTCAGGCCCTTGCTCATGGTTATTATCTCCCTTTAATTGGATTTCTGATGTTTTGAAAATGGATTCTGTCAATAAATGGTTCACTAGGGGCGCTTGAATAACACAGGTTACAGTTGTATTCAAATATCTTAATAACTGATTGATTTTTTGTAAACAAGGATATATCAGAAAGTTGCTAGGAATTATCTAAGGATCATTTTGACAAAATGATCAATGGTCAAGATTACAGACTCCTAAGTAAACAGAAAATATGATTTATTTTGGGGGGGGGGTCAAATGTTAGACATTTTTTACTTCTCAAGAACCAGTGGACAAATTCTAAGCAAACAAACTTGACAGGAAATTGTTTTCAGGTGACAGTTAAGGCCCATTGGGCCTGTTGTTACAATCATTAAGATATTTATAGTTTGCTTGTTCTGGTCGGGGACCAGTAGCCGACAAGGACAACCAGTTGGCTATAACATTATTTCGGCTACATAGTGCACAATTTTCTAAGATGTTTTAAATCAATCATCAACTGTTGGACATAATTCTCAAACAGAAGGCAAAAAATTATTATCAGGGTGCATAATAAAGATAAAATGACACCATATTGTAAATTGTGATATATTGGTATTATGTCCCTATTTCAGATCAATGAAAACTATTCATTTCAATGTACATGTACATGTACTTTACAACTGTGAAAAAAATCAAATGTGACATTAAAGTGATGAGAGTTGAAATGTAGACATTTGTAGGTGACGTTTGTGTGGAAACATAAGTTTTTTTTTATTTCAACGAAATTTGTTGTCAATATTTCTATTTTTAAAACAATGAAAAGGAAACTCCATAAAATGTTCCGTTTCAACAAAATTTATCTTTTTCTTTCAGTGAATGTATCGTTTGGCTGTAAACACACATGGAAAGCATTTCAGAACATTAAACAGGTGCAGTCTGTGTGTACGTTGTGCAACCAATGCTGCGGCAAGGGCAGTGGCTGTGAATGGAATGGCATCGGCGGAAGCTACCTTAGAGAGTGCCCATGTAAAACCAAAACTACGGGATGTACGGATTGCGGACTTTGTGTCAACTGTGCAAAATTTGTTTGGGTAAAATTTTATTTATATCCACTAAACCGTAATGAATGATTTGACCAGAAAAGTCACACCCATAAATATACTGGAAATGATTTGACCAGAAAAGTCACGCCCATAAATATATTGGAAATGATTTGACCAGAAAAGTCACGCCCATAAATATATTGGAAATGATTTGACCACAAAAGTCACGCCCATAAATATACTGGAAATGATTTGACCAGAAAAGTCACGCCCATAAATATATTGAAAATGATTTGACCAGAAAAGTCACGCCCAAAAAGATATTGGAAATGATTTGACCACAAAAGTCACGCCCATAAATATGTTGGAAATGATTTGACCACAAAAGTCACGCCCATATATATATTGGAAATGATTTGACCAGAAAAGTCATGCCCATAAATATATTGGAAATGATTTGACCAGAAAAGTCACGCCCATAAATATACTGGAAATGATTTTAGCAGAAAAGTCATGCCCATAAATTATTGGAAATGATTTGACCAGAAAAGTCACGCCCATAAATATACTGGAAATGATTTGACCAGAAAATTTATGCCCAAAATTTAAGGGATAGGATTTTTCTGTGATTGGAATAAATTGACTTGGGTATGAGATGTCCAGCAAAACTATAAATAAACACACAGAAGTTATCTGCCTGATTCAGCACCTTATTCTTTGTTGTTTTGGGGTTTTTTTTTTTGCAAAAAGAGATAAATAAAATTCATTAGAATGGAAACCATGCTAAAGATACATTCTTTTCTGATGAAAACAGTCAGTTGTGCATGTCTATCAACTTCCATATGTGAGGTTGTTGTGAATATTTTGTCAAAATTCGTCTTAATTTTGATGGGACCCCACTGAAATCATAACTATTTTCACACCCATATTACTCATGAACAAAAGCAAAATGTGGAAGCGTAATTAAGGAGAATGTTATATCTTGACATAAGCATCGGACTTAAAATACATCATCATCGCTTAAAACAAAAATGAGATCTTTTTCAGCGCTTGTGATCCTTAACATCAGATCTAGGATAATTTGCATTATGGCCAATATTCGGTAATATTTGCCAGAGTTATGGGACTTAGCATTTCTCAAACACATTTTGTTTTTACCTTCGATTTCTTTTCATTCATTGTGTAGGATTTACGCAGTGAGTTAAGGCCGATGCCCAACACATTGTCTAAGGCTTCAGATGTCACATCCATAGGGATGGATCCAGTGGCTTTTAGTGAGGTTGATATATGGATTCTGGGAGGTTTACCACCAGCCATCTGTCTGAAGAAGTATGTATGAATTATCCAATCGTATTTTACCTATTGCCATTAAGCCTGCTTCGATTTCAAAATGTCTGTGTACATGTTCACAAATATCCTTTTGTTTTATGAGTTTCACCATGTTTGTTTTCCAGTACCAGCGACGGTTCCCTTGTACATGTTCTTCCATCCAAAGCAAGGACTATCACCGAAAACGATACCACAAAGATCAAAGAAAACCTAGATAAGATTTTGTCATCGATGAAATACAATAAATACAACCTGCATTCTAGTGACAGAGTCAAACTGAGGCTCACAGACCCACTGGTAATTTGACAATAGTTAGGAAGCAAGAATCTTGCAATCTGTTCCCAATTCTAGGTCACCGGAGCCATAGGCTCAAGGTGATCTAGAGCAAGATGGGGAATTGTCTACCATTTAAGCATTAATTAACGGTAAAACCGTTAATGTTAGAAATATGATCATAGATTCAATGGTAACTATCGTTAATATTTTCTACATTTTACGTATATATCAACATGTAGAACACTACAGAGCCCAAATACATCTGTCCATTCCATATACATGAGGCAGTGAATTATCGACCATGTCAGGCTATTATCGACCATAATGTGATTTTGGACTTCAGTAACTTAATATGTCATACTTTTCATGTGCAAATTTTTATTAACAAAATTTATCATGATCCCTGGATAAAGAGTTTTGAAGGTAGAGTAGGGACAGTTGAACAGAAATTTAAAATGTGTTTTATGATGTTTGTTTATTTGTTGTTTAGATAAACTTAAGAAAATTGATCCAGTATTATCACATAAAATATTTTTATGTTTGTGTATTTTTAACATAGACTGTTTAAATATAAAAACATTGCTATTTCTATAAAAAACAATTGTACAAATTTGACTTGTGAGGAAGGTAGGAGTTGAATTTCCTATCAGCGGGAGTATTTATCCTCATTATTGCCAGCAATTCTCCCTGTCACCCCAGCTTATTCCGTATCCGTCCATGAGAGGCTATATCCCCCCCCCCCCCTTCATTCTGTAGTACCATAAACCCTTTATCTAGTTATGATAAGGGATTAGATGCATTTATATCCCAATCTAAATGCAGGAGATTGAATTGTTACTTTGATGATGTTGTAGGGAGCCATTACCTTGGAGCAGGCTTACGTGAAAGAGTTTACAGAATCCCGTATGCTTTACCATGCCTTGATCTGCAGGGAATCCAAAGTCTGCCAGGAATACGGTTTGTTGTGGTTGGTGTCCATTTAATTTCTCTATCACTTTGACTCTCTGCACAGTGAACATGTGCTTCACAAAAAAAAGAAATGTTCTTCACAAAAAATATAATTTGAAAATTGAACGAAAAAAAAAACTTTTATCAATTTTGCCATAATAAAAATGGTGTATGACTTATCTACTGAAATTGAGATTGCAGTGCAAAGAAAAAATTAAGAAAGAAATGCAGTGGGTGTGTCTCTTGAAATGAATCATTGTATCCATAGAGACTTGGATGCATCTCTTGAAATGAATCACTGTATCCATAGAGACTTGGATGCATCTCTTGAAATGAATCCCTGTATCCATAGAGACTTGGATGCATCTCTTGAAATGATTCACTGTATCCATAGAGACTTGGATGCATCTCTTGAAATGAATCACTGTATCCACAGAGACTTGGATGCATCTCTTGAAATGAATCACTGTATCCATAGAGACTTGGATGCATCTCTTGAAATGATTCACTGTATCCAGAGAGACTTGGATTCATCTCTTGAAATGATTCACTTTATCCATAGAGACTTGGATGCATCTCTTGAAATGAATCACTGTATCCATAGAGACTTGGATGCATCTCTTGAAATGATTCACTTTATCCATAGAGACTTGGATGCATCTCTTGAAATGATTCACTGTACCAGAGAGACTTGGATGCATCTCTTGAAATGATTCACTGTATCCAGAAAGACTTTGATGCATGTGATACCTCAAAAAGTTGGGTAAACTTGTTTTCTTTAAATACATATTCTAGTGAGACCTTGAAATTGTTCCTGACCATATTGAGTGCTTTTTCTTTTAGTTATGAATCTGCATCTTCAGCTATGCCTGTTGCTCAGTTCATCGGTCCGAAACCATTCTCGGAGACTTTGACATCATTTAGTATAAGTAAGTACAATTTGAGTTTTCTCTTGCCTCATCCAAATTAACTGAAACTCAAAAAATTATTGGCTACATTTTCAGTGAAAACTCTCAAAATTTTCTGTCCGGTGATATGCATTTTGTGCCTAAATAGGCATTACCTGCGTTTTTTTTCAGATTTTGTTTTTCTTTTTTTACTACTTAGACCAATATACAATAACAAAAAGAGATATATACACAGGCATAACAATTCTTTATATTCCTATATATTTTGTGAAAATTGCTTGAGAAATCCAGGTTTGGCTTCTTCCAGTTGCAATTGATTAACTCAACCTTACTATATGTACATGTATATGCATACCACACTGGACCTGACCTTATTTTCACAAAATATACAGGAATATAAGATTTTGTATGCCAGTGTATAGCTCTTATTTGATATTGTACATCAAGTACAAGTAGTAACAGTAGAAAAAATCAAAATATTGTTTTGGTAAACACAGCTAATACCCCCTTAATTTCTGTCTTCCAAGCACAAGCGCCTAGTTAAGTTAGTTAGTTAGTTAAGTTAGTTAGTTAGATAGTTAGTTAGTTAGTTATTGTTGTAGGCCACCATCAACAACATTTCAGATATAATCGTGGCAAAAGATTTGATGAGGTCAAGATTACTTCCTTTTACAAGCCATACATCAACTTATATTGACTGTAATGACCATATGCTTCTTATGATTGTTAGAACATGCTGTTCTTTAAATGTTGGAATAGTCTTGCATTTGTTTTTTCAAAAAAAATAACCACGTTTTGATTTTAATCTATTTTCAGTACTCATAGCCTATTTTCAGTACACTTAGCCTATTTTCAGTACACTTAATCTATTTTCAGTACACTTAGCCTATTTTAAGTACACTTAGTCTATTTTCAGTATACTTAGTCTATTTTCAAAACTGTGGTTCAGAAGATTGATTAAGGTCGGATTGACTACTTCTGCTGCTCATACATAAAATGGGACTTATTCATGTACTGTGTGGTACCCGATAATGTTTGTGCGGGACTCTCATTTCTATTAGTGATGGAACGAGGCTATAAGACAACAACCTGCGCTGATGTCATTTCAGTGGGAAGATTACGTAAACTTACATTCCATCACCACTGGAGATACTGGAACCGCACAAACGTTATCAGGTATCACATGGTACAAGTATTAGTCCCATTTGCTTAGTGTATAATTCCCATGATTCTTAGCACATTTACTAATTCATTTGCTGGACTATTATTGTGTTTTGGAATTATGACCCTGGGATTAAGAAGACTAATTGAGGTCATGTTATTTGGGGGATGGTAAATATTTTGTTCTAATTTGAGGTTGGTCATTTTTAAATCATTAAACCCTGAGAAACAATGGAATATTCTATAAACCAATGACTTGGGCAAGTCCAAATGTGTCTTTAGGGGCAAGTGAGTTAATTACTGAATGGCTTTGTAATTGGTGTACTGTATATTTAGGATATTAATTATACTTCTGTACATTTGAGGAATGATAGTTAAGTTCTGTATATAAATGATATTGGAGCAGTGGTAGCACATTACCATCTCTAAAAGGTGTGTTATTAAACTTGTCAAAGTTTAGATGTATGGTGGAATTCCTCTCACTTGACTGCTCCATGATGTTACGTAGCGCAGATATTTGGTTACTACTTTCCTGGTCGTAAGCCAGCTTGTTCTTTCCATATTTTTTGGTCTATCTGTTGTTTTACCCGTTCCAACAATAATTTTGTTAATACTACATCAAATCGTTCACTGTCAAAATTGGCATTTCATTTCTTTGCTGTTTCCTTTTTTTATCCTTTTTATTGTCAAGCTGCCATATTTCAGCCTTTAAGAAAAACATTGAAAATATCAGCAGGGAAATGAGAAATATGGAAAAGATGTTATGTTCATGATGGTTAAATTTTGGCAAAAAATTAGGAATAAAAGATATGATTTGTACATGTAGTTGGGAATATAGCTTATTATCAACTATAAATTTGGATGAAAAAAGCCTGAAGTCTAATGCCTCACCAGTCGTTCCAGTCTGTTGTGTCTCCCTTCTTCAGAAGCTCAATGAAAAGTTAATCTTTCCACTCTATCGGCCCGATGTCTCTTCTCCATATGATTTTAAAAAGCCCATGCATCATAGTGTCAGATGTTTCAATGTCAGCGGGCCTCCACAACTAAATGGTCAGGGCACCATTCTTTGGACCATGACGTCTCTCACCTCCGGTCCGTGCAGGTTTGAGTTCCACTGGAACCATAGCTGATTTTTGCGAGAAAGTTTGCAAGTTTACTTGCGGTAGACCAGTGGTCTCTCTCTCAGATACATTGTAACTAGGTTTTCTCCTCCACCAGAAAAAGAAAAATGGCTACCATCACATAACTGAAAAGCCATTGAACATGTACAGTATGACGTAAAAACAGATATCAAAATCGAATCATTTGGTGTCATCTTTAAGGAGGTCTGCAGGTCTGTCATCTACTCGGACCCATTTATTGTTCTTTAAGGACCAAACAGCCTTCTCCGTTTCTACTTTGGTCATTACATCTGCATTGATATCAAGTTCTATGTTTATATTATCGATGATTAAAAAATTAGACCCGTAAGAAGACTTGGCAAAAGCTGACCAGAGTATGTAAATAGTATTTCACAGTTTTGTTGTCAGATAAATAAATACACAATGTGATTCTCATGAACATAAATATGTTTTTTTGTTAATTTCCAGAAATTGTTGATGTTGGAGATGACTGTGCAATTGCAGTGGGAGTATGTCCCAATACGTATCCTAGCAACAGACAACCGGGATGGAATAGATATTCCATAGCTTATCATGCGGATGATGGTGGGTAAGTCGATACATGAGCTGTTTTCATCTAAAATGAGATGCTGAATTCCTTATACTGCTAGGGATAAGCATCTCATGATGATTTCTACACATCATGGCTGAGGCATCCCTTACATCATTCTTGTACGACAAGGCCTTGACCATTTTCTGATGAGTCTTGTATAGCAAGGGCTTGTCATAACCATGGCATCCCTTACATTTCTTGTACGACAAGACCTTGACATTTTCTGACGAGTCTTGTTTAGCAAGGGCTTGTCATGTCTTCATATCTTCTGATTCCTGTTGTTGTCATATTTAGGGTATTAAAATCATAGTTGCCATGATCAGGGTAAAGATCTTCTTTTCCCATAGTTGCTATTGTTATAGTAAAGATCTTCTTTTCCCATAGACACCATGATTAGGGTAAAGATCTTCTTTTCCCATAGTTGCTATTGTTGTAGTAAAGGTCTTCTTTTCCCATAGACACCATGATTAGGGTAAAGATCTTCTTTTCCCATAGTTGCTATTGTTATAGTAAAGATCTTCTTTTCCCATAGACACCATGATTAGGGTAAAGATCTTCTTTTCCCATAGATGCTATTGTTATAGTAAAGATCTTCTTTTCCCATAGACACCATGATAAGGGTACAGATCTTCTTTTCCCATAGTTGCCATAATTAGAGTAAAGATCTTGTTATCTCACAGTCGCCATGTTTAGCATGATTAGGGTAAAGATCTTCTTTTCCCATAGTCACCATGATTAAGGTAAAAATCTTGTTTTCCCCATAGTTGCCATAACTAGGGTAAAGATCTTCTTTTCCCATAGTCATCATGTTTAGAGTAAAAGATCTTGTTAGTGAAACCTTTATCAAAAGACCACCTGTGAAATGTGGTCTTAAAAGACAGGTGTTCTATCAAAAGAGGTTTTATTTTAAGGATTAATTAACTACGAGTTTTTCAGAATGTGGTCTACAAAACAGCTTCCACTGTATCATTTTAGTTAATGCAAAAGAGGTTTAGACTCTACGTGCTCTACCTCTGGATAACCGGTGAACAAATATAAATGATCATTTCCGGGGGGGGGGGGTGTCTCTGTGGATAGAGCATCGTTCTTTAAATCATGAAGTTTGTAACCTCTAGTTACAGTGGGTTCAAGCCCCGCGGGAACCTACGCTTATGTTTGTGAGAGATTTTGCCAGTTTACTTGCAGAGGGTTGGTGGTCTCATCCCTGGCTACATTGTAACCGGGTTCTTTCCTCCACCCCTGAAAGCTGGTCATGACCAAATGGCCGAAAATTTATTGAGAGTGGAGTAAAACAAAATTCAGACTGAAATAATTTCCATTTCCAATTTTGCAGAATATTTGCGGAAGCTGGTTATCATAAAGTGAAAAAGGAGACATGTACTGTGGGAGATGTAATGCGAGTCGACCTTGATGTCAACACAAAAGTGCTGAAATTTTTCAAAAACGATGTTGAGGTATGATTATGATCATTTATTTTCTATAATTAACTTGTCGACCCCTGATATTTGAATTGGACCTGCCCCTTTCAAAAAATAATCCAGGCCACTAATGATGAGGCCAAAAATAGAATGTGAGGGAATCAGTGTTTGAAAATCTAAAATGTTAATTGTGAATTGATTCTTTTGTCCACTGTCTGCTATTCATACATACAAGAAATATTTTTGTCATAAATTAGGTCAAGCTACATAGGTGGTATAATGTATTGTAACAATATTCAAGACTCATAAATTAAGTCAAGCTACACATGTGGTATAATATATCATAACAATATTTAAGACTCATAAATTAGGTCAAGCTACACATGTGGTATAATATATCATAACAATATTTAAGACTTTGTCATAAATTAGGTCAAGCTATACATGTGGTACAATATATCATAACAATATTTAAGACTGTCATAAATTAGGTCAAGCTACACAGGTGGTACAATATATCGTAACAATATTTAAGACTTTGTCCTAAATTAGACTAAGCTACACAGGTGGTACAATGTATTGTTACAATAGCAATATAAACTCTTTTCTAAATATATTTATAGCAATACTCGCTCAATGTGAATATTCCTCGCAATGGCTTCTATCCGGGTATTGGATTACACTCTTTGGGAGAATCTGTGAAGCTGTTGGAGGTGGAACCATGGAAACCGGATACATCAGAAACAGTATGACACTATCCATAATTCAAAGACTGAGGGGTTAGGTGGTGGGGGTGGGGCATGATATATTTATCTGTTTGTGTGACTGCTCTCAATGTTTTTGTCTCTGGTCAGTAACAGGTATCTTGTATCAAATTTTAACTAAATTTGGTTGAAGCTTCATAACAATAGAATCTCGGATGATTTTAATTATGGACAACAATAAGCCATACATGTCGGCATGCGATTCATCGTCATTCTTGTGAGAATGTCATGTGAATTTTCAGGAATGTGTTTCCTGCTATATAAAATTCTTTTTACGATGCTGTGATGCCATCGACCACTCCACATTGCCAATGAACGTCCATTTCAAAGAGTCCGTTATCTCGATAAACCGCCAGAGATGGTCATGGTCAGAGAAGCGGCTAACTGGTCTCTAGAGATTGTGGGTGCAAACCCAGAAAGCAGTAGTAAGACCAGTAATTGAAGAATGAAGTAAACAAGATAATTATTTGATATCTAAACTGTTTTCCTGTTTTTCATTCATTATATCTATGGCATCAAAGAACAGTAATTCTATTTTCCGCAAGAGTTCGGAATTCAATCATCGTCAAACAGGATAAACTGGCATTATTTCTAAATTTAGAAAAAATGGTGGCTATCTATCAATAATTGCTTGTATTTGTCAGAGTATTGGGACTCTGAAGTCTTTGAGAATGACTTACTTCTAAGAAGCATAGTGTTTCTTCGACAAACTCGTAGGATGAATTAGGTCAGTACGGACATTGGCAATATGGAACTTTAAATTCTTCGTGAATGACTGAGCTCTCAGTATGCTTAGTGACAAAGTGTTCTTGACTACACTTGGTAAAAAAAAAAAAAGAATTATAAATCTTATCACACATGCTGCTTTATTTTATAACATCTAACAGTAAATTTGGTTTGGAATTTAGAAGATATGTCCTTTTAAGGGATAAATGTATGTAGTCCAGCATGAGTCATGGCCAGATTGAAAATTGAAATTAAATGTATTTTATTTAAGTTGTGTTTAATTCTAAGCATTCATTAAGAGATCACTGAACTTATCTATTGATACTCTTTCAGGAATCCATGAAACCAACATCTTTTGACACATACAAATATGGAAACTTGTGGATCAGGTAGGCATATCTTTAGCATTACTTTTCTCTTTCCACAGGCGTCAAATTACGGAGAGACGGAATTTGAGAGTTGAGGTTTCTAGGATTTGAGAATGGATTTAAGGTTTCTATTGTGTCCATCCCTCTGCCTTTCTGCCCATCTCTCTGTTTCTATGTCCACCTCTTTTTTTCGACAGGCAACAGATTACAGCGAGATGGAATTTGAGAGTTGAGGTTGCTTAGATTTGAGAATGGATTTAAGGTTTCTATTGTGTCCATCCCTCTGACTTTCTGCCCATCTCTCTGTTTCTATGTCCACCTCTTTCTTTCCACAGGCGTCACATTACAGCGAGATGGAATTTGAGAGTTGAGGTTGCTTAGATTTGAGAATGGATTTAAGGTTTCTATTGTGTCCATCCCTCTGCCTTTCTGCCCATCTCTCTGCTTCTGTGTCCACCTCTTGGCCCTTCTGTCCATGCTATACCGTTTTCAGTTTATTACCTTGGGATGTATCAGGGGTTTGAATATTCTCCCTCTATCTTGTTCCTCCATAATTGAATGTGAGGAATACAGTTTTTAAATTAAATGAGTTGAGGTTTCTTAGATTTGAGAATTGATTAAAGGTTTCTATTGTGTTCTGGCAATATTTCTCCATATATTTAAAGTATTAAGACATCTAGGTTATATAAGCCCCTTATATCTTCCAAATAGTCATGGGGAACAAGGACTAATAACCCTGTTTATTAATTAATGTCATTACTCATTAGACCATACAGAGAAGTCATTATCCTGACAATAATTACACAATGACCTGTACTGTGGCCAGGTACCTAATATACAGATTAATTACCTGTATATCTAAACCTGCACACCTATCCATATGTTCTGGCCTATGTACAGACATCAAAGATTAACATCATTGATGTTATATTACTTTCATGCAGCTTCTGTATCAATCCTCAATGATTTTACCATAAAAATTTAGCTGAGAAATACCTAAGCGAGATCGTAGTGTCTTCTGTGATGTCCGCACTCCACATACAACACAGTGTTATACATGCATATTAAAATTGGGATGATTTCAGTAGAAAATGATGTTTTATTTCATTTACATAATATTTTATACAAAGATAATTAAATCTTCTTGTAACACATTGAATTGAATTAAATAAATTGTCTGTAATGACAGTAAACACATTTATATAACCTCAATAAACTTTTTTTTTCTTTAAAAGTATATTTGATTTTTCCCTCTCAAATCCCTTTGTTGTTTTTTTTTTTTTTTTTTTTTTTTTTTTTTTGAGTGAACATTTAAATTATCATTTGTTGTTTTATCTTATCAATGAATGGAAATAGTACAATATGAGCATAAAAACTAAGAAATACTAAATTTTAAACATTGTAATATAACAATGATCATAACATCATTTTGAGTCTCCCAAGCTGTGTGTGTACATGTATATATTACATGTATGAAAACTTCAAAATAAAGCCTATATCTATTCCTTATAAATTGCTAAGTAGACCAAAAAAATTAAAAGAAATGTGATATTCATATCATCAATATTATTGACAATAATACCCTTTTAGATGCATAATATGGCAGATATTAAAGTTTAAAATTGCAATTTTTTTCTGGTTTTTCCCAAAGGGGGACACCCCATCCTCGTACCCTCCCCCTTTCACTTATTTAAATGCTTTCAATGCAACTGGTATATGCACATATATCAGAATGACACTGCATCCGTAATAAGTTCAACCTTTGTACACATTTTCTACCTCAGACAAATTTCAAAATATTGACAGGTATGTCCAGTCTGTATGTTGTATTTTAATGTATTTGTACTTTCTTCTCGTACCTTTTCCAGTATGATATATGTATATCATCATTTATCATGGAGCCAGCCTGGCTCAGTCGATAGCATGCTCGACTCTGGATCGTGAGGTCGTGAAGTTCGAGTCTCGCTGCTGACAGGTTGGTTTCCTGTCTTTCAGATGAGACAGTAAAAACCGAGGTCCCGTGTCACAGTAGGTGTCGGCACGTTAAAGAACCCTCACTGCGCAGTGGCTGTAAGTGCCGAGCAAAGGCCAAAATTTGAAGCCCTTCACCAGCATTTGGTGACTTCTCCATATGAGTGAAATATTTTTGAGAGGGACGTTAAACAACAATAAACAAACAAACAAACAAAAAATCATTTATCGTGTGATCTTTAGGCTGTATGGTCTCTGATTAAATAAACTATGTTAAACTATTAGTTTTAGAGGAAGGGTAATTAAAGTGTTAGTTCTACAGGAGAGTTTATTAGCTGATAGCTCTTAGAGGAGCAGAAATTAGCTGTTAAATCTTAGGGGAATGTTAATTAGCTGTTAATTGTACAGGAGGGGTAATAAACTGTTACCTCCTAGAGGAGGGGTAATTAGCTGTTAATTGTACAGGAGGGGTAATAAACTGTTACCTTCTAGAGGAGGGGTAATTAGCTGTTAATTGTACAGAAGAGGTAATAAACTATTACTTCTTACAGGAGGGGTAAGTGGATGTTAACTCTCAGTGGAGTATTACTTTGAAGTAATTTTTGTTATAAATAGCAGATTTGACATCGATACTGGAAGAGTTAATTGAATCTTTTCTTCATGTATGCTAGTTTTCAGG
This sequence comes from Atrina japonica, assembly GCA_030159075.1. Lineage (NCBI taxonomy): Eukaryota > Metazoa > Mollusca > Bivalvia > Pterioida > Pinnidae > Atrina > Atrina japonica. Next base: position 303,175 of record BROG01000059.1, read on the forward strand.
ATTTTAAGGACAAAAGAGATTATAAAGATTATTGAAGCCTTTAACTTCTACTGAGAATCTGTAGATGATATTTTTTTGTAATTTTTTTTAGTCCTGCAAGAACTTTGGCCATGAAAAAAAGTTCAAGTAAAGGTGTAAATGGATGGATCATACTTCACAATCCCTCTAAATCAGCAACAGGATATAAGGTAAAATATTACTGTACTCATACCACAGGGAGGACATGATACAGAGGATATAAGGTAAAATATTACTGTACTCACACCACAGGTAGGATATGATACAGAGAATATATGGTAAAATATTACTGTACTCATACCACAGGGAGGACATGATACAGAGGATATAAGCTAAAATATTACTGTACTCATACCACAGGGAGGACATGATACAGAGGATATAAGGTAAAATATTACTGTACTCATACCACAGGTAGGATATGATACAGAGGATATACGGTAAAATATTACTGTACTCATACCACAGGGAGGATATGTTACAGAGGATATACAGTAAAATATTACTGTACATAAAATATGACTGTACTCATACCACAGGTAGGATATGATACAGAGGATATAAGGTAAAATATTACTGTACTCATACCACATGATGCAGAGGATGATGAACTCATACAGTCAAACTTATCTATAAAGGCCACTCAAGGAAACAGGAAAAAGTTGATGTTACAGACTTATGGGCTTTTTTAAGAGATTTATTCATTACAAAAACGTTTATAAAGGTCATTGTTAAAATGGCCTTTTTAGACAGGTGCCCTTTTTATACAGAGGTGGTCTTTAATGCAAGTATGACTGTATAATGTAGTGTTTATTTTCCTGGATGAGTTTTATAAATAGGAGGTGTTTAATGTGGCCTAGCTCTCTTTCACTCTTGTGCGGACTTATAGTAAAGGATACAACTTTCTGGCCTGATTGTCAGATATTAGTCTATGAACTGAAGCAAAGTCTGTCTGTTGATCTGCTAACTTGTTAGGCTGTTGCATTTAGCTCTATTGTTAGAAAACTATTTAAGGATTGTTTTTCATTTTTTTTACTTTACCGTAAGGTAATGGCAATGCATTATGGAAAAAATTCTGTGCAGCACGAACCTTATATTTATATATATTACCACTTTTCATTGAATCTATTGTCTACTGGCTACAAAATTCATTCCGGAATACTGACTTTGCGGGGGGTGTTTACATATGACGTATAGCTCAACAGCTGTTTAGACATGAGAAGTAGTTCTCTATTCTGACCGCAAATACTAAATAAAATTCAGGGTTAATTTATTTTATAATATCATTTTGAAAACAAACTACTAAAATAACAATTCTTGAATATCTATGTTTGGACTTTAATCATCTTAATTAATATTCAAGCTCTTGGTGGCGAAGGGTTAAATATGTCATAAGTGCTTTGCCGTCTACTAGGATAATGGCGTCGAGAATGTTGATCGATCAATCTCATTCATTTACAACGAATTTCCGTTGTTATTCAATATCTTAACTGAGGACTATACCACATGAAGTTTCAGTGTGACTACGATAAGAGTTGCAGCTAATATCCGTTCGTGCCGACTGAAAGTAGCACTATTTATCATTTCCCGATCAGCTGGGAAACGTCGTCTGGCTCAGTCACTGCAACTGGCTGTTATTTAACAACGTAAGTGTTGTAAGCTAATTTCAGTGGAAACGCTTGGACATATAAAATTCTCAAATTTTACCACACGCTTTTGTGTCTATCAACGTGGGGTGAGGACTACGTGCTGTAATAGATTAACACCACCATTGATAGAAACATGAATTTTACTCGGTGCTGCAATCATACACATAACTGGTTCATTTTATCGCAAACTGTATTAAACTTGTGTGAACCGTGCAAGCACGTGTATATTTTTATAGATTATTTTGACTTTCACACACAAGAAAATGTTATGATTATATCTATTTCTCTGAGAACCCCAAAATAAAACGAGTTGGCTAAAACTGAAACTGAGGAAGCTGTCATTTCTGCTGCTTCTACTCCTGTGAGAGAAGTATATGGGCCTCAGATGTAGCCAGGGACGAAGGAGCCGATTGACATGGTGAATTAATATTTGGTGTAGACATAATTAATGTCATCGTCGCCGTCATTGAAAAAGAGTTCAACAACAGTAGGCATTGTAAATTGCTTATGTAGTCGGACATGATGAAAACTTTTGTCACAAGTTGTGAAAATACCCAACAGACGACAAACTTAAAACAATGTGACCTAGATTGTGACCCAGATATCGGCCTGTGTTGTATATGTACGATATACAATAGATCTACTCTTGTAGTTCAGAATTTTTCCCCGTGATTTTTTTCTTCGTTTTGTTTTTGAAATGTATGGGTTTTAGAAAGAAAAATAAACAATTTTATCGTATCTTTTATTGGTTATATGTTGTAGTAGTTTCAGTGTTCATTTCATGTATTCCTACGCCAAAAGTAAAGCGGTTAATACTTATATCACGTGATAACTGACGACCTGTTTTATCAAAGCAACAAAACAATCATTCTGTATATCTGTAATGAAGGAAATTGCAGTCGGTATGTAAATATCACTTATTACAGTGCTTCACAAGTCTGTCGGACTATCATGAGCAGTTTCATTCTTGAAATCTTTGAGCTAATCCTCTCCAGATACATGTCATATTCCAAAGGTTGAAAAAAAATTGGAAATTCCATGACCTCTTGGTCAAGGATTTTGGAGACAGCTGGAAACTGGAAACACAAATTTTGGCTTTTGTTTATTTTTAGCTGAAGGTCCAGGTGAGCTATGGTCTAATACATGGTTCTGTCATCCATCCATTAGCTTTTCCATTGAAATGACTTTTTAAATATTTCAAACAAATTTGGCAGGGATCTTTCAACTGAAAAGAGGCTTCAAATTTGTGAGCAGAAAGCAACTAGGACTTTAATAGTGGGCTTTTCAAAAGTGTCAAAATTTTAAAAATATCTTTTAAAAATTTTCTCATAAATCAATGGTCAGTTTTCTTTCAAATTTCATATACACTTTCGTTAAGTTCAATATCCACAATGCTTGTGAATGAAATTGAAATCTGCCCAGAAATGCATTTAGTTGGCACTTAAAATTGCACAGGGTAAGGTTTTATACAAAGGGCTTAAATTGCCTTTAAGCCCCTGGGCCTTTGATTTAGAAGTAGCAGATGACCCCATCTTGATTTTCAGGTCAAATGCAGATTACTGTGATTGATTTTTAAGTCAAAGGTCAACAGGTAAAATATAATAATCTGCACAAGCATTTTATGTTTTAAAAAATTAAGATTGCACATGTAACATCATTTGCAGTAAAATTTCTATCACCTAATCAATAGTTCATACTAAGTGTAGTACATCAGTACTAAGTTAGTACGTCAGTACTAAGTGTAGTACATCAGTACTTAGTTAGTACATCAGTACTAAGTTATTACATCAGTATTAAGTACATGCATACTAAGTGTCTTATCCTTTTTGCCATTGACAATTGCAGATTGAACCAAAAGATTATCTCAAAATGCCTGACAAAGATGCCATGGGTTTTCTTACTGGCCAACAAACAATACCAATCCGAATGGCTTCCAGTTGTAAGTTTTCAATTTAAAATGTTTTGAAAATCTAATTATTTGTCTGTGCATTGAGTTGTGATATCAAAAAAAGAGGGGAAAATGAGTCACTTCTATGTAGCACAAATGTACAACATTAAGTAGTATTTTCCAGAGTTATGGAACTTTAAAATCTTTGTTAATGACTTAATTTTAGAGTGCATATTGCCCCTGGAACACTTCTTGTTCATGATTTACTTATAGTAAAAATGGTAACTCTTTCAGCATTAGTAATGGCCCGATAGACGCCAAAATAATTTACACCATGTACTGCCAAAAGTATTCCACAAGAGTATGACTGTGGAGACTTTAATGGATGATATGTCTTGGCTGGTAACAATCTTCAGCCTGTGTGAAGCACTCGCCTTTCATACCCATCCATTTTAGCTACACACTCATTCATGGTGTTGTAGATTTAAGATAATCAATTAATTGATAGGTAAATTTAAATCGGGACAGACATTTTGACCAATGTGAGTACTGATGACTTATTTATTGTGCAACAAGCTACATAGGTCAGCGATATGAGTATAAAATCTTGTGCTTATAAACATTGCTTCATCAATATTAGATTTCTGTGTGACAAGGCAGTATTATACCCTTACACTATACTTCCCATCAGAAGCCTTAAATATCTAGGTCAATACCTGTGCATGTAAAACATTTTCCCAGCTTCAAAGATTGCTGCAAGTTTCTAGTCAGTTAAGATCACATGAATGAGGAATTACACAACTTCTATGTCCATCTTCACAGTCATGTTGCCAATACACAGTCAGGGAAACTTGACCAAAACTCTTTTGCATATCAGTTGTGTGCAAGAATTGTTAAAAGTCCAATCTATTGCTTTTAATGTCAATTCTATCTATCACAAGAGTATGATTTAAAAAAAAACTGAAAAGTAACATTCTAAGGCAAATTTATAATATCTTAAAATTCATAAAGGACGCCAAACTGACCTTTAATAGCATATATTTCAACAAGTCTTGTAGACCTATATTTTTCAATGAATTGTTACTATGTTTTCATCATTTTAAAAAGCTAAAATATACAAGTAAAAGAGTGATTTGAAAATTTCAATCTTAAAGTTGAGTTTATGTTGCTGAACTGCACATACAAGTGTAATTTTCCATCAATATAATGTCTTATTAACCCCATACTGCAAAATGAACTTTTCCCAATAAACACCTTAGTATAACAAAAATGGGTTGATGTTCCATCAATTCGCAAAAATGGATAACTATTGTTTTCAAAAATGGAAATTTACTTTTGGAATTTGGATGGATTTTTAAGCACAGCACATAGTAGTTACAGCTTTGTAAAATAGTAATGATAATGATTGATGATAATTTTAATGATGCATTTACAATTAATTTTCTTGTAGTTTAAAATATTTTCATGTTTTGAGATATATATATATATATATATATATATATATATATATAGAGAGAGAGAGAGAGAGAGAGAGAGAGAGAGAGAGAGAGAGAGAGAAAATCTGTAAGGTATTTTATATTTTTGTTGAGATTTAATTTTTTAAACCACGTGAACAAGGCAAACACAACTTTTTGTTATAATTTATTGAAGGTCTCAATAAAAGACAATGTTTGTTAAATAAAGTCTTCTCATTTTCTTTCCTTCAAGGTATATAAACAATGATCTGGAAATAAAAAAAACATAAAATAAGATACCTACCTACCTTGTCTATTTTTGAATGTTAATTGTCTCAGAACCAGAATATTTACCAATTGTATAAGATATAACAAATATATAGTAGTTCTATGTTCACTTTTACTGAGTTTCACATTATCATTTCTATTTTCTGATGTTACACTAAATATTCCTAACAATGTGATACATATGTATAATATGATACATGGTGATACACTTTGCATATATCGTGATATATCTTGATGCACATTTGAGTCATAATGCACAGCTGTAATGATAAGTGTATCTTTTAATCATTCGCAGCAACGCAAATTATGGATGAAATAAAAGTTATGTTCATCAGTTTAGAACGAAAGAAAGAGTACACACAACAGGATGTAGAGGAAGTCTTTGAGAAAGGCACTCCAGAAAATATCTTTACACATTCGTGAGTAAATTAATGTGTTTTGTTACTTTAGTTTGTTAACCTGTTTGGATAGCAGTAAAGCATACTCTTGAAACTCAAATCCAGTACAAGTCTGAGACTTTTGAGCACTGAAAGTGACTGTCCAGTCGCCATTTTAAATATTTTGTCAGCTAAAGAAGTGGTGTCAGGGGTGTTGTAATGGTGAAGGAGAGTACATGGTTTCAGTGTACCCAGAAAGAGACCACCAACCCCCCCCCCCCCCCCCCCAAAAAAAAAAAAAAAAAAAAAGCTTAGGTTTCAAGTGACCAGAATGGCAAATGTTCGTCGGTTACTTCCCCTGATGTTCTCATAGGTGGCGCATGACACGGTTAGGTTCTTCCGTTTTCAGCATAGCGTTACATAGTAACGAGTAAGCACAGAACTGTCAAAGTTAGCGATATCTTTGTATACCTGGTGGACGTTTAAATTATGCCTACCTGCTGTTGTGTTCCCTGTTGCTCTACTAGAGGAGGCGCGAAGTTTCCAAAAGACCAGAATCTTAAGAGAGCTTGGGTAAAAGCGATACGAAGGAACAGCAGCACGAAGAAATATGAATTTTGGGAACCGAGTGAATTCAGCGTCGTGTGTTATAAACACTTCACCGATGATGACTACATCACAGAAACTGCTCACGGTAAAAATTAAATCTTCAATATATCTTTTTCTTTAAAAATGCATTCGTCAGAGTGTGTTTATATGTTGATTTCTATTTTATTTTTTAAAATCCTGTTAGTTCGTAATTGTGTGCACCATGCATCCTTGTACGGACGCTAGGCTAACACTAACAAGATACATGTAGATACTCTTGACTTACGCCGTTAACACAGCACTTCGACATAAAGCGAGCTTTAATATTATTGGAGTTTAGTAGGCCTACAGTATATCAAGTCAAACTTTATGCCCCTATTTTGAGCCTGATATTACCAAAATAAAAATCGCTTAAAATTGAGCAGAAAGTTCGGCGTAAAAGTATATCCCATACTGAAGCCATACTGCACTACTGTAAAGTGCAGTAGACTATTCTGTAGCATCCCTTTTAATTTTTTGCATCACCAAAATTCCTTGTCTTGGGGAGGGGCAACAGAATAAAATGGGAGCAACAATCTCCAAGGGGATTAACATTATATAGCCCAACTATAGCAGTGAAAAAATCATGGAACATTTTTATTTTTCTCTAGACTATATTTCATTTGAATGTAATGTTTCTAAAAACATTTATAACTCAAAGTATGTATTTTTTTCATCAGTGTTTATTTCATTATTAGTATTTGCTCATACTGGGGTTCAAAATTCTTTTTTAGATACTTGGACTTGGAGAGTAAATTTCTTGAAAGTACAACTCAGTACATAAATATAATTTATAAACATTAACCATCCAGCCACAAATTCCAGCTATTGGACTAGACAGTTAATCAAAATATAAAACAGGGCTTTACAGGATGTCCCTATTTGATAGTGTACCTCCTCAGATTTTTTAGTTATGATATTTTTAATTTTCATTTTGTTAAAGTAATATGATCAACAGCATTTGTTAAATCAATAAGCCATTTTAATAATAAAATATGTCTGAACACATGATCTTTTCTGATACATACATGTACATGTATATGAGATGAAATATTGCATAAGGTATGCATATAGTTTTACATGTTATATTTCCATCAACCAGTGCTCATATTGATTTAACAACATTGTTTTATTTGTTTTTGAGTTTGTTTTGTTAACGTTTGTTTTGATTTTATTTTTCATGTGCTGGTACTGATAAAATAGTAAGATTCACAGTCACGCTATGTGTTGGTCAGACTTTTTATGTAACAGAAGTTTGCCTTCATGTAGTTTGTTTGTGTGTTCTTATATACAATGTCCAAGAGGTTCAATCATGGTACAGAGGTCCTGCATGCTGGTAAGTGTAAAATAAGAAATGATTTAGCTGCCAAATATTAAAGTCACCTATGTTCCGGGGACATATAAGACCAATGGGAAGGTCTTGAAACTCTCATAATTTTTAATATGTCATAGGGACATACTTTTAATCAGTTCATTGTTAGATACATTGCAACTTCTGCTAACTGATCATTCTGAAAAACAAACAGTTCCTAATACACATAATGCTAACAATCATGTCCAGAGTTTTTCCTTAAATTTTTAACTTCTGTACGTTAAAAAAAAACTGGCATACTTGGCCAAGTAAATAATAAATATAAAAACTTTTTGGTTTCTGGTTTGAGTTGCTGCAAATTCACTATTTAAAACATTACTGGAATTATTGACATAAAGTCAACATCGAGGAATCAAATTATCCAAAACAGGACAAAATTACTGAGGTCACTAAAATTGGGTTCAGTTTTGGAAATTTATACTTTGTATTTAGCATTCCACTGGTTCCCTGGAGGGACTATTGTTTTATGTTGGGTCTGTAAGTCTCCCCTTTTGTCTAAGCCATATATCTTCCTCAATTATCCTACTGGGGTAGAGTGGTTAGAGCGTCATGCTTAGCCATGAAGTTTTTCATTTCTGATCAGGGCAAGTTCTGATCACATTGAAAGCTGAGCTATTTTCATGAGAAAGTTTACTTCAGGGAGGCTAGTGTTTTTTGTCTGGACAACCATGTGCTTTTCTCCATTATCAAAAACTGGCCGCCACCATATACCTGAAAATTGTTGAGTGTGGCTTAAAACATTCAAAATCCCATATTTGGTACTGGTGTAACATTTTACCCTAGCGTGAACTAGACACGTAGACATGGGTGAGTTACAAATACAAACAAACATGGGTTCGACTGCCCCTTTCGGTTGCAGATTTCCGTAACTGCCGACCGCCTAACTCTTTTAGAAAATAAAACGACAATCAAATTTACTTTAGACACTAAAACATTTATTACAAAATAAATAAGATTCAAAATACGAAGACAACACAAAATAGAAGTGGTGACAAAAAATAACAGGTCTAATATTACCTGTCTGAAGGTCTAAGCCTAGAGACACTTGAACATGTAAAAACACCGATCACATACCGAAATGGCCACATATTGCCAAATAAAACTACAAACATACAAAAGTAAACTAATAACACTAATTCATATTTCAGTCTTCCTAAAAATAAAGTACGAAATTAATTATTTTTACTTAACCCAAACTATTTCATGTCAGACCGATAACAAAAATTACCACTAGATTATAATATAAATCAACAAAAACATTAAAACATACTCAAGATGTATGAAAACACACACAACTAGTGTCTAAAATAGTTGTTTAAATTGGTAAAAGTGAATGATGGCAACAGACAGGAAGGATTGGAAATGATATAAAAATGAATTTCACCTCACATGCGCATATTAATTAGATGGAGGAAAGGAAAAAGTATAACATTGTGTCACACATGTTTTATAATTGTAACACATTCTGGAAGTACCCAGATAACTTAATGAGCCAATAAAATTCATAGAAAAGTGACCTCCAAATACATAATGTAATCAAGTGGAACCTGTTGAAGCTTGCTATATTAAGATTGTTCAACGAGGTTAGTACTGTTAAAGTTAGGTAATTAGGAAATAAATGAGAAAAAAATAAAGTTATAATATTCTAAATGTAATTCTGTATCATTTTAGGAACTGCACCATTGAAAAGACAGAGAAAGCCAGATGCTGTACCTAGCATTTTTCCGTGGTCCAAAACCAAGACCTCTACTAGAAGTCTTCGTTTGCAACAACTTCAGCATGATGAAACTATTGAGGAAAATAGTGTAACTAACGATGAATGTGATGTGTCATATGTGTCAGCAGAATGCACAATATCAACATCTTGTAATATGAATTCTGAAAATCTAGATAGATCATTGTCTGTTGAAAATGATATAATTTCAGCTGATTCCTCAACACAAACCCACTCTATGCCTCTTCTTTCTGTTGAAAATTTCATATTTGATGATGAAGCATTCAGATTTTACACAGGGTTGGCCTCATATACAGATTTCTGCCATGTTTTGTTCAGCTTAGGTATAGCTTGTTTCCACCTTAACTACCTATATAATGCTGTAGTTAATGTTTCTGTTGAAAACCAGCTTTTCCTTACTTTGATAAAGCTTAGACAGCATAAAACTAATTTTGAACTAAGCCGACTTTTTGGTGTTTCAATCAAGACAGTCATGAACATTTGGATAACCTGGATAAACTTCATGTATCGACAATGGAAAGAAATCTCGTTTTGGCCTGAGCGAGATATTGTGCATTTCTTTGCACCCTCTGACTTCAACTCCAAATTTCCAACAACAAGGGTCATTATACATGTAGATGGTACTGAGTGTCCAATTAAGAAACCAAAACCACCAATTGCACAACAGTGTAGTTTTTCAACATACAAAAACAGAAATACTATCAAAGTTTTAGTAGGATCCACTCCTGGAGGATTAGTATCTTACATATCCCCTGCATATGGTGGATCTGCAAGTGACAGGCAAATTGTTGAGCGTAGCACCTTAATAAACATATGTGATCCTGGTGATTCAGTAATGTCTGATAAAGGTTTTAATGTACACTGTAAACATTCCAACATTTTTCAAAAAGAGAAACAGAATGTCAGGGAAGACTGTGTTGAGAGACAGAAAAATTTCAAGCAAAAGGGTACACATCGAATGTATAATTGGCCTAGCAAAAACATATAAAATTCTGAAAAACCCAATGAATGCAACAGAAACAAAACTTGCCAGCGAGATAACATTTGTTTGTTTTGCTCTCTGTAATTTTAGAAAGTGCATTATATCAAAGCATGCATAAAATCTTACATTCTGGGGAGTAATGTTCAGAAATTAACTTTTCTGTTCACACTAATATTTATTCACATTTACTTTTGTCATATTTTTGAAGTTCTGTACTAATTAATTTGTTAATTAATCATTCGAAACACCCACTATGCAGCTCTAGTAACTAACTGTTAATACAGTATGGTAATGAGGAGATAGAAATCGTGAGCATGAAAACCTAAACAAACTGCCCATGATATATATATACATGTATTTAGCCTAATCAAGAACCAGCACATCATGTACACAAGTAGAAAATCTGACATCAATATATGGATCTGTTCAACTAAATATTCCTTGTCACTGTTGTCTGAAATTTGGATAGTTGCTTATCCAATCTATTATATTCATTTATCTGTCGGCATCAAGGTTTGTCATATAATTCAAATAATTTGAATCCCCTTTCATTAGCAGTCAAAGCATGTGATATACTGTACCATGTAAGCAAAGCACCTATACTACTCGTCAGATTGTGAGCCACTCATAAAGGTGTTTATAATATGTTTTTGATTTCTGATGGAGTTTTTGTATAACTCTATGAACATGATTAATACAAATATTTTCCAAATATTGCAATAACTTCTCCAGAATGTGACTTTAGGTGTTTATGCACATGTACAACATCATGTCAAAAGTTTATATTTTTTATTGTTGTTTAATGTCCCACTCAAGAATATTTCACTCATATGGAGATGTCACTAAATGCCGGTGAAGGGCTTCAAATTTAAGCCTATGCTCGGCACTTACAGTCATTGAGCAGTGAGGGTTCTTTAACGTGGTGACACCCACCATGACACAGGATCTCATGTTTTGCGGTCTCATCAAAAGACAGGAAACCAACCTGCTGCCAGCAGGACTTGAACTCGTGATCCAAAGTCCAGCACTTTACCGACTGATGTAAAAACATTACAATATAAAGAAGATATTTTGCATGGAAAGTAATGCGAAAATGATGTTTGTTCATAATTTATGGCATGATGCTGTACATAAGATGCAGTGCACATACATGTGAACTATGTACATTGTATTTCATATATATTTATTTTGCATGTGGCACTGAGTAAAGAAGGTTTTTGATGCTAGGTGTAAAAAAGTATTATCTTAAAATTTTAAGGTGATAACTTGAATTTTAAAATTCATGTTTAAATTTCAAGATACATGTATGTTTAATTACTTGTAGTGTAAAGTCTGTTGACTACAAAATTGGAGTTAATATAAAAAAATTTGCAAGTTAACAAAAATTTTGAGATCATTTTTTATATATGGCAGCAATAGCCTTTGCTTCAATATTCAATGATTTTAGTCATCTCAGCTGAAATTGTAACTATAGTAGTTTTTGAAGAAAAACCTCTCTAAAACTACTTCCCTGAAATGATTGTTGAAAAAGTATGACAGTTTTTCAACCATTTTTGAAATGAATTCCTCATTTCGTTTGATTTTGATTATTTCTATTCCTTTGAATGTGTAGACTATGAAAATACAGTTCTTCCTTCCAGTACAAAACAGTTGACCTTGGATTTGAAAGTAATAATTGTGGGACTGATCAAGCACAAGTTCCCCATTATAAAGGTTTAGATATTGTACTGAATCTGGTGAAACTTTTACCTCTCTAGCTGAGAAGGGACACTTTACCTCAACAACTGTATCTGTGCCTATGAGAGCATCAGGTGTTGCAGCTATGTATGGATGTGACTCACTGATGAATGTGCCACATGGATCAGTTTTCATCAAAGTTTCTTTTTCAAATTGTTTTAGGGCAACAGATTCATAGGCTTTGCCATGCAAAATTGATGGGACATTTATCTCATTTGATACTTTAGTTAAAGAACATGCAAGTTTGTGGAAATCAGTTTTTTCAGTTGATTTGCATATTCGTCCAAAATTGGAGGAATGTATTCTTTTTCGTCTGACCTCATTCCAGATAATACTTTTACCTTGCCCTCTTGTAGCAAACTCAAACTGAGATATTTCACTTGGAGTTATTGATGTGATATTCATTTTGTCAAGCCATATATCACTTAGCTTCTTTACCCCATAGTCATGGTCTATATCTAAAGCATATGTATTTGCAACAGCATAAAGTTGTGATACAGGATATTCATTGACCTTTGAATGATTAAGCCATGTATTTCTAAAATGATCGGCATAACCTGGCATTTTCCTAAATTTTCTAGGCCTTGGATCAAAATTTACTTCATTATTTTCATTTGCAAGTGGCAGATTTCTGAAACCTTCATAGGGCTACCATGAAAAGGTTTTACTATATGAAAAGTTTGGAGCTTTTGTGTACATGTTTCTTCTGTCATTAACTGTGAACATGATGAAAATTTCTGAAGTGCTAACAGGACAACACAAACATGCTTACAATGTGCAGAAGGACCCATACCGACAGCACACTCACACTGACATTCTACTATTGACCCATGCTGATCTGAGCACACATCAACGCAATAGGACACACTTTTTTTCATTTGTGCCTTACACTCTGATTTGAAGAATTATGTGCATGTATTTACATCTTTTACTGTTCTAAGATACTTCAGAAATCTGTTTCTGTACAAATAGTCAATGTTACTATCAATTTTTTTGCCTTGGTTTTTCAGATACATATCTATGCTTGCTTTTTTTATCTCAGGAAACTTAGTATCACTGTTTATATCTCTAAAATCTTCATGACTGGGCAATTTCATAGTATATTCAGGTTCTAACCTTTCTTTACCAAAATCAGCATTTCTGTCATATGCCAATATCCTGAAAGAGCAAAAAGAATACTCATCCATCAATTTAGTTTAGCCTTCATAAATTTTGAATTTCACTTAAGGGCTGCTAGAATATGTATATTGTCCTATTCACCTAACTTGGCAGGTTGAAGTAACCTTTGGATTACCATATGGTTGATTCTACTCACTTTCTGGTTATTACAAACTGTATGTATGAAGACAAGAATTATTACTCATACCAGCTGTAATTTTAGTGTATTACCTCATTTCTAAAATTGTATAGGTCAAGAAAAGGTTCACAATACTCTACCAGGTTATATGAATTTTACTACATCACTGTATGTATAACAGTATCACATATGTCACCATACCAGAGTATGTCTTCATGTTAATTATAATCAATAATAGTTATATACCTATTTTCTGTCATATAATCATATCATGAGTAATTGTGAATTTTTAATGTATTTTAATTTTCTCTTTTTGTTACAGTTATACATAAATCCAGATGACTTCTTTTTTAACTATGACAAGAATATATGTCAATATGTTGATATACTATAAATAAATTGTTTAATTTTATTTTTATCTTACATCTTATCAATAGTGACATATTTTAAGATGTTTTCATAGCATGAATTACAGAAGCCACTAGAGTAAAATAAAGTGATGTCTTTACTTAATGGGCCCCACACAGTATCTGACACACCAATATTTAGCAGTAATATTTTATCTTAATGAAACTAAGCATTCTATATATCATTTAGGCACTTTATAATAAGGGTCATTTCAGTTGTTTCCTACAAGTATATACTGGTATATATACTTTTATTCAAGATTGATTTACCTTTGAAAGTTCAATGGTGAAAATTCTATTCAAATGCAACAAGAAATGACTTCACAATATAAGATTGACAAATAAGGTTTTGTATGAAATATATAGTAAAAAGTGAAAATGTAACAAGTGGCTGTAGATCTAGCTCCTCATGCTGTTGATGTGATATATGTATGTACACAAGTCTGTTGGATGTTGGCATTGAATAGGCTACACATCTTATCCTGACTTTAAAACCAGATTCATTTGGCAAAAAATTTATTCAGCATTGCTTTTCAGTTATATTTTTCATTTATTTATTTAACTAAATTACCATAATTATATGCATGTACTGATAGTGTGTACACAGTAGCATGTCAGAAATGAGTTTTTAAAATATATTTTCCCTAAATCTACATCTATAAAACTTTTATTCTTCATAAAGATCTCATGGAATTTAATTAAAAAACAACATAATTTTTTTTAAAAAAAATCTCATTTGTTTATAGTTAAATTAAGTTTCAAGTCGGCATTATCATTATGCCTAGATTTCCTTCCAAAAGCAAAATGAATGGGCCAAACACAAACACTTGTGTCATGCAGAATAGCACAAAACGAACATATTTCAAACAAATATATCAATTTAATCCAGAGTGAAACCGATTTGTTTTCTGACTGACAAGTCACGATGGCGGAACTCCGTAACCGTAATCCCTTTGGGTATTCTGTCGCGGCCTTTTAGTGTGATGTCCCTCAAAGCGCCCTAAGGGATTACCGTAACCAGCGACATATAAAGCTAATATACTTTATATGTCGCTGCCGTAACCGGTTTAACAGATACAATACTCATTTGACAATAGGGCCTAGTATACGATTACGAACCTCTCGATTAGCTCCTTTTTTCGGCCTGACACACGAGCTCCGTGTTTTTGTAACTCTTCCCTCAATTCTGGAAGCAAGTACGAGGAATATTTATCCATTTTATCGTTACTGACATTAACATACACAATTTATTTTTTCAATTTAACAACCGCTGCTAACTTATAATATTTATAAACTCTTCTGACTCCGGAGGTAAGATACGACTTGAACCTAACCGTGTCATGCGCCATCTGTTGTCAAGGGGACATAAATACTGGTAATATCGGCCATTCCAATTTGAACTTGCACTGACCAGAAGTGAAAGACTGCTCCAACTATTTGTCTAAGGAGGACTGTCACCTGACATGAGAATGTCAACTGTAGCTTTGTGTCACATTGGACTAGGTACTCAGAGGATTCCTCACATCTATTGTCAGAGTCCATAGTCATATGTCAAATTTTGGGCTACTTCCTGTGTTGCTGTTGACTTCACCACAGATGTGAAAAATTCATTATAGAACGCTGACAAATTAATGAAATTTTGTTCATTTTTTTTTTGTTTCATGCCATCTTCCACAATTTGTTAGTTATATGGTCATGGTCAAAATTGTGCAGGAGAGAATCTGATTACAGTTCACCAGAGTACAGAAATCTGGGTTCTCCAAAGAAATTAAAAAAAATAGTATTTGAAATCTATTGGGCCAAGAGTAACCAAATTTTTATGGAAGCAAGGTATAATCTTTAAATAAAATATCTGCTTTCAGATTAAGTGTAACTAGCAATGCTTCTGAAGTGGGCAATATGACCGAGCTGAATACATACGCCAGTGTCCCTGACCCAGTTGACAAGGTAAGAAGTCGTCTGGTCAAGGATTTTCCAACCTCCTGAATTCTAGATCTCAGGTCTGAAAAAATCAGCAAAAACAGATACAACATTTTAACAGAAACAGAAAAGCTTGATTTGACACATTCGAACATGTCCTGATTTTTTCCCTTCATAAATTAAGTAAATTTACTCCTGAATGCCGAAACCTAGAAGTTCTTGAAACCTCATAATAAATTTGAAGTCCCGATTTGTATATTCCTTTATATTTGACTCTCAAAACCTCGAAGTTCGAGTAATTATCGGTGAAAATATAAACACTCAATGCGTTAGCCAGATCAGCATTGGAACCCTTACCTGGCAGATTAAACAAAAGGTGCTTTGATAACCAGGTGACAAGTACATTTTGACCAAATCAAGTAGAAATTGACAGGATTGTTAATTATTTAAGATCAGTCAAAACAGAGGAAATATATACTAAGCATGCATCATAGATTACGATTTTGTGTAAATATATCTACAAGTGTATCGGCCAAGTCGTCATTTAGCTTTTACATGTGTAACGAGATTGTAAGATTACGATTTTGTGTAAATATATCTACATGTGTAACGACCAAGTTGTCATTTAGCTTTTACATCAAGCAGTACTGTACAATAGGTTATTCCAACATTATATACCATATAGATATGTTGACGACCATTTATATCGTAATTGGCTCTGATGTCTAAGAAAGATAACGTATTTATATGTTTTCATGTTTGAGAACTAGGTACGGAGAATTTATTTTCATGTGAATTATGAAAACAAGTATCCCTTATTTTGTATAGTGTAAGAACCTACATTGGTCAGAATGTCAATTTCTGGAACTCTTGAACTCTTGACACCTCAAAGTTTTTTGGTGGTCCCGTGCACATCAAGGTATTGAGAGTCACCTGTACTTTATTCTGACTGTATTTTGAAATTCCAAATGACAAATTTTTGTAAATTTTTAGGGAAAGTACAAGCCATTTTGGCATTCGAATGGGTCCTGTAATCTGACCAAAAAATGGTCTTTTAAAATCCTGCAATTGTAATTCTTTCAAGTTTGAAGATTGGCAAATTGTAAAATAAAGTTGTATCTGTTTGACAACTTTATCACGCTCATAAGTTGAAATATTGAATAAACTTTTTAAAAATTTTTTGAAATTTAATGCATCTAAAAGTATCTATTGATTTAAATCATTTCTTTCTATTTTGTATCTTGGAAAGAATTCCTACTTGTTGGAGGTCTTCAAGAACTGCAATTTGTTGGAAAAGTACTGGATTAACAGCGGAGAGTATCGTCTGGAAATTCCTGATCCAAAGGGAGATTTTATCATCAGATATCCTAAGTGTCCGGTAGGTTTGATTTATGGGAACACGTCTCACAGACTTGTTTGTTTGTTTGTTTTCCTTCTTAAAAAAGAATAACAAACAAAGAAATGAAATGGATTTTTTGTACGTTTTTAAAGTGTTAAATATTCAATGTTTTATAAATAAAATGTTTGACAAAAATCCCTGGTTGAAAAAAAAACTTGTTATAATGTCACATTTGTGAAAAGAAATTGAATGTGAATAATAGATGAGTAAACATTTGTATTTTTACCTTGATGGTAGGAATATCAATTGTCAGCATATTTCAGTAATTCTTAAGGCAAAATATTCATACGCTTGTATTATATTTATTTAGCCATTTTATGGGTTGTTATGTAATAACAATCTATTATGGGTTTACTTTGACTTTTCATCAAGGGATATCCTGTTAGCAGTGAAGAGGTCATGGAGGTTGCATTTGTAAAATATAATCCAACACAAGAATTCCACTTTTACGGAAAAGTCAGATATATTGGTGTAAATGAAATTAAATCTACAGTAGTTTGAATAATCATTAAATGAAATACCACATAATTTTACTTACTTCTGCGTTTCGAAATTATACAATATGATTAATAGTCAGGTTAAACCAAATGTTATTGATCTATTTATAAATATGGAATTCCACTATATAAGATTCCAATGGTGATGAGCCTGCCTTGCGGAACTGCAGTATTACTCCGACATTCATCATATTGATATTGACAGCTACAAGCATACAGGGATTGTAAATAGAAATAATTACATATCGCTGATACCAACATGAAGCTAAATCAATTTCTGTTGAACTCTCAATAATATGTATGTTTTCTAGTACACAGAAAAATGAAATAAAAGCAGAATAGAGGGTATAGCATCAAGTGAGAGGTGCTTGTTATGCAAATGGCACGTGGAATTCATTATAAATAAGTTCCTGCCCATTTTGAAAACTATCGAAATAACGTGTTTGTCGACTAATCGCTATACATAACCTGCCTAAATGAGATTCCCTGTGCATATTTCCTTTATTTATAGACCCTATATGGTGATCACATGCCTTACATAACCAGCGACTACTCAATTTCAGCGGACTGTCACTTGTATACTAGGGTTGTGTATTGATTCAAATTTTTCAATACAATACGTATTGAATATTTGTTTTTTTCAGTACTCAATACGTATTGATGTATTTTTCAAGTCTCAAAAAACAAGTTTATATTTAATTTAAATTTATTCAAGATTAATTTACATTTTCTGTGTTTAAATTCTACATATTTGTGTTTTCTGAAATCATTACCAGACAAAGGCCAAACCAATTTTAGGTGATTTTTTTGTGGTAAAATAAGAGGCAGAAGTCCTCCCATACATAAGAAAATTTAAGATGTTCGTTGACTGGTTGATCATAATGAAACAATGAATATGCAATTATGATCATCCCATCAGCGAACGTCTTACATTTTCTTATGTTCAAAATGGAGAAAGACGACGTGAATACAAAAAAGTTATGGGTAGCTAGAGTAAACGTCTCGTAGATATAGAATTATGTCATATCATAACTTAGTGACAATGGATTTATGAATCTAAAAAAATCAAGTAAGCATAGCATATCAGCAAATATCAGGCGTCAGCGATAAGAAATACACGGTTAAAATGATTGCTAAACTGCAGTGAAAATGTCACGGCATCCTGCTATGAAGAAAGTATATGGGAGGACTTATGCCCCTCATTTTGCTACCAAAAAAATCGCTTAAAACTGGGGTAGAAAATTCGGCCTAATCCCAGGGGTGACAAGACCATGGGATGTATACATGGCTCTATTTTGAACACAGATGTTTAATAAATTCAATGCGATTTATAAACGTTTTAAAGGTCTATAATAAGACCTGTGTACCGATACAGACAATTTCGTGTATCGATATATTGAAAGGGCTAGTGATACCGGTATGAGCCGATGTATCAGTATATTGATTCACCTCTATTGTATACTGTGTTTATTGATATTGCAAAGGGAGGAAACTCAAACATTGAACCTTACAATTTCCTGCTCTCGTTTCTGCAGAAGTTGGGGGAAATCACCTTGTCCATTGTCGGGTGTTTAAACATAATGGATTTCAAGCAGAAACCATGTGTCTTCAACAAAGAACAAAGTTTTATCCATTGCCGAAAACGTTGCTGTCTATAAGAGAAAGTGGTGATTAGATCGTTTTGCGACATCGCAACTTTAGGCCCAAATTACGTTGTTGAAAAATGATAAAGCATGTAGTGTTTTATGTGCAAAATACCAGCCATGATTCTTAACATTGATTTTATTTGATTGTTTAACTGTTCTTCATTAGCTCACCTAAGTGTTCAAATCATGTGATTGGTTTAGGTCTGGTTAACTTGCTTCTAGGGATCGTACCTCAGCTAAATTCGCATAGCATATATATTTCAAAGTGGAGCTTGTCTTGGGAGACCACACTTTATGCCACTGAAATGTCGTCTTTCAAGAAAGGTGGTCTCTCAAAAGAGGTTTTATCAAAAGGATTTACTTATGCAACTGGTTTTCAAAGTATATTGTCATGACAGACAGGTGGTCTTCCCTGAGAGTTGTCTTTCCAGACACGTTTGGTTGCAATGGAAGTGAAATTGATTGTGTTATTTTTATACACATTCTTTTCTATTTATAGACCCATCTGTACCCAGCACAAATTGATGTCGGAATGAAGCTAGTCGTAAATTCAAAAGAGTATGTATTTATCAAAGTTGTTTTCTTCAGAATTCCGTAGAGATATATCTCAATTTCTTTTTAAATCATGAGGTAGCTTTATTAAGAGGGTAAATATTTATCATCGCATTGTTCTAAAAATAACATTCCTATTTGAATTCCACAGCGACAAAAAAAAGGTACGATCAAACTTGTGTATGCAGGCCACTCAAGAGAACAGGCTAAGTAGCCCTTATAGGTGGCCTTTATAAAGAGGTTTTTTCATTATAAAAAAAGTCAACAAAGCATCAATGTTGCCTTCATACAAAGGTGGCCTTTAATGCAAGTTTGACTATATAGCATACGATACGTTTTAAGTATATTATAAACACTTGTTTTAATCAATGTAGTTAAGCAGATGTCATTTTTTTTTATTCTTTTAAATCAATGATATCATATTTAATTTAAAGCATTATAATTTTTAAAAAATAAACATACTATACAGTTAAGTTTAAACTATAGAGCAATACAATTTTTAAAACAGCAAAAACGAAAATAAAGTTATAAGTATTTTAATAGGTGTATCAGTCATTTCAGTTTTTGTCACACTTCACTTACTGTATTCGACTCAATAAGCACCCAGGGGGAAAAGGAGTTGGCCCCTATTGGGACCAACTAAGAGTTAAATCTACATAAAGCAGTTAATTTTTTTGTAATTTGTATGAGGCATGGTGGTAAAGTTGTTGTTATTACAAAGGGAACTTATCAACCTTCTTCTGTTCCTGGAGAGTTCAAAACCTCATATTTGTATGTTTCAGAGAGGACAAGTTCGTAGAAGCTGTCGTTACAGAAATTAAGAATGAGTCCAGTTATCATATGGAGTATACATCGGAAAAAAGTGGGGAAAATGTGTCACTCACCTGTGGTCCCACATGTTTGAACTTATCCGAAGAGGAGTGGACACCGGATTCTGGAATGGTCCTGTATAAACCAGAACGTATGTTTTAAATACTGTCCTTAGCTAATGTTATAAACTTGCAGACTGGTGAACGTACTTTTTAATTTATTAATTAATTACTTATTAACTTATTTAGCAATTTCAATTTGAGCTACGTTTATATTTGACAGTTTCTTTTGTATTAGTTTACAATTATGCCTGTTATAAAAGGCGCTGATGATTTTTTTTTTTTTTTTTTTTTTTATATTTATTTAAGGGAAGGGAGGTAACTGTCTCCAGTCTTTGAATATCAAACGTACCCTTTCAGCAAATTTGAAAAAAATATATAATTTTTGTGATTTAAAATGTCTAAAGTTTGGTTGAAAAATATGCATGGTATTATAGTTTTACAAAGGAGTCCAAAATGAATGCTCAAGGTGATCGTTTCATCAGTTTAGGTCAAATTCTACATAGATACTTTTCTGAAACAAAACGTTGTATCATTATTGGGGCTGTTTAGAAATCTAAATGTGTTACTCTAACTGTCAAAGAGTACCCAGTGTAAAAATTAATATCCTAGATTTGAGGAAGTTTAGAAATTAAATGGTGTTATGGCCTCTTGTTGGTTGTTTACGGGTTTACATTAGCTGCATACACTGTCACTATGTAGGTTAGCATTTAGGTCAGTGTGCTTCTTGCCAGTCGTTCATTGGTGTGTATGAGCCGTGTATGCTGGCATTAATCTGGTTACAGTTTGGGTCTTTTGTTGGGAACTCCTTGTCTTTTATCTATTGGTGTATATATATTTTTGTTGGGAACTCCTTGTCTTTTATCTATCTGTGTATATATATTTTTGTAGGGAACTCCTTGTCAGTTATCTATCCGTGTATATATATTTTGGTTGGCTACTCCTTGTCTTTTATCTATCCGTATATATATTTTTGTTGGGAACTCCTTGTCTGTTATCTATCAGTTTATATATATTTTTGTTGGGAACTCTTTGTCTGTTGTCTATC
The DNA here is from genome assembly GCA_030159075.1 of Atrina japonica. Lineage (NCBI taxonomy): Eukaryota > Metazoa > Mollusca > Bivalvia > Pterioida > Pinnidae > Atrina > Atrina japonica. The sequence continues at coordinate 324,937 of BROG01000059.1, forward strand.
AGTGTATATATATATTTGTTGGGAACTCCTTGTCTGTTATCTATTGGTGTATATATATTTTTGTTGGGAACTCCTCGTCTGTTATCTATTGGTGTATATATATTTTTGTTGGGAACTCCTCGTCTGTTATCTATTGGTGTATATATATTTTTGTTGGGAACTCCTTGTCTGTTATCTATTGGTGTATATATATTTTTGTTGGGAACTCCTTGTCTGTTATCTATCGGTGTATATATATTTTTGTTGGGAACTCCTTGTCTGTTATCTATCGGTGTATATATATTTTTGTTGGGAGCTCCTTGTCTGTTATCTATTGGTGTATATATATTTTTTGTTGGGAACTCCTTGTCTGTTATCTATCGGTGTATATATATTTTTTGTTGGGAACTCCTTGTCTGTTATCTATCGGTGTATATATATTTTTGTTGGGAGCTCCTTGTCTGTTATCTATTGGTGTATATATATTTTTGTTGGGAACTCCTTGTCTGTTATCTATCGGTGTATATATATTTTTGTTGGGAACTCCTTGTCTGTTATCTATCGGTGTATATATATTTTTGTTGGGAACTCTTTGTCTGTTATCTATCGGTGTATATATATTTTTGTTGGGAACTCCTTGTCTGTTATATATATTTTTGTTGGGAACTCCTTGTCTGTTATCTATCGGTGTACATATATTTTTGTTGGGAGCTCCTTGTCTGTTATCTATCGGTGTATATATATTTTTGTTTGGAGTTCCTTGTCTGTTATCTATCGGTGTATATATATTTTTGTTGGGAACTCCTCGTCTGTTATCTATCGGTGTATATACTTTTGTTGGGAGCTCCTTGTCTGTTATCTATCGGAGTATATATATTTTTGTTGGGAACTCCTTGTCTGTTATCTATTGGTGTATATATATTTTTGTTGGGAACTCCTTGTCTGTTATCTATCGGTGTATATATATTTTTGTTGGGAACTCCTTGTCTGTTATCTATCGGTGTATATATATTTTTGTTGGGAACTCCTTGTCTGTTATCTATCGGTGTATATATATTTTTGTTGGGAACTCCTTGTCTGTTATCTATCGGTGTATATATATTTTTGTTGGGAACTCCTTGTCTGTTATCTATCGGTGTATATATATTTTTGTTGGGAACTCTTTGTCTGTTATCTATCGGTGTATATATATTTTTGTTGGGAACTCCTGGTCTTTTTTCTATCGGTGTATATATATTTTTGTTGGGAACTCCTTGATTGTTATCTATTGGTGTATATATATTTTTGTTTGCTACTCCTTGTCTGTTATCTATCGGTGAATATATATTTTTGTTGGGAACTCCTTGTCTGTTATCTATCGGTGTATATATATTTTTGTTGGGAACTCCTTGTCTGTTATCTATCGGTGTATATATATTTTTGTTGGGAACTCCTTGTCTGTTATCTATCGGTGTATATATATTTTTGTTGGGAACTCCTCGTCTGTTATCTATCGGTGTATATATATTTTTGTTGGGAGCTCCTTGTCTGTTATCAATCGGTGTATATATATTTTTGTTGGGAACTCCTTGTCTGTTATCTATTGGTGTATATATATTTTTGTTGGGAACTCCTTGTCTGTTATCTATCGGTGTATATATATTTTTGTTGGGAACTCCTTGTCTGTTATCTATCGGTGTATATATATTTTTGTTGTGAGCTCCTTGTCTGTTATCTATCGGTGTATATATATTTTTGTTGGGAGCTCCTTGTCTGTTATCTATTGGTGTATATATATTTTTGTTGGGAACTCCTTGTCTGTTATCTATCGGTGTATATATATTTTTGTTGGGAACTCCTTGTCTGTTATCTATCGGTGTATATATATTTTTGTTGGGAACTCCTTGTCTGTCATCTATCGGTGTATATATATTTTTGTTGGGAACTCCTTGTCTGTTATCTATCGGTGTATATATATTTTTGTTGGGAACTCCTTGTCTGTTATCTATCGGTGTATATATATTTTTGTTGGGAACTCTTTGTCTGTTATCTATCGGTGTATATATATTTTTGTTGGGAATTCCTTGTCTTTTATCTATCTGTGTATATATATTTTTGTTGGGAACTCCTTGTCTGTTATCTATCGGTGTATATATATTTTTGTTTGCTACTCCTTGTCTGTTATCTATCGGTGAATATATATTTTTGTTGGGAACTCCTTGTCTGTTATCTATCGGTGTATATATATTTTTGTTGGGAACTCCTTGTCTGTTATCTATTGGTGTATATATATTTTTGTTGGGAACTCCTCGTCTGTTATCTATCAGTGTATTTATATTTTTGTTGGGAACTCCTCGTCTGTTATCTATCGGTGTATATATATTTTTGTTGGGAGCTCCTTGTCTGTTATCTATCGGTGTATATATATTTTTGTTGGGAACTCCTTGTCTGTTATCTATTGGTGTATATATATTTTTGTTGGGAACTCCTTGTCTGTTATCTATCGGTGTATATATATTTTTGTTGGGAACTCCTTGTCTGTTATTTATCGGTGTATATATATTTTTGTTGGGAACTCCTCGTCTGTTATCTATCGGTGTATATATATTTTTGCTGGGAGCTCCTCGTCTGTTATCTATTGGTGTATATATATTTTTGTTGGGAGCTCCTTGTCTGTTATCTATTGGTGTATATATATTTTTGTTGGGAACTCCTTGTCTGTTATCTATCCGTGTATATATATTTTTGTTGGGAACTCCTTGTCTGTTATCTATCGGTGTATATATATTTTTGTTGGGAACTCCTTGTCTGTTATCTATCGGTGTGTATATATATTTTTGTTGGGAACTCCTTGTCTGTTATCTATCGGTGTATATATATTTTTGTTGGGAACTCCTTGTCTGTTATCTATCGGTGTATATATATTTTTGTTGGGAACTCTTTGTCTGTTATCTATCAGTGTATATATATTTTTGTTGGGAACTCCTTGTCTTTTATCTATCTGTGTATATATATTTTTGTTGGGAACTCCTTGTCTGTTATCATGGTGTATATATATTTTTGTTTGCTACTCCTTGTCTGTTATCTATCGGTGAATATATATTTTTGTTGGGAACTCCTTGTCTGTTATCTATCGGTGTATATATATTTTTGTTGGGAACTCCTTGTCTGTTATCTATCGGTGTATATATATTTTTGTTGGGAACTCCTTGTCTGTTATCTATCGGTGTATATATATTTTTGTTGGGAACTCCTTGTCTGTTACCTATCGGTGTATATATCTTTTTGTTGGGAACTTCTTGTCTGTTATCCATCGGTGTATATATTTTTTTGTCAATATGGCTATTTTTAACTAGTCACCATATATATTGTTGTTTTTAAAAGATCTGAAGAGTTAAGAGGATTATAACAAAGAACATGATCTTGTGACATATTTTTCAGTGTTTAACAGTAAAGGCCTGTGTCTAATAATTATTTAGCTGTACTTTGTTTTTACAGCATCCAAAAAATTATTATCCAGAACATACGTTGGTGCTCCACCCTTCCTGCTGTCTCCGGTATGTATATTTCCTGCTATCTCCAGTTTGTACATTTCCTGCTGTCTGCTGTTTGTACATTTTTTGCTATCTCCTGTTTGTACATTTCCTGTTATCTCCTGTTTGTATATTTCCTGCCATCTCCTGTTTGTACATTTCCTGCCATCTCCTGTTTGTATATTTCTTGCCATCTCCTGTTTGTACATTTCCTGTTATCTCCTGTTTGTACATTTCCTGCTATCTCTTGTTTGTATATTTCCTGCTATCTCCGGTATGTATATTTCCTGCCATCTCCTGTTTGTATATTTCCTGCTATCTCCTGTTTGTATATTTCTTGCTATTTCCTGTTTGTCATTTCCTTCTCTCAGTTTATACTTGTATATACCATGTACATGTAATTGAACCTGGCCAAAAAAAACACTTTTCACAGGAGACTGCCTCAAACTTATGACCATGAATATTCAGATAACAAAATCCAGATCTTAACTTAAATGGGCATTAGCTGTTTTGTTTTTTTTTTATATTTTTTTTCCTTTTTTTAACTACTTAGATTAATATACAATAACCAAAAAGAGATATACACAAGCATAAATAATTCTTAAATCCTTATATATTTTGTGAAAATTGCTTGAGACACCCAGGCTTGGCACTTTTTTCAATTGCAATTGATTAACTCAACCTTACTATTTGTACATGAATACCACACTGGACCTGACCTTATTGTCACAAAATGTATAGGAATAAGAGATTTTTTTATGCCTATGACTAGCTCTTATTAGTTATTGTACAATCAAGCAAAAGTAGTAAAAAATCGAAATATTTTTTTATTATTATTATTAAATACAGCAAATGCCCTCATGTTGGTCGTAATTTTCCTTAGTGGTGAGGGCCTCTTTGGCAGAGTAATAATAAGACCATCGTGCTCTAAACTGAGTAATTAGACCATCATGCACTAAACATTTCAGTCTCTCATTTTTGGTTAGTATTGGATTTCGCTCTGCTGAAATCTAAGCTGATATTATGAAGAAATTTGCCACTTTGCTTGCGGAAGGCCAGTGGTCTTATTCCAGGTATTTTGATTTTGTTAGCAGATACTCTCCTGTGCCATTAACGAATGGCCACCACCATATAATTAAGAAATCATTGAGTGTAATGAAAAATACCAATAAAATAACAAATGTAATTATGGTCTTATAAAATTCAAAATGTTTTTATATTTTTTTTTTCTGCAGGGAAGCAAGAAAGCAATGAAATTTGTTGATGAAGACTGGACGGACGAAGCTCTGCGTAACTTTGCTCTGTGCAGTCAGAAACTGACCAGGCTGACAGGTTAGCTTGTCTGTGTAAATTTGAAATGTACAAAATAAGTAAGGGAAACAACTGGTCACAAAATTTCTAAATTGTTATTTCATGTTGTCAAAATAATTATTTGTGTTGCAAAATTATTTTGTATAAGGAAAGTTTTCTTTTAAAAAGTTGAATGCAACATTCAGACTTTCTACTGCAGATAATAAAGTGGGACTGATTCATGTATCATGTGATACCCAATAATGTTTGTGTGGGACTATTGTTTCTGTTAGTGATGGAATGACAATAGGAGATGATATCCCGCGCTAACATCATTTCAGCAGGAAGATTACATAAGAGTTATGTTCCATCACCATTGGAGATACTAGTACCGCACAAATGTTTTCGTTTATCACATGGAACATAAATCAGTCCGATTTGAGTATTTTTCTATTTTGTGGTTTTTATATATTAGATTTTGGGTTGTTCTTTATTTGATTTTGTGTTTGATTTTTTTATTATTTTTCAGGCATGAAAAATTATTATTGCTGTTTATTACCAAAATGATTTTACATTTTGTTATTCGAGAGAAAAACTTGCTTGAAATCAGTCATAGGTCACCTCACTATATTTTTTTTTTTCATTCATTCTCTCAACTACAGTTCAAGAACAGCTCATCACCCACCAGTCTAGAACACTTGCGTCATGGCTGAGTGGATATGGTCCAAATGCCCATGTAGATGCAGCTTTCGCTTTCCTGCCGCGCAACTTGGATGCACAGTTTTTGACATACCCTGTAGCCATGAATATGTATGAGGACTTAGCTGTACACAAACTATGTTCATTTGCAGGTATTGTATAAATGTTTTTTATTTAACTTCTACACATTTTGATCTTATCTACCCCCTAAAATGAATAGACTGTTCCTGATTTCAAATGATATTAGCATGATAGCTGGAGTAGTTTAAATATGTGTTTTAGGGGAGTGAGTCAGACTCATGGAGGATGTTAGTCTGTACCACTCTTAAAAGAGTATGACTGAAAAATACTAGCATTCCAGATTTGATGTTCATGATATATGTATACAAGATACATCGATCCGCTTTATTACATGTTTCTTTCTTGGAAATTTCATCCAAGTTTTGAATTTGCATAAAAAGTAACACTTTGAAAATAGCTGTGCCAAAAAAAGATAGAACAGAGTTTATTTGTGTGACATTTGACATGGCATGATTTATACAGTTGAATGAGTTTGCATTTGCCCATTTGCCTCTTATGCCATAAAATCGAAATGTTATGAAATGAATCTTATCGTCAATATGACTGCCGTCTGTGTGACAGTTAGAGGCCATCCTTATCCTTTTATATATACATATATATTTATAGTGTAATCTCGCAAGTCACAGGACCGTCCCATTTACTTCGAGATATCCGAAAATCGAGATAACTAAAATTTTCATTTCACATATTTTCTGTTCTTATTGGACAATGAATAGACTGACTCAGGGTACTGCTTAATTGAAATTGGATTTTGCAATTATTAATTATGATTTCATCTTGGCTCATTAGCAGAAGGTGATTGTCCCATGTTTTCCAGGTAAACAAGTAATTTTAAGAACGATTTTGGCGTATAAAATGTAAACCTTCAATTGCAGATGGGGGGCCTCTGTGGCCCAGTGGTTGGAGCGTTGCCCTTTAAGTCACTAGGCCTCTCACCTCTGGTTCCAATTCCGCTAGGGTTGTTTCGAATTATGTGGATGGTTTGCCAGTTTACTTGCAGTAGGTCTGTGGTCTTTACCTGGGTAGCAAGGGTTTCTCCCCCACCATTAAAAACTGGACGCCGTCATATGACGAGTTGTTGAGTATGGCGTAAAACAAAAACATCAAATCAAATCAATTGCAGATGGTAACTTTGAAAGACCTAGTGGCAAATCTGTAATATCTCAATACTTTGGACTAGAAAAATACTTTGAGACTAGCAAAATTTTTGCAATGAAAACTTCAAGATATCTGGAATAAAAGTAGTATAAATATATAGTAAAATAATCGGGACCCACCATTCAACATTGACATAACCGGAATTTTGACTTATCTGATATTGACATTACAAGATTCCACAGTATATCCACCGACTCAGATTTAAAAATGGTCAGTACTAGATTTACAACTATGAAAAGTAAATTCATGAATGTTTAGAATTCACAAAATGTCATTACATATCTTTACAGATCAAGTTCGTCACTTTCAACCTACTAAAGGTGTGAGTTTACGCATTCCAATACACTTTATGGATATGCCTGGACTACAGCCAAAAGAGCAGCCGCCAGTGACCTTAACCTTTGGTTGTTTGTATCAGGGATGGATCTACATAGCACTGATTGCACAGAAGGTAAGTATAAATAGTAAAGACTGATAAATACTGAACACTCCCTAATAAATTCTGAACTCTCACTGGCAAATACTGAACACTCCCTAATGCATAGGGTACTTACCTTTCACAGTGAACACACCTGTACTGGCCAAGTTTTGTCAGTATTCCGGAAGTCGAACATAAACATGGCTGACAAGTTGCAAAACATCTTTTGTATAAGTTAAATATTCATTTTTTATTCTGAAAATTCATTATTTTTTGTTTCAGTTTTAGAGTTATCATTTGAAAACATTGTTTCTTTATAAAATCAAAGCCATAATCTCATATTTTTGGCAGTATCTTTAATAATAATATAGTTGAATCATGGGAAGGAACCCAACTCGAAGCAGGTGCCAGTGTGTCTGCAGTCAGACACCTTACCATTCATGAACTCACCAGTCTGTTCCACTGAATGTTAAGGGCCAATACTTAACACAACATAAATAACTAAACACCCCATAAATACTTAACACAACATAAATAACTAAACACCCCATAAATACTTAACACAACATAAATAACTAAACACCCCATAAATACTTAACACAACATAAATAACTAAACACCCCATAAATACTTAACACAACATAAATAACTAAACACTCCATCAATACTTAACACAACATAAATAACTAAACACCCCATTAATACTTAACATAACATAGACAACTAAACACCCCATCAATACTTAACACAACATAAATAACTAAACACTCCATCAATACTAAACACAACATAAATAACTAAACACCTCATAAATACTTAACATAACAGAGATAACTAAACACCCCATAAATACTTAACACAACATAAATAACTAAACACTCCATCAATACTTAACACAACATAAATAACTAAACACCCCACTAATACTTAACATAACATAGATAACTAAACACCCCATCAATACTTAACACAACATAAATAATTAAACACCCCATAAATACTTAACACAACATAACTAAACACTCCATCAATACTTAACACAACATAAATATCTAAACACTCCATAAATACTTAACACAACATCAATAACTAAACACCCCATAAATACTTAACACAACATCAATAACTAAACACCTCATAAACACCCCATATGATAGACACTGTGAACAATTCTGAACAAACATTCTGTATGTTTACATTCTCTCTGTCTCTATCTATCTGTCTGTCTGTCTCTCTCTCTCTTTTCTCTCTCTCTCTCTCTCTCTCTCTCTCTCTCTCTCTCTCTCTCTCTCTCTCTCTCTCTCTCTCTCTCTCTCTCTCATAAATATATAAATAAAGTGTGCACAAAATTATGATTAATGTATTTATAGATTACAAAGCATATCAACCTAAAACAAATAACATTCCTTGGCCTACATATTTTCATTATGACTTTCTCATAATTTCCAGCTGCTGCTTCCGTCCTACTCCCAGTTGTTTACAGATGACATGGGTACCTACAACAGACAAAAGGTAAGACATCACCGTTATATCTCACCTGAGTCTCTCAGGTGTTCCGTGCTATCTGCTGAAGTTTGTTGTAATGTAAATGTGCATCATAAAACTTTCAAAATTTTGAATGTGAACCATGGGAAACTTGAACAGGGTTTGCACAGACTTTGAAAACTGGTTGACTATAGAGTTAGTCCTTGATAAATGCTTCAAAACAAAACTACACCTGAAAAGTGCCTGAATTTAATGCAAAATACTTGATGTAATGGAGTGCTAAAATTCTGCTTGCATGTATCATGTGAATATTCATCTGTAAAGGAAGGCTTTTGGATAAAGAGACATTAGCTCAGTTATACAGACATTTCACCTTGTAAAAAAACAATTTGAGTAAAGCCTTTTTGTGAAGCTGTACTGCTGGATTTCTTTAGTGTGTAGTCACTAGTGTAACTTTAAGCAGTATTTTGAGGACCACCATCGACGTGTGAGATAACTTTGGTGGAGGTGTTTCTTTTTTACTTTGTTTTGGCTTGCATGGTCTTGATAAGTTAATATATACCCATTGAAAGTGCTTGTAAAACACTATGAAAGATATGCAATTATTGCAGGGTATGATATTGGCAAAAATCATATCATACCGCAGTGCAAAAAATCCTGTTACATATCAGACTGCAATGCAAACTCCTGTTACATATCAAACCACAGTGCAAAAAATTCTGTTACATATCAGGTAGGACACATGGGTTTTCACCGGGTACTTCGGTTTCCTCCCACAGCGAGGACCCTTGCACACGCTAATATCAGGGCCAACAAGAGACATTAATACAAGTTGACATAACATCTTTGTCAATCATTGTTAAAAGAATATAAAGTTTAAAATTCAGTCAAATATCAGACTACAGTGCAAAAATCCAGATCGGGCACTGTGCAATATTCTGTATCACATATCATCCACTGTGCAAAATTCTGTATCATATATCATCAAATGTGCAAAATTCTGTATCATATATCATCTAATGTGCAAAATTCTGTAGCATATATCATCCAATGTGCAAAATTCTGTATCACATATCATCTAATGTGCAAAATTCTGTATCATATATCATCTAATGTGCAAAATTCTGTATCATATATCATCCAATGTGCAAAATTCTGTATCACATATCATCCAATGTGCAAAATTCTGTATCATATATCATCTATTAAGCAAAATTCTGTATCATATATCATCAAATGTGCAAAATTCTGTATCATATATCATCTAATGTGCAAAATTCTGTAGCATATATCATCCAATGTGCAAAATTCTGTAGCATATATCATCCATTGTGCAAAATTCTGTATCATATATCATCTAATGTGCAAAATTCTTTAGCATATATCATCCAATGTGCAAAATTCTGTATCATATATCATCTAATGTGCAAAATTCTATAGCATATATCATCCATTGTGCAAAATTCTGTATCACATATCATCTAATGTGCAAATTCCTGTATCACATATCATCCAATGTGCAAAATTCTGTATCACATATCATCTAATGTGCAAAATTCTGTAGCATAAATCATCCAATGTGCAAAATTCTGTAGCATATATCATCCATTGTGCAAATTTCTGTATCACATATCATCTAATGTGCAAAATTCTGTAGCATATATCATCCATTGTGCAAAATTCTGTATCACATATCATCTAATGTGCAAAATTCTGTAGCATAAATCATCCAATGTGCAAAATTCTGTATCACATATCATCCAATGTGCAAAATTCTGTATCATATATCATCTAATGTGCAAAATTCTATAGCATATATCATCCATTGTGCAAAATTCTGTAAAACATATCATCTAATGTGCAAAATTCTGTAGCATGTATCATCCAATGTGCAAAATTCTGTATCACATGTCATCCAATGTATAAAAATCTGTATCACATATCATTCAGTGTGCAAAATTTTGTATAGTGTAGTAGGCAGTGTACAAAAATCTGTATCACATATTGGGCCATGCGCAAAAATCCATATCATACAATATGTATGTCCCTTTCCCTGTACTGATACAAAACATCTCGCAGTTTATTCAACCTTCAACCTTCGTAATGAATTTCAATCAATCTTTCATTGCCACAAATTATGATAATTGTTTATAATACAAACTGTATATTGTTAATGCATATTGATAACATGTTTTATGATTGACAGATCTTAAAATGGTAAAATCAATTTCACACATCATATCAGTACTTTGGGCAATATCCGATATCAGGCTGAGGCCCCTTGTCTGATGTTGTGCCTTTGGGCTGATGTGACGTGCGATAGCAATTTAACCTTGTAATAATCTCTGTTTATTACATTTCATCTATTTTCAGAATCTCTGTTTATTACATTTCATCTATTTTCAGAATCTCTGTTTATTACATTTCATCTATTTTCAGAATCTCTGTTTATTACATTTCATCTATTTTCAGAATCTCTGTTTATTACATTTCATCTATTTTCAGAATCTCTGTTTATTACATTTCATCTATTTTCAGAATCTCTGTTTATTACATTTCATCTATTTTCAGAATCTCTGTTTATTACATTTCATCTATTTTCAGAATCTCTGTTTATTACATTTCATCTATTTTCAGAATCTCTGTTTATTACATTTCATCTATTTACAGAATCTCTGTTTATTACATTTCATCTATTTTCAGATCGAACAACTTATGTATCAGCTCATCCAGCCGTATGCATCATTATGCAGCATATATGCGGCACAGTGCGGTGGCTTAGCACACCAGCAAAATCCCATCAACGGATCTGAAAAAGTGCAGGGTCTTATTGAACATGTTGACCCCAAGCCAATCAAGTTCAAAGGTGAACCAATCACAGAATCACATAAGTTGATCAAACAGGGACGGCTTTTCACTTGTAAAGCACACTTGATTGCATTGTCCGGGAATTCCGGAATGTATGGAGACAATTTAACAATGAAGTTTGATTACTTTGATCCTTACACAGAACTTGTCAATGCATTCACTTGGGATTTGCCGAATCTTCCATCTTTTCCAAAGGAATTTTTTCCCAAATTTCAGAATCTCCAGTACTTTTCACTGGAGTCCAGTGCCTTGAAAGAAAGTCCTGTATTCCCTGAAGGAATTGGAAAATTGAATGATTTGGAGACAGTGGTAATGAAAGATCTAGGAATTTCTAAATTGCCAAGAGATTTAGTAAAAGGCCCAGCTCTTGAAACAGTGGAATGTTTAAGTTTGCCTGTCAAAAAACTGGATTTGGATTGGCCAGCATCCAGCATGCTGACAAAACTGTCGTTAAACAGTCTCTTGATCACAGAGATACCACCGGAGTTGAAAAACCTCAAGGAATTGCTAGAACTTCATCTGGATTATAATCCAATCAAAACACTGCCTAAACAACTAGAGCTTCTAACCAAATTAAAGATTTTGTCTGTCAAAGGTTCGTAAGTCTACTAGACAAAAACATTTTTGGTCACTTAAGTTTTTCGAGAAAATCCAGTAATACCCATAGTCAGACCTCTTGGTCCTCTCTAAATGGGCTGTTGAAAATCCCAAAAATTGCCAAATCCAAAAAAAATTACCTTTTTTTGTCTCACCATCAACAGATGGCGGGCTATTCAAATCACCCTGCGTAATGTAAATTGCACAACTAAACCTCAAGGGGAATCTCCATGTCAAATTTCAGGTCGCCATCTTGGATTTTGATTGTTGAAATTTGTTTCCACTATTTCTCAGAGAATGAAATTTTCTGAATGGATCTTTTTGAAATGTTACTTGAAGTTTCGCCTTTAAACTATTAGTTAAGCTAGTTAAGCTATTTTGGATTATAGCAGTTTAAGTTTGGTGTTGTTATAATCTTTGTTGAGCCATATTAAGAGAAAAGAACAGTCTGTCATAGATCAAATGAAGAACATTCAATAGTGGGTGCCTAGATCCCTCGGAGATGTCTTGTTTTCTCAATGAAAATTCTAATTTTCATTCTCTGTATGTGACGGGACACATTACAGTATATCGTTGTCCATCTATCAGTCCATCAATCAGTTGGTCAATCCATGCACATCTATCTCACAGTGACTCAAGTTTGCTTTGAGAGATACTACAATAATTTAAATGTTAAAAAAGAAAAGTTAAAAGCTATGTAAACCTGGGGCATATTCTTTTGGTCATGAGAATCAATCATGGATCTTCCCAACTGTGTTAATTTGTAAAAGTTTAAATCCGGGATCGATTCTGCCTATCGGTTTTACACCCTGGTAGTACTCGGAAGAGATCATGTGACAAGTTGACGCATATATACAAAGTCTGTATTATTTTAAATTTAGTACTTCTGGGTCATTTCTGTTGCATTTTTTTTAACATTCTGGATTACGTCCTTGAAATAACCAATAAAACATAAGTAGACGCAATCCTAGAGAAAAACAAATCCAGGGCTAGTCCATTTTTGCTCTTTTTGTGCATTGCTCATGGAGAGCTCCAGGATTGACCAAACGAATACGTCCATGGTAAACAGGGACCTCCGTGGCTGAGCGGTTAGAGCTTCATGCTTTGAATCATGAAATTTGTTTATTCAACGATATATACATGATACAGCTAACAAATTGGACCCATGCACATAGATGAAACGAGTATGAGTCTTCTACAAGTACATGATATACATGTATATAAGTCACCATAGGACTTTGGTGCTCTCGGGAATGGACGATGTCAAAAATTACTGAAGCATTAACGTGTCTACAATAACAACTTTGATGCCTTCAACATCAGTGTTGTTGATCCATTCATATATATGCAGTTTTACTTTGTAGGGATGCCAATGATTACGTTTGAGGGAAGCAAAGAAATGATGACAAAAGATCAGTACCACATGTGGCACCGGGAGAATTCATGTTATATGCATTATCTTAATGAGAAGGTAACACCACAAAACTTAATTTCTGTTGCTGCCATTTCAGTTTTGCTTGTACAAAATTTTTCCAAAAAAAAGGCCACCTCCTATTTATTAACGAAAATATTCAATCGTTTGGAAATTTCTTTCAATATTTGCCAAAGTTATGGGACCAAATAATTTTCATAGAAGTTGACTTCCCCAGGCTTACAGTGTGTTATACATATCTCATACTCTAATATAAACAGCAAATTTTTCACAAAATAATTTGATATGTTTACAGGGTATACACTATTGTTTTGTTTGTTTAACAATTACAGTTAAACTTTTAGATAAAGAACTCCTTAGGGACACAAAAAATCAGTCTTTATAATGAGGTGGTCTTTATATAGAGAGGTTGATTTGTACATAAGTGGTACTATTTAGGATAGTAAAAAATGGTCTTTGTGACTAGATGGTCTTTTTACAGAGGTGGTCGCTAAATCAGGTAATTATTTTATATGTTTACAGGGCATCGATCAGATATTTGATGAGTTTGATGCAAATAAAAATGCACTGTTGGAACTTAAAGAATTGGCTCAACTAAATTTAAAGCTATTCTTCAGCATTCCCAGGCTAGGATTTGATGGTATGTGAAAAATTTCTTACGATTACGAAATCAATGATTCAAATCTTCTGAACCATTGTCTTTACCATATAAACTCTACATTAACCTAGTAGAAACATAATCTTGTACAAAAGCCGAAAATAAAACAAAGTATCTGACAATCTCTAAATAATCACCTGTAAATTTAGGAATAGACTATTTTCAAATTTTCCACTACTCGAAGTCTCTGTTGTTAATCTAGATTTTTTTGTGCCACTATCACGTGACTGTTAGCCATAGCTACTTCCGTTGTTAATCTACATTTTTTTGTGCCACTATCACGTGACTGTTAACCATCGCTACTTCCGTTGTTAATCTACATTTTTTGTGCCACTATCACGTGACTGTTAACCATAGCTACTTCTGTTGTTAATCTACATTTTTTGTGCCACTATCACATGACTGTTAACCATCACTACTTCTGTTGTTAATCTAGATTTTTTGTGCCACTATCACGTGACTGTTAACCATAGCTACTTCCGTTGTTAATCTACATTTTTTTGTGCCACTATCACGTGACTGTTAACCATCGCTACTTCCGTTGTTAATCTACATTTTTTGTGCCACTATCATGTGACTGTTAACCATAGCTACTTCCGTTGTTAATCTACATTTTTTGTGCCACTATCACGTGACTGTTAACCATAGCTACTTCCGTTGTTAATCTACATTTTTTGTGCCACTATCATGTGACTGTTAACCATAGCTACTTCCGTTGTTAATCTACATTTTTTGTGCCACTATCATGTGACTGTTAACCATAGCTACTTAGACGTCACATTGTTTACATAGGTCACCAGAACAGATGCTTGATTTCATACAGTAGATCAAAATGTCTCAATATTCCATGTTTGGTATGGCATTCAGATGTTAATGACAATTTGATTTTGACATAAATGGACTAACGACAATAATATGACCTTCCAATATAACTGCGTTTATTTGTTTGATTGACGCAAAGACACATACCGGAAGTCGCTAGGGTTATAAGAAAGTTGAAGTGGTGCACAAAAAATTCGGATCCGAAAACGGATTACGCAAGAACTGGAAAATAGTCTGTTGAGTCATCCATTTGTCATCGATGAATTCTTATTTGTTTGTTACAGATGATTTACTTGATTATGGTGGAGTCCCCCCCGTTATTTACGATCTGAGGAGCTTGGAAGAACTTTATTTGTCAAACCAAGGGATAACACATATCACTTCACATATCAACAGTCTGGTCAACTTAAGAAAACTGGAAGTTGACCATTGTCCACTGTTAGAGGGAATGGCAGGGGCTGCTGGAATTTTACCAAACATTACTAGTAAGTATTTAACGGTAAACTCAAGTTGCAGAATTTTGTGCTATTCCTTGCTTTAAGCATTGATTATTTCAGGAGTTTTCACATATCCATTCTGATATTGGCATTTAAAAAATCAGTAATTCATCAATAGAAATATTGTTTGAACTTAAGTACTATATAAACCGTGAATTCTATTCTAGACCGTCTGTCGAATCCGCATCTCGGCTCAACATATTTAATGCAAAAAATTCCTTTTGATTTTGATATTGTCCCTAATGCATTGAATTTACATCCAGGAGTTTTATCCATTTTTATACATTTTTGTAGATGAGTAAAACTTTCATTATGAATATATTGAAATCATAAATAATTATTCTATCTCTTAATTTTTGCCAATTTTAAAGATTACAGAAAGGATGTGATGTCACCAGTGTCTTTTGCAAATAAATTTGGAGATGAATTTAGATAAGCTTCACACTTTCTTTAAAATCACATCATGTATCATCATGTATTGCAGTGTATTTGAAATAATGAATAAAGTTTAAACTAAATCAATTTTTCACTTCAGGTTTCAATCTACACAGCTGCCCATCACTTAGAACTCCGCCTATTGAGGTGATAAGTCGTGGATTTGAATCTGTCCGAGCTTACTTGAAACGAATCGCAGGAGGTTACACCGAGTGTCGAAGAACCAAACTCATGTTTGTCGGACTTGGAGAAGCGGGAAAGACCAGGTATTTACACAACATCATTTTTACATTGTGATGTTACTTATTAGATTGAAGGTTTTACATGTCTACCTAGATAAGTATATTATTATGATTTACCGAATCGGACCAGTTAGAAAATATTACTTTTTGGCATTTTTTTCAAACTTGAAAGGTAGGTTGTCATGTTTGTGTGACATATTATTATTTAAAAATAATTTAGATAGTTACACAAATTTTTGAAGTTATTCCAGAAGTGCACAATTAAAAGGGAAAAATAACAACCTTTTCCACCGAGATGCGTGCAAATGTTCTTCTGTATTTAACATGTATGTAAAATCGACATTATGTAGTGAGAATACATATCTGTGGATCTGTTTCACTAAAGGACATAAATAATGCTCATTTAGAAAAGTAAAGATAAGAAAAATAAGTGCTATTTGTGACTTTTGTGCCTATTTTGTCACTCTGGGCTTTAAACATTTATGTGCTGGATTGAGTGGTCAGATGGATTGTTTCCTTTGACATGATTTTGTTATATTTACATGATTTGCAGTAGAACCTCAATGAGTCGAAGTTCAATGGACCACCTAGAAAAGTTTAAAACTTTGGGATTTTTATTCATGGATGGTAGCTGAGGAACATACGTCTTTTAGTTTCAGAGGTTCTTTAATGTGTATATGACTGCTTCAAAGCCATTTAAGACATATACGGTCATTGTATTTGATAATTAGTGCTAAATTTAAGTTCATTTTAGTGAAATTAAAACATTTAATGTTTATGAGAAGGTGAAGAATTATCATTGGGCAATTTTGTACACATGTAAATTTTTACTTCAAATTATATGTAGGAATTTTCGTTGTTTTTATGGAAATCAGCCCAAAAATTTATTCAAAATATCATGAAATTCGACTCATAAAAGTTTGAATTATAAAATGTTTATGACTTGCAATAAATAACAAAATTGTTTTGGGATTTTGTCAGTTGTTTGAAACATAAAAAAAAATTGACCCATTGAAGTTCCACTCATCAAAGTTTTACTGTATTTGAAAAAAATTATTGTTGAAATGTTAAAAAGTCCAGTAAAGAGAACATAAACCTTTTAAATGGAATTTTTAAGTTGATGTAACATTTCTCTGAAGCTCCTAGCAACTTTTTAAACATAAAGAATGATTTTTACTTGTCCAACACTGTTTCTTATTTAGCTTGCTTCAAGCTTTAATGAGTCCCTCAAAGAAGACGAGCGGAACACAAAATGCCCAGCTGACCGATGGTATAGAGATTAAACCCTGGACTATCAAAAGTGACTCTGGACTTGACATCACATTTAGTGCCTGGGACTTTGCTGGACAAACTGTGTATTACAATACTCACCAGGTAATTATGATACAATTAAGGTAATTATGATACAGTACAGGTAATTTTGATACAATACAGGTAATTATGATACAGTACAGGTAATTATGATACAGTACAGGTAATTATGCTACAGTACAGGTAATTATGATACAATACAGGTAATTATGATACAATGCAGGTAATTATGATACAGTACAGGTAATTGTGATACAGTACAGGTAATTATGATACAATACAGGTAATTATGATACAATACAGGTAATTATGATACAACAATGCGCACCAGGTAAGTGCAATACACGCCAGATTAATTACAAAATTTCAACTGGTCGTAAGTACCCCACTGGTTCCAAGCGGAAATACAATTTTGTATTGTGTCAATCCTTCCGTTCTTTTGGTTTGCTCGCTTTTCACCAATGCGACCCGGGTTCGATCCTCAGATTGGGCAGGGAAGTATGTGAAATGGTTACCAACCCGGATACGCTCCTGTCTTTCGGATGAGACAGTAAAAGCTGGAGGTCCCGTGTCACAGTAGGTGTTGGCACGTTAAAGAACCCTACTGCTCAATGGCCGTAAGTGCCGAGCATAGGCCAAAATTTGAAGCCCTTCACCGGCATAGGTGACGTCTCCATATGAGTGAAAGATTCTTGAGTGGGACGTTAAACAACAATAAACAAACAAAAAAAACTTTTGGTTTGCCTGGGTCATATCTTCCCAATTTTTTCAACTAGGCTCATATTGGTACAGGTATATATGTTAAGTAGACAGAGTGCCACATACACAAATTTTGCTCCTAATACCTTATTTTAAGAGTTATTTCCCTTTTGTTGATTTTATTTTGTGTGGTTTATATCAAAGTTATTTCTTCACCTAAGCTCCATTATTTGGGCCAGGTAAACAGCTTAGGTAAACAGAATGTCACAAACAAAAACTGCAGTTCTCCTGCTCCTATCACTTTTAATTTTTTAAGTTACTGACGTTTGTTGATTTTATTTGTTTGGTGCATATATGAGTTATTTCTTTAAGTGTGTACACTAGCTAGGCTCTACATCTTTTAACTCATCAGCCCCTGAAAGACAAAAGACTCTTCTGTAAATCATTGAACTAGACCAGTCAAAATGTGTCTTTAGGGGTGAATGTGTTAATAAAATAAGACATAGTGATCAATTAAAAAATTGCACTCTTAGTTGTTTTTTTTTTTTTTTTGTCAGTTGTTTTCTGAAGCAATAAAAAATGTTGATGCTTTTTCTAAAAGTTATACAAATGTCTGTAAAATTAATTGTTATACGTATATGGGGTACTGATATGGAAGTTTCTATATGTACTTGGACACTATTTTTGACTTTGTTAACCAATTCAATTTATAAGTGTGATAACTGTAACTTTTTATTTTCAGTTCTTCCTCTCAAACCGAGCCATTTACATGCTTCTATGGAACATGAGAATGGGTTTTGAGCATGCTGGTTTGGATTTCTGGTTGAGTTCAATAGCCTGTCATGCTCCAGAAACGCCAATCATCATCATAGGAACTCAGTCAGACCAGGTACATAATTTGATATCACCAAAGTCATTCACTTTGTATATATGATATATGAATTCAATTTTGGTCAGTAGAAAGTCATCGTGGCTCCACCGTTGAGTGCTGGATGCACAGATGTAGGGTGTTGGGTTCGAATCTCGGTGGAGACGGCTGGCTTTTTCCTGTCCTATGGACTGAGACAGTAAAAACCCAAGATCCCATTTCACAGTATGTGTCGGCATGTTAAAGAATCCTCAGTGCTCAGTGGTCGTAAGTGCCGAGCATAGGATAATTCAGCATTAGTTGACGTCTTCATATGAGTGAAAGATCCTTGAGTGGGATGTTATACAACAATACAACAACAAAAATTTTGGCCAATATTTGATAATATGGTTGAACCTGTCTTTTGAGACCATATTCTAAAAACTAAGTAATACTGAGCTTGATTATATAAGACAAAACTTAAATAAAAGTGCTTTCGGAAGACCACCTGTCTTGAGACACGGCATTTAAGTTGCACTTTATGTGTAAGAGGAATGTGACGTAACAGTCTTTGAGAAATGGCTTAGCTTATTTTTTCCTGATTATCCAATGTTTGTATCCTTACAGAGATTTTTGAAGTTGTATCAATAGGTTGAAAGATGTTTTAATTTCATTTTTCTCATAATTTTAGTATCTGATACACTAATTCTAAATCCAAATTTGTCAGGAATATTTCATTGATGATATACATTTATTTAAGGTTAGGGTCTTTTCCTCAAGTTTGATTGGTAGTTTGTCCTACATCAAACAAAATGATTTTGGTTTTTGTTGCCTAACTTATTACGTGTCTACATTTCATCCTCAGGTGCCGAAAACGGACATACCAGAAAAAGATCTGCGGAAACGTTATCCACAGATCAGCAATTTCCATTACGTCAGCTCCATCACCGGAGATGTAAGTCAACTTCAACGAAATTATATGGTCTTATGAATCACTATGGTGATCTGTTGAGCAGGAGTGCATTCTGTGTAAATTTCTTCTCAGAAACTGACTGGTGAATTCGGTTGAGTAGTTTTCATTATGTCAATTTCATCACTGAAGATTCAAATCTTCTGCATCACAATTGACGTTTACTGTGTCACTCAGGCGACCTAATACAATCTGTTGCTATGATGCATGGTGTTCAGAGTGGGAATATATATTGGGCAAAATGGTGTTCAGAGTGGGAATATATATTGGGCAAAATGGTGCTCAAAGTGGGAATATATATGGGACTAAATGGTGCTCAAAGTGGGAATATATATCAGGCAAAATGATTCACAGAGTGGGAATATATATTGGGCAAAATGGTGGTCAGAGTGGGTATATATATGGGGGAAAATGGTGGTCAGAGTGGGAATAATATCGGGGAAAATGGTGCTCAGAGTGGGAATATATTGGGCAAAATGGTGCTCAGAGTGGGTATATATATTGGGGGAAATGGTACTCAGAGTGGGTATATATATTGGGCAAAATGGTGTTCAGAGTGGGAATGTATATCGGGAAAAATGGTGCTCAGAGTGGGAATATAAATTGGGCAAAATGGTGCTCAGGGTGGGTATATATATTGGGCAAAATGGTACTCAGAGTGGTAATATATATCGGGCAAAATGGTGTTCACAGTGGGAATATATATCGGGTAAAATGGTGTTCAGTGTGGGTATATATATATCGAGCAAAAACGTTGTTTTGCAGATTTTCTTTGAATTTGACATTTGTAAGGAAAAGATAACATTGATTTTGAATTCTGTGCAATAGATAATAATAATTAGAGTTTTACAGACTTTTGAATGAACAATAAGATATAGTTTTCGTGAAGATGTAGCAAATTTTGTTTTTCTTGTAGGGTATTCCAGAATTGGAGAAAGATCTACTGGCCGTCACCTTAAAACAGAAGTACATGGGTGAAAAAATCCCTCAAGTCTGGCTAAACTTGGAGAAGAAAATCTTAGGGTGAGTGTCATCAAATCTACTTCAATGCACCTTTTACATGACCTGGGCTTATCTGAGTGTGTAGTCAATCTACATGGCACAGCCTAAATTGCCTAACATAGCCTGCATGACATAACCTACATGGCATAACCTACATGGCATAGCCTACATGGCAAAGTCTACAAGGATAGCCTACATGGCATAGCCTACATGGCATAGCCTACATGGCATAGCCTACATGACATAACCTACATGGCAAAGCCTACAAGGATAGCCTACATGGCATAACATATCCTGCATGGTAGTTATGTAGGTTATGCCTGCATGGCATATCCTACATGGCATAGCCTACATGACATAACCTACATGGCATAGCCTACATGGCATAACCTACATGACATAACCTACATGGCAAAGCCTACAAGGATAGCCTACATGGCATAGCCTACATGACATGACATAACCTATATGACATGACATAACCTACATGACATAACATAACCTACGTGGCATAACATAGCCTACATGACATAACATAACCTACATGACATGACATAACCTACATGACATGACATAACCTACATGACATGACATAACCTACATGACATAACATAACCTACATGGCATAACATAACCTACATGACATGACATAACTTACATGGCAAAGCCTGCATAGCATATACACCTTAGGACTCTCAGCACATACAATGCACTAGATGCTAGATCAATACTGTGCTTTTTGCAGCAATTACCTAATTTTGGACTTTTTCAAAGCACAGTATAAAAAAGATTGGTTACGGTCAGTTTAATTGAGGAATGTGAAAATTATTGGTGTGTGATGAGCTTTGTAATCTCTGATCACTCAATGTTTATACACTGTTAGTCCTCAGGGCATTAAGTATTATCTCAATGATGTCTTTCTTCTCTACTATACAAGTCAAGATGTATCCGATGTATTTTAACATTTTCCAGTTCATGTGTGAAAGACATATGTCATCTTTCTGACTGCATTTAAACTTAGTTCAATCTTTGATTGCCCTGCCCTATGTTTATACATTTAAGACCTGCAGGGCATCAAACATTACCTCACGATGTCTCTAGACATGGCTCAAATCAAGATGGATCCCATGTGTCCTGTCAGCATTTTTCGAGTTTACATTTGAATTCTTCCTGTAAACATTAAATATTAATTCTGTCCTCTCTCATTGAAAACTGGCCACCAGTATGAAACGGATAATAATTCATGTGACAAAATAATGCCATAGTTGTTTATTTGATTGATAACCAGTTTACAGCTTTGACCTTGACCAGTTACATTGTGACCTTGTTTATATAAATAGTTTGCTATTTGCAGCATTAACAGATGACAGCTTGTAACCTGCAGTTTAGAGCTATGAGTATTCATATCATATTCCTGGAAGTTTTCGGCCCTGGTTATTTTGCACTTTCATGACAGAAAATTTTTTCACCCCATATTAAATTTGCCCTTAATCACCAGTTTCATAGATGGCAGGTATATCAGTGATTACCTTATGTATCATGAAAATTTCACTTTCATTTTAAATTTGCCCTCTTATCTAACAGTAAAAATAGGGAAAATTAAACAGGATAAAAAATTTCCTTTTATACAACATGTTGTTCTTTTATATTTTTTGACAAAGTAGTTGCTAGAATTGAATTTAAGGCATTGTACCAAGCAGTGTTGTATAATTGTGTGAAATATTGTGTAAAATGCATATGTAACTATTTCCTTGTAGAGAGAGAACAAAACAAAGTATTTTGGATTGGACCGTGGTCGAAGATTTTGCAATGGAGCAAGGCATCTATGATGAGAAAGACGTAAGTCACTTATTTTAACATGCTGATATGGTTAACTATCGGGAGAATGAGGTTGCAATCTGGAAAATATTATTGATGTTAGAAATTCTTGAGTTTTATGGTGCCAGGCTCAGAAGTCTAATTATTGATGTTAGAATGTAAACTTTTGTGTCACATCATCATAATTTTACTCAGCTTTTGCTAATCTTGAAATCTGATTGAGCAGGTCAAGTTGATAGTATTCTCAGAGTTAAGCAATTGCAAATTCTTGAGTTTTATGGTGCCAGGCTCAGAAGTCTAATGACGGCTGAGCAGGTCAATGTGAATATTTTAGAGTTAAGTAAATGCTTAGGTCTTGTTGTTCCAGGCCCTGAAGTTCAATTGACTAAGCAGGTCAAGTTGAGAGTATTCTTGAGTACATACTCAAACAATTTTTTAATATTTCTGAAGTTTTCTTCAAATGAGCAATAATTTTGATAATGATTTATAATTGTATGCCATCAGTAAACAAATATGTCCAGTTGCAGAATAAATTTTGTGTGTATTTACCTTCAATTCATGAAAAGTTAGTTGAGCTGGAGTACTGAGTAAATTCGGTGACATCGGGCCAAGGTTTTCTGAGAATCTTGGACACATTCAATGCAGTGAGATTTTGAGCTAGTGTATTGAGATTATATGAAATTCTCATTCACATTATAAAATGTTAGTTTCAGTGTTGTGAATTCTCCAAGTTGAGAAATACATTGCTGTACAAGGGTTTAATTCCACGGTTTGTAATTTTGATGTTTTTCTCTCTTTTGAAACAATGGCTGTTTTTTTAGTTCACTGATCGATAATAATTTACACTAAACATCGGGTCCTTTTACGTATATATATATATATATATATAGTTTCATTAAAAGTTATTCACTGCTTCTGAAATTTACGGATTTGTCAACACCTTCGTGAGAATTTTATTTACGCCTAATTTTGCGAGAGCTCTCGCTCACAAAATTAGAATTATTGCATAATGAAGTATGATAATTCCATAACAAAAGGAACATTCAAAATTGTGAAAATATCATCTCACGAATAAATTTGGAACATGTGTTTTGGGAAAATAGAGTCCCCAAAATATTTCCAGATTTACAGTAGCAAAATTTTAACACCATGAGTTATTTTCTCTTGTATTGTATGTGCTGTCAACATCAGCATTTATTTTTTTATTTGTAAAGTAAGTGTTATGAGTAAATAAACTAAAATCAACCGACTTTATGGGTATATCGGTCTTATTTTTAAGTCACAAAGTGTTACACAAATTTTGGCTGAAATATAGTACAGTTATACCCGAATATATTGAAAATAAAAAGGGATTGATATTTTCTTTCAATTAAATAGGGTTTACAAGTTAATCAAGCCATAATAGTAATCAAGAAACTTGCCCGGGGAATCAAAATCATTTTAAATAAAACTGGATATCAGTGTAAATAGGGTTCAGTATAAATGGCTTCGATTGCGTTATTTATGTCACATTATAAGATGATGAAGTAAACATTAATGGATTGCCACCGATTTAGAGTCTTGTGCCAGTTTTTCATAACAACATTTTTTTCATTGATATAGGTAAAACAGGCCATCAAATTCCTTGACGATCTCGGGACAGTGCAGTACTTTGACAATGATTTCCTTCGGGACAAGATCGTGATCAACCCCCAGTGGATTGTTAATGTCATGGCATGTGTTGTATCTGTTAAACAATCCCCGATTCAGGTATGAACGAAAATAGAGAAAAGATCAAATGTACGCTATATATCTGTGTATGCTTCTTTTGTTCTTTTTCTGACGTCTTCAAAAGTTTGAATGGAACCTCCTTGGTCAAGTGGTTAGAGCATTGTGCTTTGAACAAAGAAGTCTCTCACTTCTGTCAGGGCAGACTTGAACCCCGCTGGAGCCTCTAAGCTGAAAAAATTGCCCATGTCCATAAACATACTGTATACCTGAAAATTTTTGCTCCCAATTTATTTTTGCCATTTTTGCCCTTAGATGAGAGGGCAAATTTGAAATGAAAGTGAAAATTTGAAGCTAAATTATTGAAACATGGAATTCATGCTAGTGGCCATGATGTAAGGTGAATTTAAGATTTGGTGAATATGTTTTATATCGTAAAAGGGCGAAAATAAACTGGGGCGAAAAATTCCTAGTATATACAGTAGTTAGGTACTGAACGTCAGATACTAAATTCTGATGAGGTGGACTGAAATTAGAATCCAGAAAACAACATTGGGAACTGTACAGATGAAACTTTAGAATTTCACAGGAATATCTTTTCATGTGATTTACAGAAGTACAATTTTGAATTCACAGAAAAATGATGGAAGATTTATTCATGAGCATATCAAAGAAGTCTGGGGAAAGTACGATGAGAGTCTACACAACTGGCTGTTGAACTTGACAGAGGAGTTTGATCTTACCTTTCCACTTCCGGGTCAACCAATCAATATTGTGCCATGCCTTCTTCCACTAGAGCCACCTCAGGAGGTTTGTATTTTGTCATTGTTTGTTGCTAGGAATTTATACAGGTTTTTTACAGTTGGGGTCTACATCCATCAGTCTGGTTAAAGTTTTGGTAATTGACAATTGATCACCATATGGTTCACACATAGCAGACATGTATCAAATTTTTGCTTTGCTCCTCTATAGTCTCATAATACTCCACAAGTAAGGGGACATTTACTAATTCGTCTATAGTCTCAGAATGCATCACAGGCAGGGAACGTGTATCAATTCCTCTATAGTCTCAGAATGCATCACAGGTAGGGGACGTGTATCAATTCCTTTATAGTCTCAGAATGCATCACAGGTAGGGGACGTGTATCAATTCCTCTATAGTCTCAGAATGCATCACAGGCAGGGAACGTGTATCAATTCCTCTATAGTCTCAGAATGCATCACAGGTAGGGGACGTGTATCAATTCCTTTATAGTCTCAGAATGCATCACAGGTAGGGGACGTGTATCAATTCCTCTATAGTCTCAGAATGCATCACAGGTAGGGGACGTGTATCAATTCCTTTATAGTCTCAGAATGCATCACAGGTAGGGGACGTGTATCAATTCCTCTATAGTCTCAGAATGCATCACAGGTAGGGGATGTGTATCAATTCTTATTTAGTCTCAGAATGCTTCACAGGTAGGGGGACATGTATTAATTCCTTTATAATCTGGGAATGATTTACAGGTAGGGGATGTGTATTAATTCCTCTGTAGTCTGGGATTGCATCACAGGTAGGGGGCATTTATCAATTTGTCTATAGTCTCAGAATGCTTCACAGGCAGGGGACTGGTGATTGATATTATGAATTCAAATTATTGACACTCTGTCATGTCGGGAAGTTGAATATGTAATGAACTGCCATCATACTTGTCTAGGAAGACCACTCAACAGAACAGGCAAAAGTAGCTGTTATAGACGGGTTGTCTTTATACAGAGGTTTATTCATCTTAAAAAAGTTAACAATGGTAATTTTTAATGGCCTTAAAAGGCACATGCCCTTTAATGTAAAATTTCTTTGATAAAAGGAAACTTGTTATATACATGTACAGACCACCTCACATTTCAGACCACAAGTTTTTAGTCCTTCGATAAAGGACAAAACCTCACTTAAGAGACCACCTCACTAATCAGACCACTTTGAGTCAGTCAGTAAGGTGGTCTTAATTGCAAGGTTACACTGTACAGACCACCTAGCTTAGAAGACCACCTCACATTTCAGACCACAAGTTTTTAGTCCTATGATAAATATCTAATAGGTACAAAACCTCTCTTAACAGACCACCTCACTAATCAGACCACTTTCGGTCTGTCAGTGAGGCAGTTTTAATAGTGAGGTTTCAGTGTATTTGATACTCAATCACATTGATTTTTTTACAGTTGAAGTGGCCAGAACCGGACAAGGAGTCTGGAACAAGAGAGAGCAAAATGTTGTATAAGTTTGGTTATCTGCCTGCTGGATTGTTTAACAGAGCTCAGGTAAAAAAAAAAAGACAAAGTCTTGTATTAAACATGTAAACCTTGGTACATTCAGTTTAATATTTCATTTTTGTCCTTTCTTACGTTACGTTCAACAGTATTCGGAATTTGATTCCAGGCAGGATCGGAAATGAAAGATTTATGTTCCTTAGGTAAAAGATACTAGAAAAAATGTGAAAAATGACATTAAGGAGTGTTAGCAATTTTTTTCTACTTTTACTATTTGTACTTGATATACAATAACAAATAAGAGCTATACACTGGCATAAATTTATTATATTCTTATACATGGTGTGAAAACAAGATCAGGTCCAGTGTGGTATTCATATACAAATAGTAAGGTTGAGTTTATTAATTGCAAGTGACAAAGTGCCATACCTGGGTTTCTAAAGCCATTTTCACAAAATACATAGGAATTGAAGAATTTTTATGCTTTTGTTTGTTTTCTTATTGTTATTGTATATCAATATTAGTTGTAAAAATGGAAAACAAAAACAGCTAGTGTCCCTTTGAATTATTTAACATTCATTCTGAATCATTTTCTCTGAAGAAAGGCTGCAAAGGTCTAATGTGGATTTGTGATTATAACAATTTGTAAACTTTTGAAATTTTTGCCATTAATGCATGTAGTGTGAAGAATTTATGTGACATGAATTTCTAAAGAGATGTGATGGTTAGGATAACTTTAAATGTATATAATCGTACACTGTCTTTCTGTTTCAGGTGAGACTGTTCCAATTTTCTGACGGCAAGCTGATCTGGAAAAAGGGATCATACCTGAAGAAGAATAGCCATTATGCTCTTATAAGACAAGAAAGGTGTGTATAACTCAGATACCCCCACAAACATAAATGGAATGAGCTAAATGATTGGTATGAAGTAGGGTCCATCGTTTTCCAAGGATAAATGATTTGATAGAGATATATTAATGGAAATAGTCAGTAACTCTAGGGATTACTACATCATTTCATACAAAAGTAAGAAAGTTTGTGGTCTGTTTAATAAAAAAAGCTGCAAGCCTTAAGATATTTGACCTAAAAATAAAACTTAAGACAATTTTACCAATCCTACCCAAACTCAAATCGTAAGGCATATAGTGAAACCTATCTTCAGAGACCACCCTATCTGCCATGAAAATGTGGTCTCTCAAAACAGGTGGTCCCTATTGAGAGGCCAGAATGGAAAAATAGTTTAACCAAAGATTTTTTCTGATTGTGGTCTTACAAGACAGGTATCACTGTATTTGCATGTTTTCAGATAAGATCTGAATACTTTATAAAAACTTATATCAGTTACATTAACAAAGATTTAATTATGACACGTGCAACAATAACTTAGCCATTTCGCCCCTAAATATCTAAATGGTATGTTCTTATCTATTGTCTTAGACCAGTCTATTATGGTGTAGTGTTGAAAAGGTTGAGTCGAAAAACTGTAGTTTGTTAGTCATAAAACAGAATCTGATTTGGTTGAAAGTCGCAAGTCCTTATTCTATGTAAAATTGTCATGTAAGTGTATATGTTAGAGCAAGTCCATGACCTGTGACTTTTTGTGAAATGGTCCTTAAGATACAGAATTGCATTATTCATTATAAATACTAAAAAACACCAGGGACTGAGAATTTATTTAAGTCTGAGAATATTCTCAACTTGGTATGTTCAGCCAGTCAGATTTTAGGCGAAGCCAAAGCTGTTTTTAAGCCCCAGGCCTGAAAAGTCCACCAGGGGCAACTAGCGTTTGGATCGTCTGTCTGTCTGTTTGTCTGTTTGTCCATCCATATTTCTGCCCGGCTTACATATTAAGTGCAATGTTTCAAGTTTGGATTTTGATACAGTAACCAAACCTGGGGCTCGTTTTACAAAAAGTTTTAAATCCTAAATCTTAAGTCTTATTCCTAATTGTCATGGTACTGACCAATCAGCAATGCTTTATCATGGTAGTTAGGATGAAACGTAAGGATTAAGGACTTAGTACCTTTCGTAAAACGGGCCCTTGGACTTTAAGTTCATCAAAGATTTGCTCACACTTCACTGACATTACATGCCCCAGGGGGGATAGGGTGGGGTCAAAGGGGCATTTGTGTTTCACAAACATATCTTGTTAGACTCATGTAATTCTTAAGTTCTGTGGTGTCAGGACAGTTTGAAACACAATTCTGTATATATAAATGACATGATTTAAGCTGACTGTTTAAATTGTAGCGATTCGGAGCTTGTTGTCTTGGTACAAGGTCCACGTCCAGAGAACATTCTACTCATCATTCACGAAGTATTCGAGAGTCTCATTGAGGAATCTTTCCATGGTGTAACATATGACTTCTACCTTCCGTGTCCAGATTGTATCAGTAGAGAGGTGAGTTGCAACTGGAGCCGGCCTGGCTCAGTCCGTAGCGCACTTGACTCTTGATTGTGAGGTTTGAGTCTAGCCGGTGGCAGGTCGGATTCCTGTCCTTTGAATGAGATAGTAAATTCCAAGATCCCATGTCACAGTAGGTGTCATCACATTAAAGAACCCTCACTTTTCAATGGCCATTAGTTCCGAGCATAGGCCAAACTTTGAAACCTTACACTGGATTGGCGATGTCTCCATATGAGTGAAAGATTCTTGAGTGGGACGTTAAACAACAATACAACCAAATTGAGGTTCCATTACCATGGATGAAGTATAAAATTAATTGAAATCAAATTTAAATGATTTTTGTAAGGATTGTCAAAACAAACTTATATATTTTTGCAGGGCACCAGGGAACCGTGTCTGTTTAAAGCCGAGTTAATCAGGAGAGCCAAAGACCTAAAGGCTCCATTCTTGCAGTGCACAAAGTATTTCCATACCATATCTATGGGTCAACTTTTGGGTATGTGCCTTTTTGATTATGCAAGACCTACATGAAATTCCATATCCCTTATTACTTTAAAAATAGTCAGACTATTTCAGATTGCTTCTATTAATAGTTCACCTGAACTAAAAATTCAGCTGACTTCAGTCCATAAAATTGATATCTATTTTTTTTATCTCGGAAATCATCATGTACTGCTTTCTGGAGTTGTAATATTATTATCTATTCTATAACTCAGAAGTTGTTGTTATTGGCCTAATTGCCAAGGTCACTAGCATGTATTGTGATCTGTTGTCATCCATAAATGTTTTGGTATTTTCAGTTTTTCCTCCCATAATCACTATGCCATTTTTTATGGTTGCATACTAGTCATGAACGACAGTTTTTGATATTCTTAACTAAAGACCTTGAAATATGTCACAATCAGGAATTTGGAAACCCAGAAAATATTAAACATTATACTTGCATTAAAGGCCACCTCTGTATAAAGGGCACCTGCCAAAAAGGCCATTCAAACACAACCTATGTTAACTTTTTTATAATGAATAAACCTCTATATAAAGGTCATCTGTCTACAATGGCTACTTTTGCCTGTTTTCCTATGTGGCTTTTATAGACAAAAGTGACTGTATTTACAGGGATGATATCAAGTCATGATATTTTGTTTTTATCTTTCAGAACGTATGCCGGAAGACAAAGACACAGATTTTGATGTCCATTTACAACACAGTATCAGTGCATTACAGTCCATCAACAATTCAATGGCAACCGATATTGCACTGCTTTTTTGCAGCGCAGATATTAATGAGGATGATGTCAACCCATTGGATATCAAAACTGATCTTGAGCAATGCGGATATTCAGTGTATGGGTTTAAATGTGTTTCTTTCTTGATTGATAAAGCTATAAAGTATTGTATAACAGGCAGGTCCAGTAAATTGTTAATATTATTCCGGTTATATCGAAGTTGAACAACCGATCCTGATTTTGATTGATAGATAAATAAACGTTTATTAAATTTGGGTTATTTTGAATTCCAGATATCTCAAGGAATTTGGGTGGTCCTTTGAACTTCCAAGACAATGAGATTCTACTGTATGTTGATTTTTAGGTCGCCTGAGTGACTTTAGTGTCAGTATGTTTGTTTTTAGGTCAGCTGAATAACTCCAGGTCAATACAAGTTTGATTGATAGGTCACCTAAGTCACCCTGGGGTCAATTTAAGAGATTTTAAGGTCACCTGTGTGGCTGAAGTGTCAATATAAGTTCAATATTTAGGTCACCCGAGTGACTCTGGGATCACTAAGTTTGATTTTTAGGTCACCTGACTGGCTGAGTTGAGGGAGGTGTGTCCTTTTCTGATTTATTACTCTTCTTGTTCAGTGTTGCTAGCCGTTTATATATTACGTATTTTCATTTTAGGTGGTGTGTAGAAGACATGGACAAAATCAAAGTCCAAGATCTGATCCTGTCCATTAAGAACTGCAAGGTGTGTAGACATTTGAACAATATCACATGATACAATTTATTGTATGTACTTTTTATACGCACGTCGAAGACGTATTATGGTATGGCGTTGTCCGTCCTTCCATCTGTCCATCAGGCTGTTTTATGCAATAACTTGAACAATTATGGCCCGATTTTTATTTTTTTTTTAGAATACTTCATTACATGAACTGGCCTGATGAGTTCCTAAATCATGAAATTTCAACTATATTTGGTAGAGTTATGCCCGTTTTATTACTTAATATGGGCATTGTGTAAAAAAAATCCAAGAACATTTTAATTTTTCTATTAATTCCTTTCAAATTTGGTATGGTATCACAAGAAGCAATAATGTTTAACATATATTACGGGTTTTGTTGTCGTTTCTCAACTTTCCGCAGAATTGGAGTTATGGCCTTACGTGAACTAGTTTCTGGTTTCTTGTGTTCAATTTTCTTGTTGGCACAACTAGTACCACAGTTTTCACCCAAATATTTCGCGATTCAGCTTGTGTGATTGGTATCATATAAAGATGTGCATATAATAAAATGAAGATGCTGTGTTAATTTTCATGAGAGTTATGGCCCTTTGATTGTCAAAAAAGGACATTATGTAGAAAATGCAAGAACTTTTTTATTTTTCATTTAATTACTTTCAAATTTGGTATGTGCTTGTGGTGCTCTTTTTTTATTTCACATGTAATTTTCTGCTTATAATAATTAATACACCATTTATGACACCCCCACCCGTAGTTTTAGAAATCCTATGTTTGGTTTAATTGTTTATTAGACTCAAAATTCTTAGAACACAAAACTTGACAAATGATTATTTCTGTTTAAACTTTAAAATTTCAAGGTCATGAAGTCAAAGATCAATGTCACAGGCACCTAAGTAAATTGAGTTTTTTTGTAAAATTTACGACATTTTTAACTACTTCGCCAGAACCGTTGACCAAATTGAAGCAAACTTGATGGAAAGTATAACCATGTAAAGTCGGATGAAAAGGGGCTAGGACCAAATATGGCTACCATGGCTAAATAAAGAACGAATGAGTCAGCAGATATTTTTTATTTAATACATGTATCTAGAAAATTATTAAAGCTAGAGAAAAAACTTTTACCTTAAAATGAGTGGCTTTCAAAAATCTACAATTATTTCATTTTGGAAGAAATTGTCGGGGTAACCCTTATGTAAGTAATTTCCCCTTTTTGTGAATTATTCATGTTTTTGGGTGTTTTTTGACATCATCTTGAAATGTACAATAGGTAGAGTAAAAGTGAAAGAAGTGGAAATGTTCAGCATGCAAAAATCTAAAAAACATCCATAGGGCTGAAATGGTCAGGTCGCCCCCTTATACAAGTTATTTCCTCTTTTAAGTGGATTTTTCATGTTTTTGGATGTTTTTGACATTATCTTGAAAAATATAATAGACAGAGTAAAAGTGAAAAGCAAAAATGTTCAGTATGCAAAGATCTACAAAAAAGTCAAAAGGGCTGAAATTGTCAGGTTGCCCCTTTTGGAAGTTATTTCCCCTGTTAATGAATTTCTCTTGTTTTTGACAGTTTTGTCCTATTATCTTGAAAAGTATAATAGATAAAGAGAAGGAGAAAGAAGCAAAAATGTTTACTACACAAAGATCCATGAAAACGTCAACAGGAATTAAATTGTCAGTTTGAACCTTATGAGAGTTATTTCCCTTTTTAAGTAGATATTTTCATGTTTTGGCCTGCTTTTCCCTATTATCCAGTGATCACCACAAAGATCTACAAATAATTTACTGTGCAGAAATTGTGAGGGTGATCCTTGTGAAAGTTATTTCCCCTTTTAAATGGATTTCTCATGTTTTCCACTGTTTTTGCACATCATCTTGAAAGATCTATAAAAATATCAGCAAGGCAAGTTCACTCTTATGCAGGCTAATTCTCCTTTTCAATGAATCTTTCATGCTTTTGGATGCATCTCAATATATTTTCAGTAAAATACTTTTCACTCAGGTGATTATTAACGCCCCTATTGTGCCTACTGTTTTTCATGTTTAATCGCCATTTTATCTTTCAAACAGTTCTTATGTTTTCTGTTATGTTCACCAGATTTGCCAGGTGAGCTACTAAGGCCCCTTGGGCCTTAAGTTTACTAAATGCCATCAGGAAGATAAGCAAAATGTCAGTTTTCAGGGAAAAACAAATTTTAATTTTTTTCCTTTCAATTTTTTTCTGTTGATAGATTGTGGTGGCGTGCTTGTCAGATGAGTTTGAAAGAGACAACAAATGCAATGATCTTTATTCATATGCTAAAGATCAGCTAATGAAACAGGTGGCAATATCCGTCATACGTCCAAGTTTGGCCTGGCAGAGTACCGACCTAGGAATGAAAATAGGTCAACCGGTAAGAGAAATCAGAACAGTTATCAAAATTTCATGAAATTGACAAACCTCCAAAATTTTGATATGAATAAATCCAATAATATTATCAAAATTTCGCCAAAATAAAAATTCAATTTTTTTATAATTTTTACTGCTTGTACCGATACTTGTTGTGGCGTAACAAATAAGAACTCTACACAGGCATTAAAAACTCTTATATTCCTATATATTTTGTGGAAATAAGGTCAGGGCCAGTGTGGTATTCATATACAAATAGTAAGGTTGAGTTAATCAAATTGTAATTGAAAAAGTACCAAGCCTGGGTTTCTCAAGCAATTTTCACAAAATATATAGGAATTTAAAGAATTGTTAAGCCTGTGTATATATCTTTTTATTATTGTATATCAATCTAAGTAGTAAAAATGGAAAGAATTTTGTTTGAAAAAAATGAAGACAAAACACAACAAAGGACCAAGCCTTTAAATAAATTTATTATTAAGTAAAATTCTGCTAGTGAACATGCGGTTTTAATTTCATATACTCTGAGAAATCTATTAAAATTTGTTGACAGCTGTACCAAAAAGCACATTTTCTACACTGATGCACTTTTTGAAATTTCTCCTACATAAATAGAAATCCAGTCATTTTTAGGTTACCACTGATGAGTACAATCAAAAAATTGGTACTTGATGAAGTCATTGTTAGAATTATTGATCCATCTTTTGAATGGCAACTTCAACTTAAGTTTCTCTTTTTTTTCACAAATTATTGAAATTTGTGTTTTATTCGTCTAATGCTAGCTAGCCTAATCTGAATTTATGATGATTTGGATTTGTGTACGTAATACATTTATATTATTTTTTTTATTTTTTTTTTTTTTTTGTCAATCAGCCAGTGAATTAAGGGGGTTCATTTGATTGTCATGTTTTTGAAGAATTTTGGATTTTTTAGCTTGCATGCATTGTCATAATTTATGACATATACTTACAGAAAATGGCAATGATCAGGACAAAAGAAAGATATCCTAAAAAAATAAAAGATCTGAAAGATATCGTAGAAGACTACATAGCAGGCACTGAGAAGGTAGGGAGGTTTTGTAGTAAATGTACAATGTAAATTATGTACACCAGGATGACAAAAGTGAAGTAACTTTTTTTTTCTCTAAATATTTCAAATGAAACCTCATTTTTTCAAAACATTTGTTATGTGCAGGGTGGTCACCAAGCTTGACAAATTTAACAGTCACCCATCCAGATGCTGGCACGCTCGCCGTTGCTTAACTTCAGTACATGAATATAAATACAAACTGTCCAAACACAAAAGCTAGCTATTGGGTTAGACACATAAACTGCCAATATCCATGACCGTTACACTACTCTTCCACCAACAACCTTGATCTCCAAGCTTCATGGGTTCAATCTGAAACCCCCACAGCTTACTCTATGCCCTTCAGCTGTACATCTCACCGCTGCCACCAATTGTTATACGATTGAGGGTCTCCAATGGCATCACATCACCCGTTCATCTATCCAGATTCTGACCACGCTCGTCGTTACTTAACTTCAGTATGTGAATATAAACACCAATCGTCCAGCAACAAAATTTGGCTATTTGACTAGACTTTTAATCTGCCTTTATCCATGACTATTACACATTCATGGAAAGTGATCTCTAAAGCAGCTCCGATCAATTTTTATACCATACATGTATAACCGAAAATTTTGGTATTTTGGCCATTAATTTTGGCCACCCTATTAAAATGGCCAAAGTTAAACCGTCCAGAATATGTACACAATATTTCTACCAGTACTTTTCAAAAATATTTAAGCGTTTTATATGAAGGGTTTTTAAAATAACACTGTGTGGACGCTAATTTTAACTTAGTACTATGTGATGCATCAATTCTTATTATTCTACTGGCACATTTTAATATTTTGATATTTCAAACACCTGGAATGTTTGACACGACAAGACCGAGATCTTGTAAAATATGTTGGCACGAGAGTGAGCTTTGTAATTTTTGATTTACTCTGTATTGTATTTCCGGCCTTATTATATCATGTACATGATGTTTAATCCCGTTTAAGGATGTGGAGCACCCCGAGGTATTCATCAGTTACTGTTGGTCCAACTCTAAAGAGGCTGTATCCATGGGAACTGTTCCAAAGCAAGGATCCCTTGGCTATGGTGACCCTAGAGAAATCAAGAAATTCCTCGCAAGCAAAGGAATCACTGCTTGGCTTGATATTGAACAGATGAGCAAGGTATATAAGTAAATATTGCATACCTACCCATCTTTTTATTTTCAGAAGTTAATATTAAGTGGCCAAAGTTTCAGCCATCAACTTGAACAAAATTTCAGATCTACATGTAGCTTGTTGGATTACTTGTACAGGGAAAAATGCTACCATTACGTACATTCATGGTGGCGATAATTCCATAAATTTAAGAATAATTTTTTGGTAAAATCATATACCGTATTTGACCCATTAAGGGCCCAGGGCACTACATAAGTCAGGAAAAAGGGGTGGGCACTTAATGGGACCAATTAATAGTCAAATTGATGTAAAACAGTTAATTTTTAATGAGGCACAGTGGTAATGTTGCTGTAATTATTACCAAGGACACCATCAAGGCACAGTGGTGAAGTTGTTGTAGTTATTACCAAGGACACCATCAAGGCACAGTGGTAAAGTTGTTGTAGTTAATACCAAGGACACCATCAAGGCACAGTGGTAAAGTTGTTGTAGTTATTACCAAGGACACCTATCAAGGCACAGTGGTAAAGTTGTTGTAGTTATTACCAAGGACACCATCAAGTCACAGTGGTAAAGTTGTTGTAGTTATTACCGAGGACACCTATCAAGGCACAGTGGTAAAGTTGTTGTAGTTATTACCAAGGACACCATCAAGGCACAGTGGTAAAGTTGTTGTAGTTATTACCAAGGACACCATCAAGGCACAGTGGTAAAGTTGTTGTAGTTATTACCAAGGACACCATCAAGGCACAGTGGTAAAGTTGTTGTAGTTATTACCAAGGACACCATCAAGGCACAGTGGTAATGTTGCTGTAGTTATTACCAAGGACACCATCAAGGCAAAGTGGTAAAGTTGTTGTAGTTATTATCAAGGACACCACCAAGGCGCAGTGGTAATGTTGCTGTAGTTATTACCAAGGACACCATCAAGGTGCAGTGGTAATGTTGCTGTAGTTATTACCAAGGACACCATCAAGGCACAGTGGTAAAATTGTTGTAGTTATTACCGAGGACATCTATCAACATAATTCTGTCGTTTGGGGGCTACAGATAAACTGTTACGTACGGTCAATCAACTAGAAAAGATTCTCGATCATATGTTTTAAAAAGGGGGGGGGGGGGGTGTTAATAGGGACATGGGTGCCTAACAGGTCAAAAACGGTATGCTTAATGTATTAAAGACTGTCTTGCAGGACCTAATTTTATCAAAACTTACTCCCGATCCACAAATTAAAAAAACCATTATTGTGACCAATCTGTCATTTCTCCCATTTTTCGTTGTATCACATAAAAGATCTTATGAATACCGCTATGGGGTCACAAAAAAGTGACCTCTCATACGTGTGTACTGTTTAAACCAATGAAAATACTATGTACAAGGTCATGAAATTTAATGAAAGGTAAAGATAAGTAAACTCATTTTTATCGTAAATAAAATTTTCAGTCAACAGAATTGACTCAGAACATCTTTCATGGTTTGATCCAATCCAAAGCATGAAAGGAATTTTCTTCTGAATTTTGTGTTCATTGTTGTTTATAATGTGTACATCTCTTGACAATTTGGTCAACTTTCAAGATCACCTAAGTTACATTGGTAAAACATGACACGCACAACTATATATATTTATTTCCTTGACAGTGTGGCCTATATCAGTATATATATATATATATATATATATATATATATATATATATATATTTTTCCTTGACAGTGTGGTCTATATCAGTTCATGTATATACATTTATTTCCTTGACAGTGAACTATATTAGTATATATTTTTTTTTCTTGCCAATGTGGTCTATATCAATATATATATTTATATTTTTCCTTGGCAGTGTGGTCTATATCAGTATATATATTTATTTCCTTGGCATTGTGGTCTAAATCAGTATATATATATATATACAGTGAACCCTCTTTACAACGACCGTGTTTGTTCCCACGTAGGAATGACGTTATATCGAATTTGTCACTGTAACGAATTTGATGTAGTGGGCATTTCATAGTTAGCTCCCTTGAGTATCATTTACGCATATATGTACATGTAAATAAATAAACTTACAACAACAAATATCATTATTTTATTTCATACTATTTTCAACCATTTACTAGCCATATTTATGCATGTTAATATTGTAAACATCAATGCACAATTATTTTTTCGGTCGCATATCGTAAATCGGTGATGTCGTGAAATGCACGGATCATGTACAAAATGCCCGATATGCCCGAATGTAATAGTATATCTCCTGATTCCGAGTTAGATTAATTATTTTTTAAATAAAAAGCTCACCGATTGCGGTTCACAAATAAAGTTTTACTAAAATGTCTACGATTATCGTAAGTATTGAAGTATTTTAAAGATCCGCTATTGTAACCACATCAGCACGGACATGTAGCGTTACGGACCTTGTCAACAATATGTTTATTTATTTATTTATTTATTTATCTTTTTTGTTTAATTTGTACACAGTTTGTTTTTCTCTTCCTGTCGCTTGAGTTCTTACGAAACCTACTGCCTACTCTACAGGTAGGTATGATTTAAGCGCTAATCATTGACACCTAGGCCATCACCTATCAGTGCAGATTAAGAACAATTGACGGTGTAATTGTTTTATTGACACAATTATTTTTACCTGTGATCTCAACCGTGAAGAAAATCAAGACTGAAAACAATAGCCGGATTAGCGGGTAGGATGTTATGCCGTTGTAAAG
This sequence comes from Atrina japonica, assembly GCA_030159075.1. Classification (NCBI taxonomy): domain Eukaryota; kingdom Metazoa; phylum Mollusca; class Bivalvia; order Pterioida; family Pinnidae; genus Atrina; species Atrina japonica. The sequence goes on from BROG01000059.1 coordinate 363,422, forward strand.
AGTTTATTTACATTGAGTTTTTGTACATTTGTTCCCGGAATCTGATGTCGGAGTCGGATACCGAATATTCCGTTGTAATGAGTACTTTTTATGTACATGTACGTTTGTCCCCGAGCAATTTTTGTCGGATACCGAATATTCCGTTATAATGAATGTCGTCGTAAAGCGGGTTCACTGTATATATTTTCTTTGAAAGTGTGGCCTATATCAGTGTATATATGTATATATATATATATATATATATATATGTATGTATATATATATATATATATATATATATGTATGTATGTATATATTTCCTTGGCAGTGTCAGTATTCTATATTTTTTTCCTTCAGTCTATATCATATATATATTTTTTTCCTTAGCAGTGTGGTCTATATCAGTATATATTTTTTTCCTTGCAGTGTGGTCTATATCAGTATATATTTTTTTCCTTAGCAGTGTGTCTATATCAGTATATATTTTTTTTCCTTGGCAGTGTGGTCTATATCAGTATATATATTTTTTTCCTTAGCAGTGTGGTCTATATCAGTATATATTTTTTTTCCTTGGCAGTGTGGTCTATATCAGTATATATATATTTTTTTTCCTTGGCAGTGTGGTCTATATCAGTATATATATATTTTTTTTCCTTGGCAGTGTGGTCTATATCAGTATATATAATTTTTTCCTTGGCAGTGTGGTCTATATCAGTATATATTTTTTTTCCTTGGCAGTGTGGTCTATATCAGTATATATATATTTTTTTTCCTTGGCAGTGTGGTCTATATCAGTATATATTTTTTTTTCCTTGGCAGTGTGGTCTATATCAGTATATATATATTTTTTTTCCTTGGCAGTGTGGTCTATATCAGTATATATATATTTTTTTTCCTTGGCAGTGTGGTCTATATCAAGATATTGCTGTTGGATTACAGAACTGTAAAGTTTTCCTGGCTTGCGTCTCAGATGAGGTAAGACTTCAGAATTCTATTACGTGAGTGCTGATTGGTCGGAACTGGAAATAATATATAAAATATTACATTTAATACATCTAATTTGTTTTATTTTTACCTGTATCTCTCAGATGACGTATTTACAATTTAAGCAAGAGTGTTTTAGCAGAGGACTTTCCCTGCCTGCATTTTTGCCTGTGTATTTCCCTTTCCTGCCCCCTATTTGAAAATTCAGCAGAAAAATCATACAATATCAGATACAAATGTCCGTTTTTGATGGTGTGAAATGATGCCCCTTTTTAGCTCACCTGGCCCAAAGGGCCAAGTGAGCTATTGCTATAGCCAAATGTCCAACATCCGCCATCGGCCAGTTCTAACCAAACTTGGTATATAGCGTCCCCATGTGAAGCTACATAAAGTTTGCAAATGAAAAAGGGATAGGAATAATAGGGGCCCCTAAAGTGGCCAAAAGGTACAAAAACATCTTTAAAAATCTTCTCATGAACCAGTGATCAGATGAATTTCAAGAGCCAGCCTGGCTCAGTCATGAGTTCAAGTCCAGCCGGCGGCAGGATGATTTCCTGTCCTTAGGATGAGACAGTAAAAACCGAGTTCCCATTTCACAGTAGGTGTCGGCATGTTAAAGAAACCTCAATGCTTTGGTCGTAAGTGCCAAGCATATGCCAACTTTGAAGCCCTTCACTGGCATTTGGTGACGTCTCCATATGAGTGAAAGATTCTTGAATGGGAGGTTAAACAACAATAAACAAACAAACAAATTGAAAATGTAAGGGTTTTTTTTCGAATTTTTTTTACAATTTTGACTGCTTCTCAAGAACCATTGACCAATTTGAACCAAATTTGACAGGAAGTATAACCATGTAAAGTCGCTTAAAGTTTGCAGATAAAAAAGGGGTAGGACCAAACATGGCTGCCATGGCTAAATATAGAGGGAATGAGTCAGCAGATATTTTTGATTTAATACATGTATCTCCAAAATTATTAAAGCTAGAGAAAAACATTACCTTAAAATGAGAGGCTTGATATTTCATTTTGTTGGAAATTGTATGGGCAACCCTTATGTAAGTTATTTCCCCTTTTTTGTGAATTATTCATGTTTTTGGATGTTTTTTATATTATCTTGAAAAGTATAATAGTTCGCGTAAAAGTGAAAGAAGCAAAAATGTTCAGCATGAAAAGATCTACAAGATAGGCCATATGGAAATTATTTTCTCTTTTAAGTGGATTTTTCATGTTTTTTGACATCATCTTGAAAAGTTTAATAGCTAGAGTAAAGGTGAAAGAAGCAAAAATGTTCAGCACACAAAGATCTACAAAAAAGTCAACAGGGCCAAAGTTGTCAGGTTGCCCTTATGGGAGTTATTGTCCCCTTTTAAGTGGATTCTCCATGTTTCTCTAGCTTTTAAACAGAAGGTGGGCTATTCATATGGCCCTGCATCCGTGGTCTGCCTGTCCTGAACAATTGTTACCACTAGTTCTGAAAAAGGACTGAAGGGATCTCCTTGAAATTTGACATGAAGGTTCCCCTTGAGGTCTTGTTGTGCATATTACATTTTCAGAGAGATCAGAATCCAACATGGCCGACAGGTTTAGTTCTATAATACAATGTACATTCATTTTTCCTTCAGTATGTGGAATCAGACCCCTGCTTGATGGAAATGAGATTTGCTGTATGCAACATGGATCTACCGCTTGTAGTTGTCGTGGTCGGGACTGGAATGAACTGGAAAAAATCAGAGGTAAAAAAGATCAGTTTTAAAAAGAATTGAGATGTGAAAATATGTGGATTAAAAAGGTAAAGGGTTATCCTTTGGTGAGGTGCTTTGAAATCCTGTGCTGTCTCTATATGTCATATGTATTTCATTGTGGGGCTCAGTATTTTTAGTCCTTGCTAACATGCTTTGAAATAATGTGTGATCCTTATTCGCCCTGCGTAGTTGTGTGTCATTGTTTAAAGGCAAAACTAGATAACGAGATAATGGGAAGTAAGAAAACTAAAAGGGAGAGAGATAGATAAGAGAAGAAATGTACACAGAGAGAAAAATAGATTGGGAGAGATGTTTAGGAGAAAATGAAATATGGAAAACGGAGGAAGTACATGTAAAATAGGAAGTAGAAATTGGAAGGAAAAACATGGATAACAAGAGTAGGGATTACTATATACATTTACCTGGAAAGTTTCACTCCTCATTATTTTCAGACATATTATTAATCACCCCATCTTAAATTCACCTTAATTGCAGGGTGCCCACTTCCTATAAATTCCTATAAATTCCTATAAATCTGGCATTTCCTATATTTTTCCTATATCTTGTCAAAATTCCTATAAATTCCTATATTTTCATAAATTCTCAGGTCAATAATGCGAAAGTGTACCAAATTTCAAGAAATATTGGTATCATCTGCATAGATATAGTTTCTAATATACAAAACGCATGTATTTTTCTGTAAATTGCTGTTTTCTGTGTGGGTTTTGATTAATATTGTTTTTTTTCCTGTTAAGTAATACATGTATATCAAGATATTTTGTGTTTTCATCAATGTAAAATGTACATGTATGACATGTTAATGCTTCTGTGGAACAAACCAGAACACTCTATTGTTTGGTTGGTATACACCATGGAAGCTAGATTAATATATATATACATACAGATATAAAAAAAAATCCCTTTCTGTCAGGAAACATTGAAGAGATTCTGCTACTTGTTGTACAAAAAGTACATCTTATTTAGTGTGTTTGAATTATTTATCATTTTGTATATTATCAATTTACATGATAACATGTAAGTATGCAAAAACTAGGTACTGGTAAGTATTGTGTAAATTAGATGAGAGTTTTGTAGATATATAATGGGGATAATATGCATTATTCGCCTTGCTTATAATCTACTCTGAATATTTGTTGAAGTAGTGTATCATCAGAATGTTGTAGAACTGCAAGTAAAAGCTGAGAGTATGCCTGTATGTCACCTGCAGTGTGGGGGGCAAGGGATAAACTTTGTGCATTTGTCTATTTTTCAGGTCATTCCTTCAAATGTCACACTTTCACATGAATCATAGACCTTCACTTCTTACATGTATGTCTAGTATTTACAGTCAGTTTAATTCTAGGAACTGCTGATAGTATCATATATGAGTCAGATGACCATTCACTATAGCCAAGGTCTTTGCAGGTGACATATGGTCTTTGATTTCATTCAGTTTACTTGTAAATTTGTCTTCCAGGTGAAAATTGCTAGGTAGGTGAATAATGCCAGGTGGAAACACTAAATTTCAGAGTTCGTGGTTGTCTGCTGTTGACTGCAATGGGCAGACTGTTAGGGATTGGTGTAGGAGAGGGAAAGACGACTTTCATGCGTACTGCAGATTGTGTGACAACGACTTTCGTTGCAATAATTCAGGGAAGTCTCAGATTTTGCAACATGCAAGCGGAAAAGTTCATAAATCATTAGCAAGACCATCACAGGACCAACACCAAGCTAAATTAGTGTTTACTCCAAAGGAGTCTTCTTCACCAACCCCAGGTACATCTAAAGAACAAAAATCTGTATTACAACTTAGTGTTCACAGAAATGATCTTCTAAAGGCAGAGGGGATTTGGGCAGCCCAAGTTGCTGCTGCTAATTACAGTTTTAGATCTTGTGAGGGAATCCAGAAAACTTTCGCCGAAATGTTTCCAGACTCAAAAATTGCCAAAGACATTACCCTTGGCAGGACAAAGGTATCATACCTTCTGAGTGATGGGTTTGGTCCATATTTCAGATCAGAGTTGATATCAGACCTTTCAGCATCAGACAGTGATTTTTCTGTGCATTTTGATGAAACAACCCAGGCTCAAGTGAAAAAGCAAATGGACATCAGAATACGTTACTGGTCTTCACTCCATGATGAAGTATGGTGTAGGTTCTACACAGCATTGTTTTTTGGGCATGCAGAGGGTGTAAAAGTTGCGGATGCGATATTTAATGCTCTCAAGGAAGACAAGGCACCTCTTGAGAACTTGGTAGCTCTTGGTATGGATGGTCCAAATGTTAATAAGACCATATTTAGGGAATTACAGTCACAACTTAAGACTGAAACATCACACCACAGTGGTCTTATAAACCTTGGAAGTTGTAATATCCATGTAGTGCACAACAGTTTTGGTAAGGGACTTGATGCATACGGAAAGAATACAGAGCAACTCTGCATGGATCTTTATCAACTGTTCAAGTACAGTGCGGCTCGAAGGGAAGACTACAAGGCTGTGCAGCTTGACATGGATGTTGAAACTCATCACTTTCAAAGGCACACTGAAGTTCGTTGGCTCTCACTTGGTCCTTCAATTTCAAGACTGCTGGAGCAGTGGGATTCCATCCTTCTGTTTGTAAAAGAATTAGGAAAGTATGAGAAGACAACACCCAAGAGCACAAATTTCAAGAGAATTCAGTTAGCTCTTTTGACTCATCCAGCAGAAACATTGCTAGAACTGTTGTTTTTAGATACAGTTTTTCCACTTTTCAGCAATTTCCTACTTGTCTTCCAAACTGAGGCACCCATGATTCATGTTTTGCATGACAGTATGAAGGATATGCTTTTCAAATTGATGAGCAGATTCATTAAACCTGATGCTATCAGTTCAAAAGATGGAGAAGGGTTGTGTAAGGTGGACTGTAAAGATGAGAAAAACCAGTTGTCAGATGATGAAATTGTTCTTGGGGATAAAGTGAGGGAGCAACTTACAAAACTGAAACCTGAACTTAGAAAGAGAGAATTGCTGTCCATGAGGTCATTTTTTATCAAGGCTACTGAATACATGAAGGAGAAACTACCACTTTCCAACAAACTACTGTACAGTTTGCGATGCCTCAATCCATCCAACAGATTGACTGATAAAGCAGAATCTGTAAAGCAGATTCAAGAACTGGCAAGGAAACTCCAGCCAAAGTCAGATTCAGTAGCTATCATTGATGAATGGAAATGTTATCTGGCTGATGACATAAGCTGTGAGATTGAAACCAGAAGGATAGATCACTACTGGAGTGATATTTTCAAACTCACTAATGCAACAGGTGACCCTAAATACAACATGTTAAAGAAAGTAGTAAAGACTGCTCTTATTTTACCACATGGGAATGCTGATGTCGAAAGGAGTTTGTCAGTTAATGTCAATGTAGTCACCAAAGAAAGATCACAGCTAGGTGAGTCAGTAATCAACGGAATAAGGATGACAAAAGATGCTGTAAAGTTTCATGATCCAGAGCTTTGTAGGCCAGAACAAATTCCTTTCAATAGGGATGTATATGTGAGTTTGAAGAATGCACATTCAGTATATATGATTAGACTAGAGAGTGACAGGGAAAAGAAAGAAGAAAGAACAAGAAAGAGGAAATTACTAGAAGAAGAAGCAAAGAAAATAGAGGAGGAACGCCAGAAACTAGCTGCAAAGAGAAAACGAATAAGTACTAAGGAAAAAGAGCTCATGGATGCAGAAAAGGAAGCTAAAGATAGTGCTACTGCAGCTGGAGAGTTAATAAAACAAGGCCAGGAGAATCTGGAAAATGTGCTTAAAGCCAAGGAAATAGACAGACAAAAACTGACTGTTGCACATATGATGATTGAAACAGCATCACAAAAGTCTGGTAAAGCTCTGGAGCAATTAGAGGAGATAAGAGGACAACAAAGAAAGCTTGAACTGGAGAAATCTTCATTGTTTGAAAAGTTTCAGAAGAAGGAAGAAAAAGACAGAGAAAAGGAGGTAGAACAAGGTAAAGAGAAGAAGAAAGAAAAGGGTAAAGGGAAGAAGTAAGATAAAGAGAAGGATAAAGTGCCTGATAAAACTTCAAATAGGAACTGAAAATTAAAGCTGATTCAGCAGGATCAAAGACTACAAAATAAATGCTGCCTTTTTCACTCAACCAATACATGTATATTTACATATTATGTATGTATGAGTATGTTTTCTTGTTTAGGGAGAAACATCCCAGTTTTCATATTACATGTATTTGTTTTTACTCAATATATCTAGCAGGTGAAAACATTGTACACCAAAGAATTCTATGTATGTTAATAAATAAAGCAATAAAGTGGAGGACTGGGTGGCTGTAAGGGGTGGAGGAGGCCACATTGTCCCCAAAAAAAGACAAAATATACATGAAAAAAAATCATTGAAGCACTCTAAAACACCTTAGTTAGATCAAAATATTTCAATAATTCCTATATTTTCCTATATTTTCTACAAATTATTCCTATATTTTTCCTATATTTTCTTGAAAAAATTCCTATATTCCTATATTTTTGACATCAAAAGTGAGTGGGCACCCTGTAATTGACCATAGTCACATGGCAGATATGTTATGCTTATTTAACTTGAAAAATTCGCTTTTATTTTAAATTTGCCCTCTCATCTAAGGGCAAAAATTTATGAAAAAAAAAACTGCAGCGAAAATTTTCAGGTATACTGTAGATTTTATTTTTTTCACGTAATTTATAAGTGTTTTTACGATTTGGTTTAGGTGAGCTTGCTAATGAGAAGATCATCCCAAGGGACATCTCGAGTCTATATGCAACAGGAAGACCCAGGGGCCTATGACACCTTACTGCAGTATGTCAAAGATGCTCTTCCTAAGGCAGGGGAAATAACTGCTGCTGAAAAGAAGAAACAGAAAATGGAAAAAATGAGAAAACAAATGGAGAAAGACAAAAAGACCAAAAGTGCACAACAGCTTTCCTATCAGGTAATTAATTATTCGGCAATTTCCGTAACAGGTAATTAGATAATTACACAACAGTTGTCTAATTACTGGGCAATTACACAGTAGCTTTCCTATTATTTGGTAGTTACACATCAGCTTTCCTTCAGGTAATTTTCTAGCAATATCCCTATCAGGTAATTAGGTAATTTTATAGCAGCTTTCATGTCAGGTAATTTTCCAATAACCTCCCTATCAGGTAATTAAGTAAATTTTACTGCATATTTCCTGTCAGGTAATTTTCAGAAGCTTCCTTTTTGTGTAATTAGGTAATTGCCCACAGCTTTCTTATCAAGTTATTATCCAGTAATTTCAGGTAGGTAGGTAATTATGAAGCAATTTTTCTCGCAGGAAAGATTTACACATAACATTTCCTATCCCATTACCACAGAGCAACACTCCTGTTGATTAATAAAAATAAATCACATCAAGTAATTGATTCCCTTACAATTTTAAATTCAGATAATATTAGAACATAGAACTCTGCTTATTTTTTAAGGTTTAAAAAATAAATTGAAAAACAAAATCTGACATGAAAGTAAAAATATGGCATTCTTTGTGACAGAAATTTATAACAATTACTATCAAAAAATGTTTAAATTTGGTATTCATTTTCACAAAAAACCATGAAAACTATTGCACTCAACTTTTGAATTTATATTTACATTTTGTAGGAGGAATACGAGTTGATTCAGAGGAAGTTTATTCGGCACATCTTGAGCATGACAAACACAATGGAAATACTTTCATTACCCAAGCTGTTGGTGTTTGATTTTGTGAGAGTTGGTAAGTATGAAACGGAAAATCAAGAGCGTCAATGTCATACTCCCACCAGGTTTTAAAATTCAAACTTGAAACTGTTTTTTTTCGTCTTCAGGACCATTTGTTCTGATTAAAAATAGTCCAAGGAACCATGATAAAAAAAGCCCCAAGGAATCCTTATTGATTTAAAAGACCCCCAAAACCCCTGATTCAAAAGGCTCCAAGGAACCCCAATTAAAAGCCCTAGGTAACTTATTAAAAAGGCCCCAAAGAATCCTGATAATAAAAGTCCTCAAAGAACCGTAACTGTAGCCTTACATTTAAGATATGTAATAACCCATTTTCTAAAAAAAATTACATATTTTGAAAAAAAGTAATTCAGATTGCATTGAATTTGGGACAAACTTAACAAGCTTTGAATACTTGAATATATTTTTCGAATTGCATTAAATCTTGGACAGGGTCAAAGTGATTTCATTCTTTTGCATTTTGAACAAACTAAAATGAGACAGTTAGATATGTGAAGATACTGAAAGTTAAGAAAGTATTGAAATAAAATGGAGATAGCTCCAACTCTATACTAAACCTCTATGGCATCGGTTTCTTCTGAAACATTCTCAAATCTCTTGATATATATACTGAAAAAAGCATCAAATCCAAGCCTGCCAGAGGTGATGGCACCATGAGAATGATAACCTATCCCTTTTGACCAGTCATTCTGTATGTTTGCCATAAAAAGACTTGAGTTTAATTCCAAGAAGTACACGTGCATTTAGCAAATAAAAAAAGGGATGGGGTCAGGAAAACTTTCCTGGGGAGAAAACTGACAGGCAAACACAATAAGGTTTTCACTTTCCATGGAGATTCTTAGTGTTCCTTGAAAAGTATGGCCATTCCAATTTTCTCTGTAGGAAATTTTGACTTAGCCTCAGAAAATGGAGGGAGTTATCCCAACCATTGCTACAGATACAAGTGTTATCAGTCCCTGAGAGTATAACCAGTCAGTTGGTTTTGTTGTATGAAGTGATATACAATAACTGCAGAACATGGACATATCCAGTGAGAAGTGAGGAAGGGGGTCTAGCTCACTTTGCTAGCTTTTAAGTCTGGAAAGAGGTTTCTGGTCTAAACAAATGCATAAAATGGCCCTTACTGGTAAACATTTCTGATTTTTTTCTCGAGTCCAAATTTGGGTGTTAAAAAGGTTGTAAAAAGTTTACAAATAATTATTCCAGAACTTGAGTTAATTATGTTAAAAGGATTTGCAATCTCTAATACTAAAACTGACATGATGGAATCAATTGAAAGTAGGTTTAAATATGTGTAAACATCATGAACATAAGGACCAATCAGGGCTCAGTGTTTTAGTGTTTCAAATTATTTCTTGATTTAAGTTTTATGGGTGTTAATCATAACTTTCTTCATTATCAGAAAATCCCCAAGAAAGTTCAAGTGATAGCTCAAAGCCTTCTAGACCACTGCGGCCAAAAAGTAGTAATTTGAGCAAAGAAAGGATTAAGGTAGGTACAAACACATCTGAATTGTATCACTAATATATGCTCATTTTGTTAACAAAGATATCTATCAGGTAGGCTTATAACACTACCTAGGGTATCACTGATGCACAACCATTTGCCAAAAGTTTATTGACATTATCATTTTTAATATATATTTCATATAAAACCACATTTTTTCCAAAAAATATTGTGAAGTCATTTCTTACTACATTTGAATAGAATTTTCGCTGTTAAATAGAAAATCTTTCCGAGTTTAATTTATTATTTGGATTTAGTTTTCTTATTTGCAAAAAAGTAAAAATTAGATATCACAATTATACTTACATAAAAGAAGGAATTTTCACCACAAAAATTTAAACTTTCTGTTAAAATTGATGAATATTTTAATTTCTAATTTGGAAAATTGAAGTGAGAGCACCGTATAAGTGGAAATTTTAATGAGATGCAAATTTAGTGTTTTGTCCCAAAAATATGATATATAATTTTAGCAAGAAGTAATTTTAGCAATTTTATGGTTAAACAAAGATAACTCTTACTTACGATCAGGAATGAAATGTTAGCGATATTATACAATTATTACCCTTGTTTTGGGTTGACATGAATATTTGTCCACCCGAGAGGTGTTACATCACCCGAGGCTTCTGCCTGAGGGTGACATAACACCTCGAGGGTGGGCAAATATTCATGTCAACCCAAAACAAGGGCAATAATTGTTTAATTATACCAAAAGGCAATAGCAGAACTAACAAACTGATCTACGGCTACGTAAGTTCGTAACGATTATAACATGTGTGACATAGTGCCTTCGGTACTCAGCACTATCAATATGTTTTATCGTTCTTTGTGTCCTTTTTTTAATCTTCAGCCTCCATCAGGGTTGACTCCAGCAAATATATTTGACAACGATGTATCAGTGCTGTCAAATCATAAAATTTCAGCTGTTGTTTCTCTCCATTCCAGTCTGCATTGAGTAATCTATGCGTTATGAAATGGACATTGTATGTGCTAGAGGTTACACCTAATTACCACATGGCCTACTAGAAAAAAACAAACAAACAAACCGTACGCACATCCATTTCTGCGCAGGAGAGGGTTACATAAATCGCCATTGAGGGTGACATAAATGTTTCTGGGTGAAATTAAGAAATGTATTAGATCATGTGATACGATTTTGACTAATCAGAAGTAAAGATACATATTAGAGGTATAAATAATCAATTTTAACGATCTCAACAACATCGCGAATAATACCAAAATTGAATCATTGCTAAAATTTCTACTAATATGGTTTATAATGAAACTCTATCCAATTCTTTCTTTAACAGTGATAATCCTATTGAAATGCGATAAGAAGTGGCTTCACAATATGTTTTTGGAAAAAAATTCTGGTTTTATATGAAATATATAGTAGAAAATGATAATGTCTATAAACTTTTGGCAAGATGCTGTAGGTATATAAAAGACTGATAACTGTATCAGTGAGGTGGGCCCATTATACTGTTTATAGTATTACTGAAGTAGGCTCATAACACTTGCTATTGTAGATTTGTAACACTTTTAAATGCAATCACCAAAGAAAGCATGCTCCAAAATATCACTGAAGTATGCTCAAAATGTTAATATTTGAATTGCTGAGGTATGGCTATTGACACTGGCAGTTGTAATGCTGAGGTATATATCTTGACACTGACAGTTGTATCACTGAGGTAAGGCTCTTGACAATGACAGTTGTAATACTGAGGTAGGTCTCTTGACACTGACAGTTGTATCACTAAGGTAAAGGTTCTTTCTTGACTGACAGTTGTATCACTGAAATAAGGCTGGTGACACTTACATTTGTATCACTGAAGCAAAGCTCTTGACACTGACAATTGCATCACTGAGGTAAAGTTATTGACACAGACGTTTGTGTCACTGAGGTCAGGCTCTTGACACTAACTGTTGTATCGCTGATATATGGCTTTTGACATTGGCAGTTGTATCGCTGATATATGGATTTTGACAGTGACAGTTATATCACTACTAAGGCTCTTGACACCTGACAGTTGTATCACTGAGGTTAGACTCTTGACACTGACAGTTGAATCACTGCCAAGGCTCTTGACACTGACATTTGTATTACTGAGGTAAGAATCTTGACACTGACAGTTGTATCACTACTAAGACTCTTGACACTGACAGTTGCATCACTGCTAAGACTCTTGACACTGACAGTAGTATCACTACTAAGACTCTTGACACTGACAGTTGTATCACTGCTAAGGCTCTTGACACTGACAGTTGTATCACTACTAAGACTCTTGACAGTGACATCTGTATCACTGCTAAGGCTCTTGACACTGACAATTGAATCACTGAGGTAAGGTTATTGACACCAACATTTGTTCACATTCATTCACTGAGGTTAGGCTCTTGACACTAACAGTTATATCGCCGATGTATGGCTTTTGACACCAACAGGTGTATCACTAATAAGGATCTTGACATTGACAGTTGTATCACTGAGGCAAGACTCTTGACACTGACAGTTTTATCACTGCTAAGACTTTTGACCCTGACAGTTGTATCACTGAAGTAAGACTCTTGACATTTAGAGTTGTATCACTGCTAAGACTCTTGACACTGACAGTTGTATCACTGCTTAGGCTTTTGACACTGACAGTTGTCTCACTGCTTAGGCTTTTGACACTGACAGTTGTATCACTGCTAAGGCTTTTGACACTGACAGTTGTATCACTGCTAAGGCTTTTGACACTGACAGTTGTATCACTGCTAAGACTCTTGACACTGACAGTTGTATCACTGCTAAGACTTTTGACACTGACAGTTGTATCACTGCTAAGGCTTTTGACACTGACAGTTGTATCACTGCTAAGGCTTTTGACACTGACAGTTGTATCACTGCTAAGACTCTTGACACTGACAGTTGTATCACTGCTAAGACTTTTGACACTGACAGTTGTATCACTGCTAAGGCTTTTGACACTGACAGTTGTATCACTGCTAAGGCTTTTGACACTGACAGTTGTATCACTGCTAAGGCTTTTTGCTAAGGCTTTTGACACTGACAGTTGTATCACTGCTAAGGCTTTTGACACTGACAGTTGTATCACTGCTAAGGCTTTTGACACTGACAGTTGTATCACTGCTAAGACTTTTGACACTGACAGTTGTATCACTGCTAAGGCTTTTGACACTGACAGTTGTATCACTGCTAAGGCTTTTGACACTGACAGTTGTATCACTGCTAAGGCTTTTGACACTGACAGTTGTATCACCAAGGTAGGCACAAGTTTGTATTTTACTTGTATTTTTTCACTTTTTTACTATTTTCCTACATCAATTTTTCCACAAATAAAATGTGGTTTATTGATCAACTTTTAAAAATATTAATGTTAATTTCTCATTCCATGACACATCGTCTTGAAAAACAACATTGTCATGACAACAAATGAAATGACTTAGCTGAGTTTGGCTATTTTTGCTTATATCCCAATCATGACACTGTAGCTGCTCTTTTTTGTTTGTTTTGGTACGTAGAATGTAGCAGCCTTGACTGGAATAACCAAGCTCCGAAAAGTTATGCAGGTATTAGTACTGCTGTACATGTAAAAATTGTTTTAGTTAAAAATTAACATGTAGTCCATTAGTGGTTGTCATGGGAACTGTTTGGCCATTGTTGCATTGCATGTATATTTCATGTGATTTAACAGGTTTCTGCTGGACTAAATCATGCTTTACGTATTACCATAACTCACATGCATGTGAAATAATCGCATCTGTGCTTCTTATCATCAAAGTTGAGAATTTATTGTCAACATTTCTAGTAATCAAGGAACGTAGAAACGAATGTTTCTATATGATCATGTTATTTAAACATAGTACACTGATCATGTATTTGATGATTGACCATTTACATGAAATTAACATCATTGGGTAAATTGGGCACAAGGGGAGGGTGTAAATGGGTCCCTTTAATTTCTGACCTCTGCAAATAACTGGTGCCACCGTTTTAGGTAGTTCCAGTTTAACTCTATCGTAACCTAACATATGGAGTGTGCTATTTCATTCATGCTATTCTACATTACTTTGACGACCGACTTGCGATATTAGTTATTCCGAATATTTATTTGGTATTATCTTATTTTTGGAAGCAAATTTCCTGATTTTTAATCATCCAATTGTTTTAAAAGCGTAAAGATAACTGCAGGTCCTGATACGATAGAAATTTGGCTCTAATCATTATTATATGTACTGTAGTACATAAATAAAAATATATATAAACCAAATTTAACATGGCTTAATTACACAATGACCGACTTTTTAGTTTTTAGTTTTAATAGATGTTCTGTATCCTTGATGCATGACACATTATTAAAATTCCGACAAATCTCCACTCAAAGTCGATGATCTTCTGATGTTATAGTCGTCCATGTACGGTCAGAGCGAATCATCGGTATTTACCAAATCCTTTGAAACTGTACTGTCTGAGTATTTTCTTAACCCCAGTACTTCCGTGTAAACAATACCTTGCAAATCATGGCATCTATCGAGTGGAGATAGAACTAGATCTATATAATAAATACTGCACTCTATTTAGAAATAACCTTATCATTTCCCATGAAATTAAAATTGACATTAATGTAAATATTTTCCAAGAATATCTCTCTCTCTCTCTCTCTCTCTCTCTCTCTCTCTCTCTCTCTCTCTCTCTCTCTCTCTCTCTCTCTCTCTGTAATTTTTATTTGTCCTAATGTATATCTAATTATAGTTCAAAACCAAATGTTGTTTTCATGACTTCATTGAATAGACAGATTATGATTTGTGCTAAACAGAAATCAATCTGGCTTACGCACCTGAAAATTTTCCATTTTATCTCAAATTTGGATATAGGCTCCAATATTTTACACTTGCAAATTTATTCTATTCAAGGATATCTAAGTTAGTGGATTGTCTTTTTTAAGTTACTATACAAACCTATTTTTAGTAAATGATTATATTATTAAGGCAAGGCCTTATTGCTATGACAGGCTCAGAACTCCTCGGGTTTTTCTGTGTACTCAATTAAGCATCGTCAGCTTCCCCGTTCAAAAATCAATGTGCCATAGGATTTGCCGAACTACTATTCATGCTGTAGAAAGTAGTTACCCGAGATTCAACCATTAAAATACTTCTTTGTGTCTAATTTGAATCTTGTTTCATTCGCATACTCTCCTTATTACTGCTGAACAAGGATGCCGTTTCTTTTAATTTGAAAACTCATTGAAACTAAAATTCAGCAACAAAAACAGTCGAAAATGCTGTGATGAATTATTATAGTCACCTGACATAGGACACTTGTTGAAAAGGGGAATTCCCTCAGTTCAGCTTGGCGGATTTTGACATTGATACCCATTTTAATTCGCGTTATTTATAAACTGGAATCGATCATCGTTTCCTTTTTATTCATACAACATGAATTTTTACCTAACTGATAGATTACTTAAGTTTTCAAGCTTACTCATGGAAGTAATAACAGACAAACTCGCTATTAAACCGTTAGAGTCTGACATTGAGTAAGATGCTTTCCTGGTGTGCTGTAAATTCTGTTCATTCTTGAAAGAATAAAAGACCAATTTACTCAGTCATGGTTCTGGTCGGATAGTACAAACATCAATGCAGCTAGCGATTGCATGATTACTGCCAGTAATAGAGTTTTAAAGTCTAGCCAGGTGATTTTAGTTAATGTATTTACATTGCTCATCGTTATCACGGGTGTTTCAACTTTAGTTCGACCCGATGTTTAATCTTTTTTAACCAAATTCGTGTTTGAGACATCGATCTACATTTATTATTCCATTTTACATACCAAATAACAATGTAATTTTAAGGTTGTTGAGCAAACTTTTTTCTGTTAAAAAATTAGGGAGTAAAGGGAACTGAATAATGCAACATTATTTAAAGCTGTTAAAAGCCGTGATCGATCTACAACCATGGGAGATAAATATTTGTCACTTATGTTATTTTCTTCTTTGTTTTATATAAAACCAACAATTTTTAAATGCACACAGAATCCACTAATTTAAGCAATATTTCAAATATTTTTAAGTTTACATGAAGGAAATTGAATTAATTTTTTTAATCATTTTGAAATTTAGATATACTTTTGTTTATTTTGAGAAAATAATGAATTTGTGGAGGATGAAATTACTTCAGTTAAATTTTGACATATTTCATTAGACTGAAAGAATAATTACAGAATTTATAATATTATTTCGTGAGAAAAATACTGTCATTTCTGTAAATAAACATGATAACTTAAAAATGCACATATATTTTAGAAATATGAAAATTGTCCTAGATCTACCATAAATTTGTACAAATTTGTAAAATTCTGGATTTTACCAGCATTTAAAAATTATTGGTTGTATATAAAACACAGAAGAAAATAACATAAGTGACAAATATATATGTCCCATGACTGTACATTTATATCAAAGTCCGACTCTGTATATCTGCTGTTTTGTAATGACAATTTAAACATATCATAAAATGTATAAATTTCTACTGATGCATAATAAAAAATAAGCATCCACTAATTTCTTATATTTCAAATAAATGTTTTGGATTGAAGATTTACCATGGTATACGGCAGCCTATACTAATTTCTGATTTTAGTAGATCAAAGTATATTCCCAGGTTAAAAAGTAACTGCATGTACATAAAGATATATATTCTTTTATAAATTCACCAATTCAGAATTGACAGAGGACTTGCCTTTCAGGACTTTCAGTCCTTTGATTTCAATTTGACCACACAGATTTTTTTGAATTACACAAAATTAGATAAGTAACCCTAATTTATTATTATTTTATACATAATTTTAATTTTATTACCGATATCAGAGACATATATCTCTGTCGATATAAAAGGATTTATAATAAGAACCAGCTATATATGAAATTTTCAATGATTTCCTTCTCCTTATCACAAATTGATTCTGATATTATATTACTTTTAATTTTTAATTTACTTTGTTGTTTTTAATTTTGATTTTCAATTGTCAAAAGACTTTGGAAAACTATCAACATATGTACTAGTAATAACTCTTTTAAAATTGTCTTATTTTGTCACTATCTTATACCGATTCACAATGAAATAAATTATCAATAATTTAAAATACTACAACTTTTGAACATATTTATTTACACGCATGTGAAAATATTAAAATAGTTAAACCAATCGGATGTTCTGATAGTAATCCATATCACACAGCCCTGCACGTTTCCCACTGATAGATAACAGAAACTACTGTACTCGCGTGTAATGTATTCTCGCCACTGGATCGAAACCAGCGCTTAAAACTGACGATAGCGAAAGGCTCCCATTATGTTGGTACAAGATGAGATTTATAATCTGTAATTATTGTATGTTTATGAATTTTCAAATGTTCACATTTTTGTCAGTGGAAAGTTGGATATAAAATGTTTAACCTTTTCCTCCCTAAGTATATAAATGGTATGATCTTTTCTATTATTTATGACCAGTCTATTATGGTGTGTAGGGTGGAGAAGGTTAATATGTTCTGTTTTGTTATTTTTGTTTTGTTATATTTAACATTTTACAGTTTAGCATTTGTACATGTACAAGTTGTTAAATTATATTCTATGGTTCTGCAGTATAATTTGTTGACATTTTTACTACAACTTACAAAATTTTTGTCCAGACTGAGTGTTGGATTTTTTTAACAGATTTTGTACCCAGATTATTCTATAACCTATATTTACAAAATGTCGTTTGTTGACTTTTTCAGTTATTCTGTGTTTCAGTCTTATTTTTTTACTTTATTTTCCTAGAGGTCAAGGTTACGACAGTTTGGCAAGTGATGACTGCCATTATTGATATTGACATTGTATTGATACAGTTGATGAATCATGTCCAGCTTGTTATTCAAATTCTTGTCAAGCATTATTTTGTTTTGTCTGATTTCAACAATAACATCAGTTCACAATTTTTATCCTATTTCAGAATGTACTTTCATCTGAAGATGGGGATGATGCATGGGAAGGAGCAGAGTTCTGTATAAAAGTCCTCTGTGAAAATGAGGAGGTGAGTTTTGTATAAAAGTCTTCTGTGTACAAATGAGGAGGTGAGTTCTGTATAAAAGTCCTCTGTGAAAATGAGGAGGTGAGTTCTGTATAAAAGTCCTCTGTGAAAATGAGGAGGTGAGTTCTGTATAAAAGTCCTCTGTGAAAATGAGGAGGTGAGTTTTGTATAAAAGTCCTCTGTGAAAATGAGGAGGTGAGTTCTGTATAAAAGTCCTCCATGAAAATGAGGAGGTGAGTTCTGTATAAAAGTCCTCCATGAAAATGAGGAGGTGAGTTCTGTATAAAAGTCCTCTGTGAAAATGAGGAGGTGAGTTCTCAAGTGATATATCTATCTATAGAAGGCAAATGTTCTGGATTGCATATTTTAAAGAAATCATACACTGACCTTAGAGTAAATGGAAAATGTTCTAGAATGAAAAATATACACTGATCTTAGTTTAAATGGGAAAGATTTTAGAACAGAAATAAAACACTGACTTAAATGTATAAGTGAAAGGTTCTAGTAGGCTACAATGGAAATTATACACTGACCTTAGTGCGAAAGATATTTTTTGTGTAATAGAAATATAAAACATTAACCTCAGTGTAAAAGAGAAAGTTTCTAGAAGGGAAAATGTACACTGGTCTTAGTGCAAAACTGAAAGTTTCTATACTGGTAAATCACACTTTCATATTGTTATCTTAAAAGTTCTAAATAGGTTTTTAAACTTTCATATTGTTATTTCAAAGGTTCTAAATCAGTTTTTAAACTTTCATAATGTTATTTCAAAGCACAAAGGTTCTAAATGGGGAGGGGAGTTTTTTACTTTCAAATTCTTTTATGCCAAATTTCAAAATAGGTAGTATTTTAAACTTTCATATTGTTATATGAAAAGTTCTAAATGGGATTCTAAACTTTCATATTATGTCATAGCTGTTATATGGGATTTTGACCTTTCATATTGCAGTGTAAAATGTTCTAAATGGGATTTTAAACTTTTATATTATTTTAATCATCAAAATGGGATTTTAAACATTCAAATTAAGTCAATAGCTTCCATATGGGATTTTGATCTTTCATATTGTTATGTCAATGGTTTTAGATGGGATTTAAAGCTTTCATATTATGTCACAGTTTCTATATGGAATTTTGAACTTTCATATTGTTATAGTTAAGGCTGAAATGGGGTTTTAAACTTTTATCTTATTTTTAATCATCAAAAGTTCAATATGGGATTTTAAACTTTTTCAAATTTAAATTTTAAATTTCATATTATGCCATGGCTTCTCTATGGGATTTTGAGCTTTCATATTGTTATGTCAGACGTTCTAGAGCTCTAGATGGGATTTAAAACTTTCAGAATGTTTCTTGTTGTTACTTATGTCAGAGATTCTTGATCGAAACCCACAACAATCTGATTAAAATATACATTATCCTTCGATTGCAGGGCTGGCATCTTGTTGACAAACAGTTGAGTTTGGTAACCAGAACTTCAGATGAGATTTTTACTACACTGAAGGAAGCGGCACCGTATCTGGCCAGAATATACGCCATATTGAAACAGAGTGCGGTGAAACTCAACTGTATGACAGGAAAAACAGGCGAGACTTTCCTTAAGTATCTTGAACAGGTAAAGAATATCTAAAAGTTTGAAATATGTGAATGTTTGCTTTTCTCTTTTAGGTCTTTGGGCCTAGTGGTTAGAGCAATGTGTCAGCACAGGTTTGAGCAATGCTGGAACCTAAGCTGATTTTTGTGAGAAAGTTATCCAGTTTCCTTGTGGAAGGCCGGTTATATTCCACCTTAAAAGGGACATTTGCTGTGGGTTCCACCCCCACCCCCCCCCCCCCAAAAAAAATGTTTCCCCTTTTCACTTCTTAGATTTATATACAATAATAAAAGATCAGATAAACAGCAGCATAAAATTTCTTAAATTCCTGTATTTTTGTGAAATTTGCTGGAGAAGCCCAGTTTGGCTCTTTTTCACGTGCAAGTGATTAATTCAACCCTACTATTTGTATATGCATAAAACTCTGGACCTGACTTTATTTTCACAAAATTTATAGAAATATAAATTATTCTATGCCAGTGTTTAGCTTTTATTTGTTATTGTACATCAGGTGCAAGAAGTTAAAGTAGAAAAAATTGAATCTTTTCTTTGATATTAAGACAGCTGATTCCCCCTTTAAATACTGACGGCCTCCATGTAGCTGAAAAATTGTTCAGTGTAGTTTAAAACACTATTCAGAATCAAATTTAAATACTCTTTTTTTTTTCTTTTTTTTTTGAGGGTGTGTGGGGGGGCATTCGAAAAGATGAGCAGGAAAATAAAATTGACAAATAATTGATATACAATAAAACCTGGTATAACGACCACCTCTATGTAAGGATGACCTGTTTATAAAAGCCAATTTGTTCAAGCCCCTTGACTGCATACTTCTACTAAATTGAACCTGTTTATGAGGGTCATCTGCACATAAAGGTCAATATTTTCTGTTCCCTTTGTATGGCCCCTATATACAGGTTTCACTGTAATTTGTTGGATGTTTGGATTCTTTTATAACATTTATAAGTTGAATGTTATTTTCATGTCTAATATTTCAAAGATTTATTTTTCCACTTATTAACAGGATACTGATGGCAGCATCAATTATTTGTAAAAATTACCAGTATCTGTTTCCTGTGTGACAGTCTCTCATGTTTAATCTCACAAATTCAAAAATTGTTTACCCCTTTGGAGCCTCTTGGTAAACCCCATTATGATAAGTCTACAACATAACAGTTCTGTAGTCAGTCACAGATTTTGGTTTTAGCCTTGATGCTTGGCTGACAATCTTAAAAATTTTCCACAATGTTTATTTCCCAATGGGATATGCATTATATTTTCCCCTCTCTGTTCACCAAAAACTCAATAAAGTAAAAACATGATTATAACGAGTTCGGTTTGTACGAATTTGTGCACATAACAAATCAATAAATAATCCCTAAATGCACCCCTATATATTCTTAGTTGAAAAACAATTTTATAAAGAAATTTAACAAATTTTTTCCTGTAACAAATGAATTTCTATGTTCCTTGACACCCTAACCAATGTATTTTATTGTATTAGAACTAAGTGATCAATGTCATGAAAATAAAATTTAATTTGTGACTTTTTTGTAAACATAAGAATCCAGCTAACTACAGTCAAATGTTATAACGGCCAAGTTGGGTTCCAGTAAAATTGCTGTTATATCAAATATTAATGCCGTTATCAAATTTCCAGGCTTGGCGCCACAATAAGAATACATAAACAATTTTACGTTAAACACCCATTAAATGTTAAATTTCAATTCAGTATGATTGCGTGGATGAAATATTAGAATGACTGCAACAAATGAAATTGTTTTTATTGTTATTTTCATTCTATCAGTTTTATAAATCATGGCAACATTTTTTCATTTTTGATGCTTTGCCGTTATAGCAAGTTAATTCTAGAGGTAAAATGCATGTTTGTTGCCAAAAATCACTGTCGGTGCTGGAAAGCAAATTTGCCGTTATGTCAAACAAATTAACATGGGTGTAAATTCGTTCCCATGAAATATCAGCCATTAACCGGAAAATGCTGTTATATCAAGTGCTGTTATAACAAGAGTTGACTGCATCTGATTAATATAATTATGTAAATAAAAAGAAACAAAAATTTTGTTTTCTTTTTATTTCTCTAGTAAGTTCCAGTTTAGTTTGAAATTAGCATGAATTTGTTCTTGAATTGCAATGAAACCCTTCAGTCCACTTCACTCTAACTGTATAACAAACTATCCATATAACAAATTGAAAAAGAAGTTCCCTTGAAATTCGTTATAAGCGAGTTTTACTGTATTAACATCATAATAACTGAAACTTTTGGAGTATGATGTTAATTTCCTACACATCCGGCCATTTTGTTTTGTTTCTTTTTAATCAGGAAGGGAAGTCTACAACCAACTTTATCAGAGCGTATCTCGCAGTTCACAAGATGGTGGCAGAACATGAAGACCAAGAAGAATTTATAAAGCCATTGGACAGGTAAGATCTTATTTCATTAGTCTGTCGGCATCAAGTTGTGTCATGACAGAATTGCAACCAGATTCACTTGAGACATGAATTCCAGGCACTCACTTTCGTGTACATATCGTCCTGCCTCCATTACATATCTGATATACACGCTGATTAGCTGCTGGTAAAGCAATCAAAGTATGCGACATTCTGTATAAGGAAAACCTTAATACTGCTCTTCAGATTGTCAGCCAATCAGTAATCTGAATTGTTGTTAGCTTTTCCTTACATGGAATCTCATATCTTTTACCTAAGGAAATATCAGCTTTTCAATGGAATTTTGTTAATAAATCTATTAATAGGACAATTATTTTTTTGGTTAAAAATCATATCCTTCTAATTGGTTTGGTTTTGTTTTCTAAAGAAAATGTCAAATTTTACAATAACTGTCCTGGAATGTGACTTTAAATGTCTATGAATTTACTCTCTGTGTAAGTATAATTTACTTAAAGCATTTTCTTTTCTTTCAAAAGAAACCATAAACACATTGAAAAGTATAAGATAAACTATTTGATCGTGGACAGAAAACATGATCTGTTTGAAATTTCCAAGCGTGTGTGTAATTGTTCAACTAAAGAGATACTTAAAATTTATATATTTTCTCTCAAATTTTTTAAATTTGGAAATTAAATTTAGCTTTTCTTTCACTTAGATGCCACTTGCCGAGTGGCAAAGTGTCATGGCTCTGTGAACAACACTCACAGGGTACCCGTATCACCAAACTTAGTGTTGGATCCGTTAACAGCCATGGTGCGGGTAAGATCATGCTGATGAAAGAAGATGAACTACTTAAAGAGTATATGCAGGATCATCCTGATTACCAAAAGATGAAGAAACGTGCAAAAGATTCTGCTGCATTCAAATTGTCTGATAAATCTCACAGTGTACTTGAAGACAAAGAAAAGACAAATATTGGTAAGAGTTTATGTGACCCAGTTAATTTCAGTCAGTTTGATGCTTGACCCTAGTAACTGCTGTGACAAATACGCTGCTAGAGAAGTATCATAGATGTAGTTGAATAACTCTGAGTGTTCATTTTTCATGCACTAATGGAAGATATAACATGCCTGTGTTTAGCATCAACCCAAAAGTCCTTAAACATTTTTAAAACATATTAATTCCCAAATTTTTAATACAAATTTTACAAGTCTAGACCCATAGTAAACAAGTTATAGACTACCTGAGTGATCAGGGCAGGCACTGTTATATTTACTCAGAGAAAATATTCTCAATTTGGCCTATTACTCGACCAATAAGATTTCAGGATTAGCCAAAGGTGAGTAAACATTTTAGACTTATGTAATTCTTTTTATGATGCTATGCCCTGGCTACCTTGAATCAGTCACTTAGATAGTCTGAAAAGCGAGATTTGCACTGTAGATACATTAATCAGGTCAGAGGCTGGGGGAGGTGTATTTATGAATACTAGTATATTATAGTCTTTGTCTCACATCGATGTCGGCCATTCTAATCCAATAAAGAAGTCACAGTTTTGTACTTTCCTGTCGGTGCAATAAGATGTGTATTTTGCAGAATCATGGACTACTTACTGCATCAACATGGTCAAAATGACTATATTGAGTTAGAGTAATTACTTAGGAAAATTTGAACACTCAGAACACAGACACCATTTAGATAATGTACGTCTCTCATGCACGCTCATGTACATGTATTTCTTTAGCAAAAGTAGAGATCTTGATCTTCTTCAAATATATCCTGTCACCTTTCATATTTCAAAATCAAATTATTCATATAAAAAACAAAAAGTAAACCCCAAAAAATTAAAATGACAGAGATTTGTAGTGATACTATCATCCATTGCCTTCATTTGTAACTTTCCGCAATTTGCTGAAACTTTAGAATATTGAACATGTCTCAAAAACGTAGACCTTACTTGACCTTTTAAACAAAACTAGGGCCAGTGATTTTCCACGATTGCGGAATCAAGGACAGAATCATGGAATCGGCAATCTAAAACGGAACTTGCATTTTTGAAAAATCTTTAAAAATTCCAACATGAGATAGAATTTATCTAATTGTGAAGTCGGTAGCACGCTCGACTCTGGATCGTGAGGTCGTGAGTTCCAATCCCGCCAGCGACAGGTTGGTTTCCTGTCTTTCGGATGAGACAATAAAAACTGGAGGTCCCGTGTCACAGTAGGTGTTGGCACGTTAAAGAACCCTGACTGCTCAATGGCCTTAAGTGCCGAGCATAGGCCAAAATTTGAAGCCCTTCACCGGCATTTGGTGACGTCTCCATATGAGTGAAATATTCTTGAGTGGGACGTTAAACAACAATAAACAAACAAAATTTAATTGTGAACTAATGTGTTATTTCTATGTGTTATAAACTTCAAATTCTTGTGTATTTAAAATATATTTCATCACATAATTTTACATCAATTACTATTTTTATCCCTTAGATCTACTAGCCTATATTTACACATCGAAAGATAAGGGCAATCATTTCCATTGTCGCAATATCAGTACTGACTGACATCTGACGATCTGGTGCCTTCTAAAACAAAAATAGCTCTAATTTGATATCTTGAATTAGGTTTTCATAATGTTTATTTCAATTTCTGAATATATATACCAATTTTTATAATTTATAGTAAAATTTCACAATGTACAATCCATCCTAATTTTTTACGACTTACCGCTCGATTGACAGCCAGTTTTTTTACCAACACAAACACGTGGTAACACCTTTACATTTTTGACAGCGAGCTACAATGGTTGAAGACACATGTATGTAAAAAGAGGAGACTTCCTCCCATTTAAAAAATAAATACATCAGCATGGGTTGATGGTTTCCATGGAATCTTTATGATGATCGTGACGTTTTATTTTGAAGTGTCTGTCAGCATAGTATAGATTACGCTAGTGATGATACAATAAATTAACAGACTAAAAATTAAAAACATGTACATGTAGATCTACTTTATAAGTTTATTTAAAGTAAAAAACACCAAATAAAACATCACAGACTTGTTCTAAGTTAGGTGATAAAAACAGAACTTCTTTTGGTCATGAACCATGGTGTGTTTTAATTCTTTGTTGATTTGTTATTAGTTGTTGTAAGTACGGTGTGAAAATCAAGATTTAAATACTCAAAAACCATTGTAAAATGGACCCCTGGGTCAGAAGTTGCATAAATAGAACTGCAAATAGGCGACCGTTAAGACTATTCCAGACTTTTTTTTTGTGTGTGTAATATATCGACCGTACTAGGTAAGGTATACAAATTCATTTGATTGGTCCTACCGGTTCCAAAGATAAGACCATTTCGTCCACATTCTTTGTATAATATATCTATCGTACTAAGTACATAAATCCATTTGATTGCTCCTAGGTTCTGGCTCAGATAATGTGACTCCTGACACTTCTGAAAATGAGAATGTAGATAAAGACGATAAAAAAGATAGAAAACTAGCAACCAAGCTTAAAGCTGCTGCAACTGTTGCTGCACTGACGTCTTCGTACCAAAAAAAGAAGACCAGCAACATTTGTTGCATACAGTAGTTTTGTTGATGTAAGTTTCTGTGTTTTTTTCTTTTAACTCATTGACACCCCCTATAGCCACAAATGGATTCTTCCATTTCAAAGAATGATAAAATCCACTGTCAGAAATCAGGAGCGTATGATTTATAATCCATATAGTATATTGAGGTAATCTGCAATATTAACTTGGTCACCCCCATATTATGATATTGGACCATACCATTGATTGATTTGGGTGAGTCTAAATTCAACCAAAGGGGTGTAGTGAGTTAATTTCCACTTAAATTTTATCATTTGTTTGGGGATATCACTAGCTGTGGGTGAGGTGCTGTAAATCCTGACCTTAGGGTTCTTGCTAGTACAGTGTCTTAAACACGTCATGCCTAACATGTCTAACAAAAACCTCAAATTTTCACTTTGATTTGTACAATCTCTGATTTCATTTTTGTTACTGAAGCCTTGTTTCTATTTATGATTCTAATGTTCATTTGACTTGAACTGGATTCGAATCTTTAAGACCCTGAATGTGCAGGAAGTATAATTTGGCAGTACTTTGAAAATCCCAAATAATGTCACAACATAAGCGGATGTAACAAAGAACAGGTCCAGATCAGTCATGTCTAGGCAACATTTCCAGTTACAGAATTTTCTGCCACACGATTACTGACTAGTCCCTTATGAGGGTCTTATCAGAGATAATATGGCCCCTAAAACCATCGTAAGAGAAATGGCTGATGTAAAATGCATCATGCCGATTGCTGAGTCAGCACTTTATGTTATCATTCTCTGTTACTAAATCTTCAAAATAAGACTTTGGAAATCTTCGCTAGATGACTTAATGTGGTCAGTCAACACTATCTGAACGCTCTCAATAATTGCAGAACTTTATCCCAGAAAAGAAAACTTACTTAGATTTAAAATTTATCTATTCAAACACTCTCAATAGTTGAAGAACTTCACCCTAAACACTTTCATACAGCCCTGCACCATCTTCCTTGCTTGTCTTCTTTTGTAGGTCACACATATTCAGTTTTATTTAAAATAAATCATAGCTATCCGAACACTCCACCATAAACTTATCACAGTTTCTACAAATTGTTATCCATTGCAAGATGTAGCTATTCAAACACTCTCAAGAAACCTAGCACAACCTCTGTTAGATAGCCTCTGTTGTGGATACTGGATATTATAACACTTTGCAGCAACCTTGCACAACTTACCTTTGTTATCTTCTAACATAAATCCAAACTATTCAAACACTCTCAAGGAATGTTATAACACCTCCTCCAGATGTTTTTATCATTAAACAGAACAATTAATTTTTTCTATTTCTTGCTACATGTACTTTGCAATTTGCTTATAATTCTTGCAGTATATAATTTACTAATATGTCAAATTTATTGTATTTTCATACTTTTTGAAACTGCTTGTGGTGGTCTGGTGGTAATAAGGTAGATTTTCAAATAGAAGGTCCCGTGTTGGATTCCTGTACCTTCGTAAAGTGCTCAGTATTCAAACTGAAAGTTACCTGGAGACTTAAAACAAGGGTCCTGTGCCACAGTAGGTGTGTTACATATAGGAAACTTCACTGCAGTGGGTTTAGTCCATAGCACAGGTCAAAATTTGTGTCACTTCATCTAAAGCTGGTGACATCTCGGTATGACTGCATAAGCAAAAAATTCCCAGCTGGGTTTAAAAAAAAAAAACATGCAAAAACTCAGTAAAACAAACCAAATTGAAGTTCTTCTGCTGTAACTCTATGATGCATATGTACTCTTCACTGGTAGCTACCACTGCACTGGCATAAAAATTGGCAACATTCCAATTTATGTGTACAGAGACAAAAATGCCTGATATGCAGTTAGTTTTTTAGCATCCCACTTCTATCATGAAGCAGAAAACCTCAATTTAAGTGACAATTTAATCTGCTACATTAACTTCCATTACCAGTCAATATACTTTCTGTTCAACTTTGAACTCTGACCCTATGACCTCAGATCCCCCTTCTTGCTCAAGTACTTGTCTATCAATGATAGGGTGAAGGGTTTGATGATATTTTACCATCTACCACAGAGTGACCAGAAGTGATGCACTTTAAGTCAAAGAGTTAGAAAATGTTTAACAATTTCAATTTGTAGGGGCAATAGCTGTTTTTTCCACAAAAAAAACTTTTATCACTTCTTGGATTAATATGTACAATAACAAAAAAGAGATATACATAGGCGTATTAATTCTTCAATTCCTATATATTTTGTGAAAATTGCTTGAGAAACCAAGTTTGATGATTAATTTGACATTACTATTTATATATGCATACCACAATGGAGCTGACCTTATTTTCACTAAATATATAGAAATATAAGAATTTGTATGCCTGTGTATATCTCTTATTACTTATTGTATATCAATCTAAATATTAAAAACGAAATATTTTATGGAAAACACAGCCCCCTTAATCACTTTATTAGTAAACTTATATTGACAATATTTTTAAATTACTCTGGATATAAAACACATTTCAGGGTTTTGGACTTGGCAAAATTCTGTCCCTATTTCTATTTTAACCTGAAACCTTTGATCTATAGGAGAAAACCCAGAAATATATACCAGTGCAGAACCACGCATTTACATATATTATATCTATTTTTCACATACATTTACTTACAAAATCACTGGTTTCTGTTTCTGTTTCAGTTTCAACAACAGACGAATCTGATAAGAAAACAGATCCTGAACCTAAAAAAGAACCAGAACCAGAAAAGAAACCAGATGAGAAATTGACAGCACCATCACCAGGAAATCGTGTAAAAATGCCACAAACACCAAAAAAACCCAATGGACCAAAGACAAAGACGCCAAGGGATGAACAGACATCGAACACGCAACCCTCAACTTCTAGAGACAGCTCTGCAAGCGAAACTCCATCTACGTCCTCTACATCTAGGTCAAATAAGACATTGCAAAGACATTACTCTAAAAGTGGAAAGCAAAAGAGTCAGGCCTGCGTTTTACAATGATCTGGTGGCTTGATTTATAAATTCATGTATAGCTTAAGTTGATTACATTTATAGCAACATTCTTTTGTGGTTCGTATATGACAAGTCAAATACTTAAACAAGATTTTATAGGAAAAATCTATCAAATGAGATTTTATAGAAAAAATCTATCAAACGAGATTTTGTAGGAAAAATCTATCAAACAAAATTTTATAGGAAAAATCTATCAAATGAGATTTTATAGGAAAAATCTATCATGAACACAGTCAAACTTGTCTGTAATTGGAACAGGTAAAAAGTTAACAAAGGTTATGTTTGGATGGCCTTTATTGGCAGGTGCCTGTTATACATGGGAGGCCTTGTATTTACTGTTAACACCTGATAAAAAAGGAATTTATCAAGTGTATATATAACTTGATAACTGATGCTGAACTGATGCATGTAACGGTGAATTATAATGTATTGTTATCCAATGTTGAGTTTACTTTTTCATATATTACGGAATGTATAAACAAATTTCAAAGATACCAACGAGCTTTGTTTACAATAATTGTCCCACTTTGAGAAGTCTATAGACCCTTACATGATAACAGCGTTTCTATTAGTTTCACCTGCACACAAACACAGTGGTATCAAGAAGTTTTGTGCTCAAAACATTTCATACCCAAGACAATAGTACCCAATGAAAGACTAATTGTTCCCTGTGTACGATTTGAATTTCACTGGGTAGGATTTGTGTTGGGTATCAAACTTCTTGTTACCACTCGGAAGTGGTGAGTGCGCAGGTTAGATAAGTATGAACACAATTATCATGAAGGGGTCCATTAATTGTCACAGAATTGAACAACACTTTGGAAGTATTTAAGAATTTTTTAATTATGTTTACATTGCTTTACTTAATACTTAATGATCTGGGAATGAATATTGTCAAGGGGAGATAACTTTTCAGCTTCTCTGTGTCTACATTTAAATGTCTCTTTCAGCAATTTATAAAGATTTTTTTTTAGGTTGTGTATTCATGTATTTATTTGATGATTATGATGATGATGATGATGAAAATGATTATTATTATTATAGCAAATAGCCTATATGTAAAAGATATTTGTCATTGAAATGACAATATTCTTTTGATAATGGATTGATTTTTTTTTTTCTATTACAGCTTTGCTTATTTTTATGATTCCCTTTCTGAGTATTTACTCCCATACTTAACTTTTCATTATATCAGGTACCACGAGTATTTACTCCCATACTTAACTTTTCATTATATCAGGTACCACGAGTATTTACTCCTATACTTAACTTTTCATTATATCAGGTACCACAAGTATTTACTCCCACACTTAACTTTTCATTATATCAGGTACCACAAGTCTTTAATCCCATACTTAACTTTTCATTATATCAGGTACCACAAGTCTTTAATCCCATACTTAACTTTTCATTATATCAGGTACCACAAGTCTTTAATCCCATACTTAACTTTTCATTATATCAGGTACCACCTTTTGGTTTGTCACAGTTGATTTTTGGAGTATTTTTCTGTATTCTTTATATCTTTGTTTTTATATCTATGTTGATGTTGACTTTCTTTACAGTTTTTGTACGTTGTTATTTACAAATTACTTGTGATAAACATGAGATACTCATTCTATAACTGGCTGTTTTCATATATTCCTCATACTGCTCTCTGGGCTAACTGCATGCAGGCTAAACTCGACATCATGTACTGGCAGTAACAAGAGCCTAGACTATTTCTCCATGTGTCTTTCATCATTTTATCCATCCATTACCCATCATGCCCTCCAACCATTTTCAGTGCCTCTGGAACCTCATCATTTTTACTCTGTAATAAAATTTGCCATCTTTCTTGTTTTTAGAGGGTGTGTTCCAATTCAGATTGAAACATCAAAAGTCAAGATTATAGATATATCATTTTCACCACATTTAATGTACTTTCACATGTATAAATCTGATTTCATCTTGCATATCAGCTATTAAATTTAGGCTAGAGGAAGCTACTCTACACATGATAGGAAGTATTATCTTCTGCTGTTGTGCTGTATTCCGTTTTACAGTTCAGACACACTAAGTGACCTCTGTCCTGGATGATGGCCAACACTTTAGACCAGTGATTATGCCGAGAATGGTCAGAGTAAAACTTCTAGAATATACATCAAAATTGTGTAGTGTGAACGTCCTCAGCTCCTCAACTTCTTTGGCAGACAGTTGGATTTTGGAGGGTATACTGTGATTTTCTCTCCATCCTTTATTATGTGGGCATAATGAAGGAGTAGTATAGATTTGAAACAGAAAAAATTTATACATTGCATGTATTTTATTTTGTAAGACAGCTGTAAACAGGGTAATCATGTATTTTGACCACTGGTCACTACTGGTCATACATTGTGATAGTAATTTCATATCGTCAGTGCTTTATTTTCAATTATCTACTTTCATAAGTTATGTTATGCTAATGGGTATGTTTGTGTGCAATCAACCATAACTCCCTCTTTTTGTCTTTTATACACAGTACAACCTGTCTTGAGAGGCCACCCTTTCTGCCACTGAAATGTGGTCATACAAGACAAAGTGGTCTCTCGAAAGAGGTTTTATTTAAAGGATTCTTGAACCAAGTTGTTTTGAGAATGTGGTCTCCCAAGACAGGTGGTCTTTTATAACTGAGGTTTCCGAGACAGGTCCCACTATATATATATATATATATATATATATATATATTTTCATTTATGTGTAAGAATTTCCAGTATTTGAGGTACTTACTTGTATATAGAAGTCTATAGATATTTATTTTTTAATCGTACTCTACTAGTCTTATGTATAACTGGATTCTTTGTATATTTGTTGTTTTTTGGGGGGGCAGTTTGTATTTTTTGTTGTTGTCTTTTTTTTCATTCATGAAAATTTCATACATTGAAGTTTTGAATTACCAATGCAGAAATCAAGTATGTGAATGTGGTCAGAATATTGTTGTTGCTTTGATTAAGAAAAAGATGAAACACATATATTGCAATAAATTATTTTGTTTATATTCCATTTTATACTTTGTTTCACACATTATCTTCGTGGTTGAAGTGTAAGATCAACATGCTTTAGAGTCTCTTACATCTAGTTATAGATCATTTCACCTAACTTGGCAGGGCAGTGTAACCTTTTTATTATCACAGGGGTGATTCTACTCATTTCTGGGTAGAGACAGGCTTCATAGGAAAAGTGATTTATTCTTCACTGGAGATCACATTTTGATTACAGGTTGGATGGTCTTTCAAAACAAATTTCACTTTTATTAATGTATTTATGATATGCAATGTATAATCTTTCCTTTGCGTGAGATAATTTCCGGAAATTGATTTTCTGATGTCATACATATCTCTGATTACTATAATCTGTATTTGTTAGCGAATGTACAATCACTTTCTTAGTGTTTACAATTTTTACCAGTTTCTTCATTCCTTATACACATTTGTGATATCAATATAATTCCACATATCTCTTATCAGTCATATAGAATGTTTAAAGCTTTCAGATACTTGCAATATTTGTCTTTGGAAATGTACACAAATTCAAATCTTGCTTGCAAGGCGATTTGTGAAGTATTTTCAAGACATGCATGCACTCAATGTGTTGCTTTAATTATTCCAAAGCCTTTTTTTCAAGTACACTTAACTGTGTTATTCCTGTTATTTCATGATGCAGATTAAAACAATATCTTTTATTGGAGAATTCCGTTTATATAACTTTATTTTTGTACATTATTTTTGTACATATTTACTGCAATGACGGTGGTGATGGTAATCAAATTTTGTGATCGTTTGTCATGTTTTTAATGTTTTATGTATTGTATTTTGGTAAAGAGTATTCATTTTGAAATATCCCCAAAAATTATGAATTAATTATCATATTTCACTATAAACTCTTCTTTTTATTTTTTGCATTCAGGTTTTTAAGGATCATACCAATGCATGTTGGTATAAGGGTATGTCACATCATATTTTGGATGCGGCTTTATATCTAGTAAGTCCCAGACAAGAAATCGGAGACACCTATTTTGTTGACCACCATATTTTTTTGTATAACCGTTTTTATACCATTTGTCGATTTGGATGCAGGACCTTGGATATTCTCTCTCCCAGGGGAAATGTATATATAAGATTATTGAACATGTTATTATAGATGAGGGGATTAAGAGAAAAAAATCCATATCACCTGCTCTGTAAATTGATATTTTTACTAATTTTGCTCAAACTTTCTGTACCAATATATGTACAGACATTTTTTGTTACACGTTACTCAGATTATTTTTCTTTTTGCTGCGTTTTTGTTGTTTTTTTTTTTCTATTCTTCTTGTATATGCTGTTTAATGTGTATATTGAATATTAGTAGTAAAACTTAGGATTCATTTTATTGTAACGACAATAACATATATTTATATATTTTCATATGGAAGTATACATGTATCTTTCATAATTATATTTTGAAAATGAATGCAATCCTTTGATTTATTTATACACCAATTATTTATATGGTAAAACTTTTTAGGGGAGACAACAGTATCTGCTTTGAAATATCCTTTCTCAAGATAGAAGAGATCTCATTCTGTAGTTGTTACCATCTTTAGATGGTTTCATATCTTCAGTTACAAACTTTGGTTAGTGCTGTTTAAACGTTAAAACCTTGTTATACTGCCACCATTTGTTCAGCCCAAGTTTGGCATTATAAAGGAGTTGGAAGATAGGATGAGGGAAACCTTAAATAAAATCATAGGGAAAATCGGGAAAGTGGACTTTCAAAAATTATGGCATTAAGTAGGTGGCAAATAAAACGAGGGGCATTATAAAGAGGTTTTACTGTAGTTTCAATTTTGCAAGGTACTGTAGTAATTGGTTGCTGTTTGTACTGTTGTCTTTGATAATGATTACTAAGAATTGGTACCTGTAGAAGTTTATCTGTTGATTTTATTACAACATTTTGTTGTATATACAGTGATGTAGTGGGGTTGTTAGAACATTGGAACTTGAAATAACAACAATCCTTACCTGCAGTCTGTCCAGGTGTAACTCTAGGCTACATCTTACGCTGACTAATGTGGAGACCTTTCCTGGTAGTTGAACCTTGGACCTCTCCTGGGTACACACTAATTTGTAACCTGGTTTTTTCTTTTACCTTTAAAACTGGTCTCAAACTAATAAAATTTTGTCGCATAAAATACCAACGAAAAACACAAAAAAAAATGAAAGGATCATGGTTTTAGGGTGTCTATTTTGTAATTGATAATGCTCGTCATCGTGGAATGATGTATACCTGGTAAAAAATCTGCATATAAATATGTGTGTGCATATTTTCAAGTATTTTAAACTGAGAATGAAGAGGTTCTCGACTGGATGAATATTTTTTGTGATCTTTTTATATCTATTTTTCATATATATATACTAATGATATTACTACACACGAAAATCATTTTGATCCGAATTGTTCTGGTTGGCGACCTTCAGTTCTCGCCAAGTACCATTTATCACCAAAACATGTGACAAAATGGGAATTAGGTCTTCTGCTGTTATTGAAGTTTGTAGCTGAGCAATATTGGCATGGGCATGTTGAGGACCCAAGTC
Source organism: Atrina japonica (assembly GCA_030159075.1). Classification (NCBI taxonomy): domain Eukaryota; kingdom Metazoa; phylum Mollusca; class Bivalvia; order Pterioida; family Pinnidae; genus Atrina; species Atrina japonica. The sequence goes on from BROG01000059.1 coordinate 397,661, forward strand.
ATCTTTTTTCTTTGAATTCGTGCTATAAAATCCCAAATTCAAAGAAAAAAATGATGTTATGAAAATCATGTCCATGCAGACAAGAAATGGTAGCTCGCGAGAACCAGTTGCCAATCAGTGCTATTAACAGAAAGTAAGATGATCGTTGGCATGACGATATTTTTTTCTCCTCATTTTTGTGAGGTTTATTTCAGGTGGATTTTAATTCAAACATGGTGTTGATTTGAAATCTGTGTTTTAACTGGAAATCTGAAATATTACTCGTGATAACATTGTTGATTTTTTGACGGCATAACATTGTTGATTTTTTGACGGCATAACATTGTTGATTTTTTGACGGCATAACAGGGTGAAGTTGTTTACCGTAAATGATCTTTATTTAATAGTTAATTATAATAGAAGACGTGGAAATCCCATGACTCGCGGCATAACATTGTTGATTTTTTGACGGCATAACATTGTTGATTTTTTGACGGCATAACAGGGTGAAGTTGTTTACCGTAAATGATACTTTTATTTATAGTTAATTATAGTTTAATATGGGTGGAATGTTTAAGATTAGATTGTTGATTTTTATGGAAAGTATGATCTGCTATCTCTACAAAGTTGTGATAGTGATACAATGTATATGTAAAGTGTTACAGATATGATTAAGAGTTATCTTCTCTTTGTAGACAAAGAGAAATTTATGCATTATTGTTTTGTGCAGTGAATGGATAGAAATGTATACAATGCAATGCAAGTGAATTATAACTCAATTGCCCTGTAAGGCACATTTGGGCTGTTGCAAGTCATTGATTTACAGCAGAGTCCATTATCTTTTTTTTTTTTTTTTTTGGGGGGGGGGGGGGGTGTTGAATTAACTAATCTAATGATATGTAGAACTAATTATAAGGAATTGTAAGGATTATCATTTCTTATGTATAGTATTTTCCCTAGAAACTAACATACTACACATCTTTAAATCTTTGACATGTAGCCTGTTTGTAATTTTGTAGAAGTCTATACACATCCTTCTGGGCTGAATTGACTTTAATATCATTGTTTAACATGGTTATAGAAGCATACTTGACATAATTAGAAACAACACTGGCCCAGACTTAGTAAGTCAAAAGTACATAAATTAGCATATTTATATAGATATTGTACTTACCTTGACATTTGTGTATATCGTGTTGCAATAGGAATATGTCTAAACAAAACTATATACTAGGATTTGTATAATATATATAATACAATTCTACACAAATTGCACTAATATTTACTGAATAGTATTTTGCCGATGTTTATTTTATCACATATTACGATAGGAACATACATAATCACTCTAGCATATTTGTCTGATATAATGTGTATAAATAGTACAATTCCTAAAAAAAAATAACTGTGACCTTGACCCTGGTAGTTTTATAAAAAGTTTTGAAAATTGACCCTAGGAAATAATTTCATGATATAAGTCTGAAAATGGCATTGCTGTCGACACTCGATATACAGATTAAGGATATAAAATTATATTGACCTTGACATAATGAAATGAAAGTCATTGCTATGGTTACCACACTTACCTTGACAACAAAAATAGAAAAAACGGATATATTGAATTGCACAAACTATGAGAAATATTTATATAGTATATAGTTACTCCGCCAATACTGACAAATTTATATAGAGTATGCCGGTAGTCTAGTTCTTTAGGTAAATCAATGACCAGTCCACATTCCCTGTGGAGAATACAGAATTTACATCACTGAACTTGAAACTACATTTTGCACAGGTGAATAGATTGATAAACACATATAAGTGTTGTTTTAGTTACTAACACATATCTACAAGTTGAATTTATTTTACAAATTACCTAACAGTTGTGCTAAATTAACACTTTGTTTTTTTTATTAATATTTTCACCAAAAAATGAATATTTTAAGTAAAATTTTGATTAGATAACATACCCAAACTATGGATAACATTCATTGCAATGTATGGTATGTAAATTTCACTTTGTGATTGTGGAATAATTCTTTATTTCATATATATTGTAGCTCAAGGATGGAATTTCTCGAGTTATTCTACTAACAAATAACAAAATAAATTACATTAAACTTTAAAATTGGTTAACCAGTTAATCTTGTTTATTGATGTAAACATTTCTTTGAAATAAAATATAAATAGTTCAGATTGTTTGTTTTTTAATCATTGTTGAATGTGTGGATAACCTTTTGATGTTTTCTTGTAATCAAATCGTAAAAAAACAAGAGGCCCAAGAGGGTCTCAATCGCTCACGTAAAAACTATCTACAAATGTGGAGAGAAGACCAAGAAGAATATGTACATGTAGACTGATCTGGCCAAGAAACATAAATATTGCTGTTTTAAGAAATTCATTAAAAATTCTAGAAATCAAACGTCGGCAAAATTCTTGCACAAAAACACTTCTTCAACTATATACAAGAAAAACACTTTAATGCATCATTGTGAATGCAAGGGGAGATAATTGAGGAAATCATATTAAAATTAAAGAAAATGACTAAGTCTGAAAATACCTCAAATATGTGTCAAAATTTAATATTCAGATTTCTATGAAAAAATACATCCATGTAGATCACTATGAAACAATCCAATTTTCAATTCATGTAGTGGTTCTGGAGAAGAAGATTTTTAAAGAGGGTACCTTTTGGGACCTATTCTGCCCTGCCCTGGATCCACCCCTGGGCCAATCTGGCTGAAAACTACAAACTTGGTAAAGGACCTTGAGCAATTGCTTCCTGTAATGTTTCGTCAAAATTCCTTCAGTGTGGGGGTATGAGTGTAAAAAGAATCAGGGAAGGTTAGATAATAATTTGGTGGTGGTGATAGTGTGTGTGTATGCACATGTGTGAGTGTGGGTGTGTGCATGTATGTGTAAAAAGAACCAGGAAAGTCTTTTACAAAATAGAGGTACCTAATACCAAAATACATAACACAAAAATAACTTGGGTGCTTTAAAATGTTATTATCTTACTATACATTATTGAGCTAGAAATTTATGTATTTGTGAAGCTGTTAAAGATTAATAATGAGAACAATATTGTACTAATATTAACACACAGGTACATATGTATATATTTTTTGTTGTTGGTTTATTTGTTTTTGTTTTTTGGTAATTAGATAAGCTTGCCTATTTCACAGGAAGTACATGTACATGTAAGAATATCTGTTTAGGTTGACAAGAGATTTATGTAATACTGATCTCGAGCTTTAATTTGTTATAATGAAATATTCTCTCAAGATCTGAGTACACTAATTATACATTCTTTACACCTTGCCGGTTACTCCTATAACAAGTGGATCAGTCTCAACCTCATATGGTGATTGTAGACATGTGAAAAATGTTACATGTACTAAAAGTGGGAGTTTTGCAAGAGTTATTTCCCTTTTGAATCACATTGCTAATCTCTATTGATAAATGTGAAAATGTGTTGAGGATGTGTGTATATTATATATCCAAATGTATAAATGAAATTTTTTGTTATTGGACTTATAGTTCACATAGAAAGTTAAAAGTTGTAACAGTGTATAAAATATATGACACACACTGTACATGTGATCTTCCAAACAGTAAACATTTTATGAGAATAAGTTTTTTAACCGTAATATTATACTTGACTTAAATAACAAATATGTGTATGTTTTATCGAATATAAAAGGTGAATTTATAACTTTCACATTTACTGTAGAAAAATTTGGTTGCATCTATAATGTGGTAGAACTTGATCAACTTTCAGTTATCCCATAAATAGATGAAAAAAAGCTTCCCCATCTATTTTCCTAAAAAATTAGACATGTTAGAGTCTTCTTCAGTAAAATAATATACAATGTAGTCAACTAGTTTTATGAGAACTGATGAAACAACACTATAAATATTTTTCCCCAATACCATCATTTTCTTGAAAATAGAAATACTCTTAAAAGTATTCTCTCTCTCTCTCTCTCTCTCTCTCTCTCTCTCTCTCTCTCTCTCTCTCTCTCTCTCTCTCTCTCTCTCTTTTCTAAATATCCTACTGTAATGCTGATAGATAATACAAAATTGTAATAGATGAAACTTATGTATGACTACACAGTTTATACTTCATCCTAAACATGCCCTCTCTGCAATCTTTTCAGAAATTTAAATAATGTTTTTGTCATTTGCCAAATCCTCTTCTTCATCATTTCAACTCTTTCCTCTATCTTTTTCAATGTCAGTTCAAAGTCCAAACCAATCATATGCATATTTAAACTATATTAATTTGCATTTAAAATTACTTGAATATGGCCAGTTTAAAAATAATTACGATTAACTGCCAAGGATTAGGAGATCCAGTAAAAAGAAATGAAGTCCTTATTATTACAAGAGTATGAATTATAATATTTACTGCTTACAGGACACTCATTTTACAGATAAGTTAGAACCATATATACAAGCACAATGGGGTTATAAATGTTTCTTTAGCTCATATAAAAGTAATGCAAGGGGGGTAGCAATAATGTTAAACAATAATTTTGAACATCAAGTGCATAAAATAAAGACTGATAATATTGGAAATTACATAATCTTAGATATAACAATAGAAGGACAGAAAATGACAATTGTAAATATCTATGGACCAAATGATGATAACCCGAACTTTTATAAAGAAATTTTCAAACACATAGAAAGTTTCAATAATTCTAAATTTGTAATATGTGGTGATTTTAATCTAGTAATGAATCAAACTTTAGATACAAAAAACTATTTACATGAAAATAACAAAACACTAGAGAATTAATCTTAGAAAAAAATGTCAGAATTGGATGTTACAGACCCATTTAGAGAACTTTATCCAAATTATTATAGATATTCTTGGAGAAAAAAAAATCTGGTTAGACAGGCAAGACTTGATTTTCATCTAATTTCAAATAATCTTATGCATACTGTAGAAAAGGTAAATATAAACAACAGCTATAGGTCAGATCATTCAAGTGTAGTTCTTTTTTTAAAATTGAAACATTTAGAAAAAGGAAAAGGATTTTGGAAATTTAATAACTCTTTACTTACTGACATTAATTACATAGCTACTATTAAACAGATGATTAAAAAAGTTAAAATACAATATGCCCTTCCTATATATAATTTAGATAACATTGAAAATATAGAAAATGAAAATTTGCAATTTATTATCAATGATCAACTTTTTTTGGACACATTACTTATGGAAATACGTGGGAAAACAATATCATACTCATCATACAGAAAAAAACAAAAAAAAATTATTGAAAAAAATTTGATAACAGAGATACAAACATTGGAAGAAAATGAAATTGATTTAGAATTAGATTTACTAGAAGAAAAAAAGAGGGAATTATATGAAATTAGAAAAGAAAAAATGAGAGGACATTTTGTTAGATCAAAGGCAAAATGGATTGAAGAAGGGGAAAAACCTACAAATTACTTTTGCAACTTAGAATTCAGACATTTTCATAGTAAATTAATTACAAGTTTAAAATTAGATAATGGTAAAGTAGTTGACGATCAAAAACAAATTCTACAAAAAACAAGACAATTCTATGCTAATCTTTACTCCAAACAAGATAATTCTACAGAAGATTTTATTCGAAAACTTCAATTGATAAATTTTGAAAAATTAACAGATGAAGAAGCTAATAAGTTAGAGGGTAAAATATCATATGTTGAGGCTTTAAATTTTTTGAAAAATATGAAAAATGAGAAAAGTCCTGGTTCAGATGGTTACACAACAGAATTTTTCAAATTTTTCTGGTCTGATTTAGGTCATTTTGTAGTTAGGTCTATAAATTACAGTTATGATAATATGGAAATGTCAAACTCACAAAAATTAGGGATTATTACATGTATACCAAAAAATGGCAAAGCAAAAAATACTCTAAAAAATTGGAGACCAATTAGTCTATTAAATTGTACCTACAAAATAGCAACAGGGTGTATTGCAAATAGAATTAAAAAAGTTTTAGATAAATTAATTAATAAAGATCAAACTGGTTTTATAAAAGGGAGATTCATAGGAGAAAATATTAGATTAATATATGATATTATGCAATTTACTGAAAAAGAAAACTTTCCTGGACAATTGCTATTGATAGATTTTGAAAAAGCATTCGATTCTGTTTCTTGGACCTTCATCTATAAAGTTTTAGAAATTTTTAATTTTAAAAAGTCAGTAATAAACTGGATAAAAACATTTTACAATAATGCACAGGCATGTGTTTTACAAAATGGGCATCTTTCAGAAACATTTAAATTAGGAAGAGGCTGTCGTCAAGGCGATCCTGTCTCACCATACATTTTTATCCTGTGTGCAGAAATACTTTCAATATTTGTACGAAATAATGATAAAATTAAAGGAATATATATAGATGGAATTGAGTACCGCATTTCACAATATGCAGATGACACAACATTTCTTTTAGATGGTTCTCCTGATACCCTGGCAAATACTTTAGAGATGTTAGACTACTTTGCCAAAATATCTGGTCTTAAAATAAATCTATCAAAAACAAAAGTGGTATGGATTGGTAGTAAGAGATTTTCAAATGAAGTTTACCATCATGATCGTTGGAAGATTGACTGGGGATCAACAAGTTTTAAAATGTTAGGAGTAAATTTCTATGTTGAAATGGAAAAAATTGTAACAATTAATTATAAAGAAAAAGTCAACAAAATAGACAAAATGATTAAACAATTGGTTGCCAAGAAAATTAACAGTTTTAGGAAGGAATACAGTTATCAAAACATTAATGATACCAAAATTGACACACCTTTTTATTTCTTTACCAAATCCAGATGCACAATATATAGCAAATCTTAACAAATTATTATTTAATTTTCTCTGGGAATATAAACCAGAAAAAGTCAAAAGGAATATCATAACTCAAGATTATGAAAATGGGGGAATCAAGATGCTAAATATAACAAACTTTATTGCAGCATTAAAAATAACCTGGATTAGGAGATTAATTTCAACAGAATCTAAATGGACAAAACTGTTTGAACCAATAACTAAATTGACAATCAAGGAAATCTGTAATTTTGGAAGCCATTTTCTCACTGTTAAAATAAGAGAAGTTAAAAAATATGTTTTGGAAACATGTACTGGAAAGTCTTATAACATTAAAATGTAAACAATTCCCCACATCAATAACAGATCTAAAAAGTGATAACATTTGGCACCATCATAAAATTAAAATTGATAACAAGCCAGTGGCATATAAAAGGTATATAGAAAAAAACATATACTTCATAAATGATCTCATGAAAGATTCAGGGGAGATAATGCAAATAAATGAATTTAGAGAAAAATATAATGTTAATACAAACTTTTTGGAATATGCATCACTTACAAACTGTATAAAGAAATATATTCGGGATCTTAATATAAACAACGATACAACTAAAAATTATACTAATCCTATAATACCGCTGTTCTTAAGACTAATTTTAAAAGATAATAAAGGATGTAAAAATATATATAAAATATTAAATTTCAAAGACTATATACCAAAAGCGCAATTACGATACAGAGAATTAGGTTTTGATATTTCACCAGATATGTGGAAAAAATTTTACTTAATACCTTTCAAGTGTACAAAGGATTCCCAAACACAATGGTTCCAATATAAAATACTACACAGATTTCTTGCAACAAACACATTTTTATATAAAATCAATTATATCAATTCAAACCCATGTAGTTTCTGTGAGAATGTACCAGAATCTTTAGACCATGTTCTATACGACTGTGACATAATACAAGAACTATGGACTGATATTAATCATAAAGTTTTAGAGAAATTAGACATTAACTTACATTTAAATCGAAACCTAGTTTTATTCGGGGAGCAACTAACTAATGAAAACAAAGTAAAAAACTGGTTAATTTTAAATATTAAACAAATCATCTACAGAATGAAAATGCTGAAAATAAGACCAAATATTTTATTTGTGGAAAAAATGTTAAAAGAAAAGTTAAATATTCAACGACTCATACTCCTCAAAAACTGTAAATATGATGAATATAATGAATTCTGGTCAACATGGGTGACTTTTTTTGATTAACAACTATTTCTTTTTACCAATACCAATGTTTATACCAATATTTTTGGCAGATATTCTACCTATATAATACTTCCTTCATAGCACACACACACACACACACACATACACACACACACACACACACAACTGTTGATAGTCTAACATTCTTTATAAAATTAGGATCTGAACTGACATTCGAAAATATTATTGACCTTCTTAATCCTCTAAAATCTCTACTCTCTTTTATTTTTTCTTCCTTCTTCTACTCTAAATTTTTATTTAACCTCTCCATCTTTGAGTATATCAGTATACAAATATTACATGTATTTACATTCAGATTTGGTCTATATTTTTGTGCTCATATGGAAAGGTTCTATGATATCCCCTCTATAATCAGTAGACTTGATTATTAATGTTATATGTTAAGTTACATTTTTTCATGTAATGTGCTAAAATATTGATTATGTTCATTTTCATGCATATGCTTTTTGTAAGGGAATGATTCTAGAGCCCCAACTCTGGCATTCCTTTCTGTCTCTGCTGGGTAATAAAATTATTTGAAAAAAAAAAAAAAAAAAAAAAATCCTTCAGTAGTTTTGAAACAAAAGCTGATAGTGTGAAAAATGCACCCCCACCTCTTTTTTGGAGTCTTAAAAAAATCATTAAAAAAATCTAGAAATTAAAATTCTGCAAAATTCATACACAAAAACATTTCTTCACCTAATTACAAGTAAAACACATTAAATGAATGCATCAAAGTGAATGCAAGCTAAGATCATTGAAGAAATCATGCAAAAATGAATGAAAATGACAAAGGCCAAAAAGACCTCAAAAACGTGTATAAAATTAATATTCCGATTTTTATGAAAAATACAAACTTGAATCATACATCCATGTAGATCACTCAAAAACAATCCGTTTTTCAATTCATGCAGTGGTTCTGTAGAGGAAGATTTTTAAAGAGGGTACTTTTGGGACCTATTCTGCCCCGCCCTGGATCCACCCCTGAGCCAATCAGGCTGAAAACTACAAACTTGGTAAAAGACCTTGAGCACTTGCTTCCTGTCAAGTTTCGACAAAATCCTTTAAGTGTTTCAGAGAAGAAGTTGAAAATATGAAAAGTTTACGGACATACAATGGACAGAGAGTGATCACAATAGCTCACTTGAACCTTCGGCTCAGGTGAGCTAAAAATGAAACAAGAGTTGTCATTTGACATAATAGGTCGTCAATTGTATCCCATATATTGTAATTTTGACTTATGATAAGAAGTAGGTCAAATGGCCTTATCTAGGTCATGAGGTCAAAGGTCATGTACCTTCTGAAAGGGCTTAAGATAAGGATTGCACATGTGAAATATCAAAGCTCTACTCCTTATATTTCAACAGATATAGCCCAGGTAAGATTTTGACCACCAACACCAACAAAGCCGGAGGTGTGACAATGATTAGTTTTCTAGATATATTGCCAACTTTTTTTTAGCTCAAGTGAGTTATTGTGATCAATCCCTGTCCATCTGTAAACTTTTTCATATTTTTGACTTCTCTGAAACCACTGAAGAAACAAATGCTCAAGGTCCTTTACCAAGTTTGTAGTTTTCAGCCAGATTGGCCCAGGGGTGGATCCTCTGTGGTGCATAATACATCTTGGAATGTACCCCTCTTTAAAAATCTTCTCCAGAACCGCTACATGAATTGAAAACAGCTTGTTTCTGAGTGATCTACAAGGATGTATGATTCAAGTTTGTATTTTTCATAGAAATCCAAATATTAACTTTTGACACATTTTTTTCAGACTGTCGTTTTCATTCATTTTTGCATGATTTCCTGAATCAATTATCTCCGATTGTATCCACTTTGATGCATTCATTTAATGTGTTTTACTTGTAATTAAGTGAAGAAATGTTTTTGTGCAGGACTTTCCTCGAAAGTTGATTTATAGAATTTTTCATGAATTTTTTAAGACTACAAAAAAGAGGGCGGTAAATTTTTTCACACTATCAGCCTTTTGTTTCAAAACCACTAAAGGAATTTTGGCAAAACTTTACAGGAAGCAAGTACTGAAAGACCTCTACGAAGTTTGTAGTTTTGAGCCAGATTGGCCCAGCGGTGGATCCAGAGTGGGGCAAAATTAGTCACATAAGGTACACCTCTTTATGTTTTTCTTCTCCAGAACCACTTCTGGGGTGGATACTGGGTGGAGCAGAATAGGTACCAAAAGGTATCCTCTTTGAAAATCTTCTCCAGAACCACTACATGAATTGAACATTTTGACTGTCATTTTCATTCATTTTTACATGATTTCCTTAATTATCTCCCCTTGCATCCACTATGCTGTTTTACTTGAAATGTATTTATACAAGAGTTGTGGTGAAATGTAATTTTTAGATCTTTTTATGAATATCTTAGAACTGCAATATTTATGTTTCTTGGCCAGATCAGTCTACATGTACATATTCTTCTTGGTCTTCTCTCCACATTTGAAGATGGTTCTCAGGTGAGCGATTGAGGCCCTCTTGGGCCTTTTGTTTATTGTTGTTTTACATCCTGTCAAGAATTTTTCACTTATACAGAGATATCACCAGCTTTAGGTGAAGTCCCACAAATTATGACCTATGCTATGGACTGATGTCATGCAGTGAGGGTTCTTTTTACGTGCCTGGCCTTTCACAACACTGCACTTCACTTTAAAGTCTCACCCCAAAGACCTGTGATTTTCATCTTGTATGCAGATCGCTTGGCGAATGAACAGCAACTACCATTTTTAGAAGACCCAGTCTGGCAACCTTCCTCTTGTGAGTCGAGTACACTAACACTCAACCACCGCAAGCGGTTATTTTGCAAACAAAAAATATGCACATAGCATGAAACAGAAATTTTTTATTAACAAAAACAACACAGATTCATTGCATGTCAGTTTGTCACCTTTCAACGCTTGACAATGTGTCGTCTATCAATCTTAGGACTTCCTTAGTTCTGATAAAAGCTCGGTCAAAACAGTCGGTCATCTGTTGGCAGGTTAATGGCGTTCCACCTACAATATACACAGAGATGTACAGAAATTATACAAGATGAATTGGAACTAAAGTGATCTGACAGTGATTGTAACTTAATTTGAGGTGTATCTAATTAAAAATCAGAATATCAATTATAGTCACCACATATTTTGTATTTATGACAACAGCAACTTAAATTAAATTTGATGTGTAGCTAATTAATGATCAGATTATCAATTATGGTCACCATATATCTTGATTCTATGGCAATATGAAAATTGATATGCTTTGCTCATTTGGTCACTACAGTAAGTGACAGTCACAGGCAATGGGGTTGAAAGGGCTAAAATAGTCCCTAAGAAAATACTTGTTTTGTTTACAAAAATGTAGTATATATTTATTTTCATTCAATACTTTCATTTATCAAACATTTAACAGTTTGAAAACATAACTAGTGATGCACACTTATAATCAATTTGAAGGTGACGCGTACTATTGTCGCCATGTTGTTCACCTGCTAGCGAAGTTAAATGTGTACTGGTGAAATGTTGAATTGGTGAACAGTCCCGAGGACGTGTATCTTCTTTGAGCCAGGTATGATGGAATGTCCATGATTTGGTTGCTAAACCTCATCTGGTTGTGTGATGGTTTCCGAAGGAGAGAAGCATAACCCACCACTGAAACTTAAAGGCACTACGGTGGTACACGTTGTACTGGTAGGCCTACTGTGTGACACGGATCTGTTGGTCATTGGCTCGCCACACAGTGCTTCAGAAAGAGACTTTTTTCTGTTGGTCAGAACAAGACCTCTTATACGATCCGACGGAAATTTCAAACCAATAGCCACTCATCAGTAATACATGTATATATGTTGACTGATGATACAATCTTGCTGAAAAGTGATTTGTTTATTAGATAAAAGTAGTCCGCAGTCATATTTGTGGTAATATATTGATCCGCATAGCTTTTTTAACACTGCTTCATGCTGGTATGAATGCAGTAAGCGCTTACTATATTAAAGAATGGCATATGTGTATATTATTGTTTTGCCATCAAATTTTACGGGGTGATAGTTATGTGATAAGAATTTACTGCATCAAATTATTTGTAGTCCAAGTCAAATTAAATCACAATCTAATAGTTATATTTGTGAAGCAACCAACGTCGAAATTAAAACATTTGTACATATATCAGTGTATATCCTATCATCAGACAATCATTTCAGTTAATCAATATAGTTTTGGTACAAGACTTTATGTGTAAACCTTATAAAAGGAATAAATTGGGTCATGTGAGCTTTCATTTTTTTCTCCTGACAAATGAGCTGATAGTAAAACAACTTTTGAGAGATGGCCTGGCTCAGTCGGTAGCACGCTCGACTCTGGATCGTGAGTTCGAGTCCCGCCGGCGACAGGTTGGTTTCCTGTCTTTCGGATGAGACAGTAAAAATTGGAGGTCCCTTGTCACAGTAGGTGTCGGCAATTAAAGAACCCTCACTGCTCAATGGCCATAAGTGCCAGGCATAGGCCAAAATTTGAAGCCCTTCACCGGCATTTGGTGACGTCTCCATATGAGTGAAATATTCTTGATTGGGACATTAAACAACAATAAATAAACAAACAAACACAACTTTTGAAGGCTTTGATCTTCTTTCCCCCCTATACATACCAAATGATAATATCCGAAAAAAAACTTTGAAAACATGAACTTCAGAAGATTTTGTACTGTTTCCACTTTGACAAAACAAATGCTTCCATTCTTTCACTTTCACTTAACAAGTAAAACAAAATGGCCACCAGGCAAATGGTGAGGCTTTGTAGGAAATGAATAATTGTGAATAGTTTAAACAGAACCGATTTATTTGATTTCTCAAGAGCATGGATGAATTATTCAAATACCCAAGAACATTGCTGTGTTAAAATTAATAGGTCTGTGTCAACATTTTTTACTTAATCGGCACCAACACTTAGACCAGCAGACTGTTACTGATAGTACCAAAGTAACTAAAAAGTCCAAAAAATATGTTACACTTTAATCTAAGATTAGAGCTCAACTAATTAACATTACCTGGTTTGTGAACCATGCACAATGTGTCGTTTGTGGTTACTATAGTTACAATTCCTGTTGCCAAGGTTTCCTCTTCCACAGTTGGATCAACAAACAGTATCTGACTACAAAATATAAAGACCGTATAATTAATACACCTTAATCAGAGTCGTAAATCATAAAGGTGTAAAAAATCTTACATTAACTATGCTTGGATCTATTTTGAAATGACTAATTGCAAACATGTTTTCCGAAGGTTATTTGAAAAATTCATAAAAGATTGACATAACTGAACCTGTGACCCAGAAATTACATTAGTTCTATTTCTTATTTACAGAGCCTGTGACACAGAAATTATCCTAGTTCCTTTTCTTATTTACAAAGCCTATGACCCAGAAATTACCTTATTTCCTTTTCTTATTTGCAGAGCGCGTGACTCAGAAATTACTTTACTTCCTTTTCTATTTACAGAGCTTGTGGACAGAAATTAAGTTCTTTTTCCCGTCTACAAAGCCTGTGACCCAGGGTCACTTTACTTCCTTTTCCTATCTACAGAGCCTGTCACTCAGGGTCACTTTACTTCCTTTTCCTATTTACAGAGCCTGTAACCAAGGGTCACTTTACTTCCTTTTCATATCTACAGAGCCTGTCACCAAGGGTCACTTTAATTCTTTTTCATATCTTAAGAGCCTCTGACCCAGGGTCACTTTACTTCCTTTTCACATCTACAGAGCCTGTGACTCAGGGTCATTTTACTTCCTTTTCATATCTACAGAGCCTGTGACCCAGGGTCACTTTACTTCCTTCTTCTATTTACAGAGCCTGTCACCCAGGGTCACTTTCCTTTCATATCTACAGAGCCTATGACCCAGGGTCACTTTACTTCCTTTTCATATCTACAGATCCTGTGACCCAGGGTCACTTTACTTTCTTTTCCTATCTACAGAGCCTGTGACCCAGGGTCACTTTACTTCCTTTTCCTATTTACAGAGCCTGTGACCCAGAGTCACTTTAATTCTTTTTCACATCTACAGTGCCTGTAACCCAGGGTCACTTTTCATATCTACAGAGCCTGTGACCCAGGGTCACTTTACTTCCTTTTCATATTTACAAAGCCTGTGACCCAGGGTCACTTTACTTCCTTTTCATATTTACAGAGCATATGACCCATGGTCACTTTACTTCCTTTTCATATTTACAGAGCCTGTGGCCCAGGATTACTTTGCTTCCTTTTCTTATCTTCAGAGCCTGTGACCCAGGGTCACTTTACTTCTTTTCTTATCTACAGAGCTTTTGACCAAATTCAAAATTTTTGTTATTCTTACCTTCTTACACTTGAAATGCTACAATTCAAAAACATAGAAAGTTTTTGAAAAGAATTTGAAAAAATTTTAAAAGTTGAAACAATGCTTACACCTGCATAAGGCATGTGGCATATCTTTGATAGAGGAGACAAGCTGATCAGAATAGATTACCCAAGTATGTTACTTACTTGTCAAACACTGCAAACGTTGTAGATACAGGCTGACTTTGACATTCTAGTGACGTTTTCTGACATTCGTCTGTTTTGAATTTGTCTGTCTCTTCATCTAATGTGACGTTTGATAATGTAGCTGCAAAAGACATTAAATGTTTATCACCATAAACAAATGTTTATCACCATAAACAAATGCCAATGTTTGTTTTGTTTGTTTAGATCTTGTTTTATGTAGTGCAAAATTTTTTTTCACTACCT
>BROG01000059.1:417500-512500 GCA_030159075.1 Atrina japonica
TCTCGATACATCGCCAAGATTCTGGTATGATAATAAACTTTTAACACTCGCCAGCTGGGCGAAGATAATGCCTATTTAATGTCACCCAGCACAACTTTTACTCACATTGGTGGCTGGGTGACCACTAATCTTATTTCCTGAAAAGGTCACCATGAGCCCTTGGGTCAGGTGACCTAAAAATGAATTATCATTATAACATGCATATCATATATAAATAACACAAATAATAATAAATACTTACTGTTTTTTAAAGCTGCCAAAAGTGAAAGTATACACGCATCTGCCACATTGCCATCATAGTCCAGACAAACAATATCGCAATATAACACCCATACCAGCTGAAAATGTAAAAAATGGTGGTCAAACGATGCATCTTGATAAAATTTCATTAACATGAGGCAAATATAATCTTTATTTTTTATTCAACTTTTTCCTGTGAGTGATGACAATGGATTAAAAAATGTTTAAAAGACCCAATATGAAATGCAACAGCTAACAGGCGATCTTGGTTTTTTTATCGGTGAGACTTGAGCATCTTTTAAGCCCAATCATCATACAACCTGTGTAAAACCACTCTGAGCAGTTACCTATAAAATAATATTTTTGTTCACATAAACAGCAATTATGTTCAAAGCTATTGACAATGGTAAAGCCATGGAATGTATGTATAATCAAAATAAAGCCTAATCGACTTGTTTACATAAATACAGATAATTCATAACAATGACAATTGCTTGGTAAATGGAACTTGTCACCTTTCCAAAACTTCTTTAGATTTATGTTTTTTAAATTGTAATGTTGCTTTATGCCTAACTTAACAATTTTTCAGTCATATGGTGGGCAGCCAGTCATGGTGGTGATGGTGATGGTGGTGGTGTTGGTGTTTGTGGTGGTGTTGGTGATGGTGTTGGTGTTTGTGGTGGTGGTGGTGGTGATGGTGGTAGTGATGGTGGTGGTGGTGGAAGTGGTGGTGGCAGTGATGGTGGTAGTGATGGTGATGGTGGTGGTGGTGTTGGTGGTGGTATTGGTGATGGTGGTGGTGGTGGTAATGGTGGAGATATACCTCGTTTCAATTTTACTGGGAAGACACCACCAGCCTTCCGTAAGAAAACTAGCAAACTCTCTCACAATATCAGCTTAGGTTCTAATGGGACTTGAACCAACACTGATCAGAGGTGAGACTCTTCATGATTGAAAGTGCAATGCTCAAATCATTCGGCCACAGAGGCCCGAACTCCAAAAGAAGCAAAATAATAAAACCTGAGTAAATGAGTTTATAATGGTTATGTGTCAATTATCTCCACCTGAGCTATATTTTCATAAGAGCATCTTAACCCTTACAACCCTGTGTATCTAGATGGTATGATCTTTTCTATTGTTTAGACCAGTCTATTATGACCTGTAGGGTGATGAACAAATGGTGTTTGCAAGAAACAACTTACTCTTCCAGGTACAATACAGAGGTGTTCCAAGTTTATACATCGAGAGCTGAAATGAATAGATATAAAACATCATAATAATTTGTGCAAGTGTTGTCGTAATAATTTGTATAAACCATGATCCATTCTACTTCACTGAGGTCCTTAAACAATGGACTGCCAAGTAATACAGAATCCTGCAAAATGACGTCAAGTGACAGGTGGTCACTCTGCCAATTTTATGGGAGAATGATCATTTTTCCGTCCTAAATTACAAGACTGCAGTTACGAGAAATTGATCTGTTGGTCATCAGTGTCCCCACTCTAGCTAAGGAGGTAATAAAATTGACAATTTTTATTACTCATACCCTAAAAATGCTAGCCATCACTCCATACTTGGAGATAATTGGACCCATGAGTTTTTGCAGAAAATAACAGTTTGCAATAACTTACCTGTGTGATTCAGGTGACCTTATTATGAAATCAAAATTATTAATATCTGACCCGATTACATATCCTTTATATTACCGTATTTCACCAAATAAGCACCCATGCCCCAACTTCTATAGTTCATATTTACTCACCTTTTTTTCACACACGATCAAGTATCTTTTCTAGCCAGCTGATGTGGAGATGCAGACAAGAAAATCTAAGTATTAGATTATCTCTAGACCCCAAACAACAGATGAATATCCATAGCAGTCCTCAGTAAAAACAACAATAACTTTACCATGGGCCTAATGAAAAATTAACTGTATTTTGTCAATTTGATTATTAATTGCTCCTGGGCCCACCCCTTTTTCCTTATTTTTTTGTAGATCCCTTATTGTGTAGAATACGGTACTAAATTTTTCTCATATTTTGTACAGAATCAGCTGTTATGTGTAGGTAAATGAAATATGCACATACTGTTTTATTACTTCTGCGACAAACTGACTCATAACTTGTGCCTGTTCTCCTGGGGGTCCTGGGCGAAAATGTGGTGAAGACAAGGGGGATAACTCTACATTAGGAACTGAAAATGAAACAAGTAAATACTCAGATAAATTGATGTTTCTTAATATCTATATATTAATGCTATGATAAATCATGGTCATCTGTATGTAGTTTTTTTTTTTAATTTTATTTTTTTCATCTTGTAATCATTTAAAAGTTGTTATGGACATAGAAAAAATAACAATCTACTTGAAAATATTTTCGTATTTGGGGTCTTTAATTCCTGCATTCCATGTACCCAAAATTTTGTATAATTATTAAAAAATTGTAATATTATGTACTCATATACTGGCTGACTATAAAAGTAAAACCACTTACAGTCCAAGTTTGGATACTGTATCACAATCCAAACTTGAAATATTACACTTTCTATGCAAGTATGATGAAATTACGGACAGGCAAACAGACACACAGACAGACGGATGATCCAAACACTATATGCCCCTGGCGTACCTTTTGGTTTATTTTGTATCACTTTAAATTACATGTACACTGTAAAACTACAGAAGACCTAAAATCTTACCTAGGTATCCAAAATTTGGCTCTTCTGCTGTTGGACTGGCAAGTTCCTAAAACAATGGAAAACAAAAAATAGTAATTATACTACTAAATATCCGGGTAGCACCGTGGTTAGCACACTCACTTCTCACTAATGTGACACAGGTTCAATCCTTGCATTGGAGAGGGGAGTATGTGAGATGGTATGGCAGTCACCAAGTTGGACACGTGAATTTTCTACAGGTACTCATGTTTCCTCCCACAGCAAGCACCCCATAATGCAAACATCAGAGCCAACGAGAACCATTTATATCACTAATTAGTTGTTTGTTTATCAATGTAAAATTATCAAAGTTTAAACTTTTTAAACTGCAGTGAAACTTGTATATAACGACTTCCTTAGGGACTTAGAAAAACCAGTCTTTATAGGGAATTGTCTTTATATAGAGGTTGATTTGTACACAAATTTTACCACTGGGGACAGCAAAAAAACGGTATTTGTGACCAGGTGGTCTTTATACACAGGTGGTTGCTGATTGGTAGTATGGATTATTAGCCTACATCGCGTCTAGACACTATCATGTTTGGACTCTCATAATCGCGTCAAATTTGTACATCACTTCAATCTCTTCATTCATCTGAAGGTTGGCAATGACGTCATTTAGTGTTTGTGACATCACTTAAATAGCCCTGTTGGTTATTTGTAAATGTTAACTAAATGCAGCTTTGTTTATACCAATGCTTGAGAGTGGTATAACAACCCAAGCTAAGGCAGAAACAATATTTATCAATAGACTCTAGGGCTGCAATGATACACTGTAATGATGATACGATACATATTGCAATTCGTACCTGATGATACGATACATTTACGATACACAAGAATAAAACAACTAAGTTGAAAATTCAATAATGACATCATTGCACTTCTGTGCACTTACTTTTAAAAATAAATTTTTTGTTTCACATATACTGTTTATTCTGTTTTGTTTACTTTTAAAATGAGATTTATCCTGTTAAATAAATTAGTGACTACATTTGTGGAGAAATATATTCGAGAAGGAACATCATATTTTGCTCTAAAATGTTAATCAATTTTCTGAAACCATCAGATTCCACCGAACTTAAAGGTCGTAAATAAGTCACAAGAAACTGAGCTATTGCTTTTGAAATAGTCTTGGCCCTCGGCGAATTGACTGACAACTCTGTGTTCATTGATTGTTGCAAACTACATTGCCCCTGCGAATCTACAATTTATTTTAATTTTAGACTTCGATTCATAATTAACAATTACGTTTGGATGATGCCGTTACATGTCAAACAACACGTTCGTAGTTGTATCAGTTTTGTAAAGTATATCTGTGTTACAAAGACAACAAGTGGTGCCAGTTTTTCAAACTTATGTTGAGCCTCCTGACATTTATAGCTTTTTGAACCCTGAGTGAGCCCATATCGGTGACTTGTATGACGACGGTACCAATGGGGCACAAGTACATCCGTCTTCCTCGTGGGTGAACTGCTTTTCACCATGTTGTTTGTTTACCGGTAAACTGGAAATAGAGTATACAGAGTCTAAAACCGGAAACGGGTAATTCCGGAAAATACCGTAGGTGTTTCATGGCATAAACTCAACGTACCATGTATCGTACCAAAGCTCAAATACCGCGATATATCGTAGTTCGGTATATCGTTGCACTACTGATATACTCCCTCTATTATAGCAATTCTTCCCTTAGAAAGCCGCATTTAAAAACAAAGTAAGAATCAAGCACATTTAGGAAGTGTTTTACACATTTTTAACACCCCAGGAAATTTATAGGAATTAAAGTAATCGACCCATAAAGTACCCATGTCCCTATAAGCGCACCTTCCCTTTTTTTTAACATATGATCGAGAATCTTTTCTAGCTGGTTAACAAGGAGATGTCGACCTGAAAAAATTTAAGTATGAAAGGCCGATTGGGTCACAAACGAGATGAACTTACGCGATGAACACTTTCATGTTAAAAGTCACTTTTTATGCGTTAAAACAAACTTTCTGCATGCAAGTATTGATATTTAACGTGAAATAGGATATTTTAACATGTTTAAAGTGATTTTTAAGTCTTTGCATGCAAAACAGGTTTATAACATGTTAGTTTTGGACAATTATGATATGAACTTATGTGATGGAATTAACCAATGGGAGGCCTCGTTTTGTTTAATTAGTAATGACATAGTACTCAATATCATGACGCATTTTCATCACAACAAAAGTCTGTGCACTACATACGGACATAGTCTATTAATTTCCATATTTTTTAACATTCTAAACATGTATCTTTACTCACATAATTGTTGGATTAAAAATATTGGTTCGTTTGGTAAATATAGGTGACTGAATTGGACATTACATTTTTTTCAATTCAGGAACTGACATCTCCGAGATTGAGTCAGGTTTTTAGGAACTAAACATCGTTGACATTTTACATCTTACTTCTGCAGATATTCCCAGCATATGTATTTAGATTATCAGATAAAATCTAAGGATTTTTTTTTTTAATTTTGCTCAGTAAATATTGTTAATACAAATTTAACTTCTTATCTTCATGTCATTTCTGACTGTTGTCTTAATGATGTAAGAGGAGTTCTGATTGGCTGTTTCCTCTCGGTTACAATACAAAATTACATGCAAGTGTTTGATAATGACATTTATCTGATTTCTGTAGTGCCCTGGGTGCTTAATGGGACGAATACGGTACTCACAGCTTTGATGCCGCACATGACTGTTGTGTTCCCAATTTTTACCAAGGCTGATCCATCAGCTGTTGTTACACAACCTGAAAATATTGGAATAATTAAGTACATGTACACACAATCTGGAAATTAATACAATGGAACCTCACTTAGGAGACCACCTTGCATTTCAGACCAAAAATTTAAAAGTCTCTTTACACATATATAATAAGTACAGAACCTCACTTAAGAGACCAACTCATTAATGAAACCAGTTTGAGTCGGTCACAAAGGTGGTCTTCATAGCCAGATTCCACAGTACAACTCTTTGTAATACAGGTTTAAAGAAGAATTCAAGCATTCTGAGGGTATTGATGAACAGATCAATGTACAATTCTTTTAAAAGTGAATGGCGAGCAAAAACTTTACCTAAAACTTTAACCAGGATGACTGATGGACAGATGGGTGGACAAAGAAACAAACTCTAGCCCCTCCCTCTCCCATTTCACCAGTAGGATTCTAATAACCCCATCTGTATAAGAGTAGATGTGGGTATTGAATTTGAGGAGGTGTGACACGTGATAAGCAGGAAACTGTTGATATAATACATGTAATATTTTATGACTCTTTTTTAAACAAAAGAGCCTAAGAACAAGAAACAATGGTACATTGATGAAAACATTTCCTGTTTTAAGTTTGTTGCCCTTCCTGTCACAGTGAATCTCTTGAAGAATTTATTAATGTTTAACATCCTATCAAGAGTGTTTGACATATTGTGGAGATATTGTCATGACATGTATATATATAAAGTGCCACAAATTTTGACCTGTGCTATGCACTCGTGGTTTTACAGTGTGCCAGGCCTATCATGGACATTTAAGTTTCAACTGACTTCTTATGCAAAAACTGGCATTGGAACAGTCACAATATGATTTAAAGAAGTATCACCTGGATCAAAAATCAAAACCTAGGAGCTTAAGCTTGCATATTAAAAGTCATATCCTTTTCAACCCTACGGACCATAATAGACCAGTCAAAACAATAGAAAAAAAGCATAAAATTTAGATATTAAGGGGTGGAAGGGTTAATAGATTAGAACCATCCCCATGAATCTAACAACAAGAGTAAAAAGTGGAAAATCCCACAAAGTTCACCTATGTTGAGAATGGTTGATCTGAATTCTCCAAGTTCTCGTCCATCTGGCCGTACATCTTGCTCCTATATGAAAATATTGCATGAACAATGTCAGTTCACCTGCCAATCATTCTAAAAATATACATACACTCATCATACAGTATAAAAAATGAAACTGTCAAAAGTTTAATGCGAAAAATGTTTGATCAATTTAGTTAAAACACGAGATTAATACAAATGTATCCCAATACACATGTATGTAATCAGTTGCTAACACACTCGGTGCGGACCAGAACAGTGTTGAGTTTGGTGTAAAACGCCATTCAAACAAACAAACCAACCAAACGCAATCTAGGCCATTCCAAGTTTTTTCTCTGTTAACGTCCAGGGACAGATTGGTTTTGAGATCATCCAACAGAAAATACTTGATTGTGCATTTCACTGCATACATTCAGTTCTGCCAAATAAATTTGTTTTTTTCTGTCATTTTGTAGTTTTTTTGCTGATAGAAAGATAGGTTTTTATGAGGTGACATAGTCAGATCGTCTAGTTATGCGTCTGACTCAAAATGGCGGACTGCCCAAGAACTGCAAGTTACATTTTATTAATTGTCTTGAATATAGTGAATCCTTTAAACCATTTTTCATTGGAACATAAAGGACAACTTCAACTTGATATTTAATGCGATATATACCCATGTTAGATCGCTAACAGGGGTCAAAATTTGGTGATCTTTGATTTTTTTACTATTACTCATCCGCTCAAAAATAAAGTTCACAGAAAAAAGTAACGTCATCTTCTAAGAACAGATCTTTGCAAAATAAAATTGACACTAAGTTTATCAATCAAACTTTATGAATAATTGTACAGAAGATGAAATCAATAGTAATACATACACGATGAAGGTATTCCTACGCTATCCAAATGTTGCACATGTGTGCATGTGTTTGTTTTGGTCAGTCTCATAAAATTTCCACAATTCTGTCCAACCTACTACATGTACATGCACTGTTAATCATGCAGATAGAGCTCTATTACCGAAAAATGTCGTTCATCATTTTAAATCTAGAACAAAATGTGAAATCATTTCATTCTGCGGACTTTTAATAAAGAAAAGTAAACGGAGGGAAATACCACAGAAAGTATTTCCTGAGATAGTATATTTAGACTTAATTAATAATTGAAACATTATCTGGTATTCATGAACACCTTACTGTTGTATGCAAGGAGAATCTCGTCATTCTGAGTCAGAATCTGACCCCATATAGATCTATACGTTTTAATTATGTAGCGACTGCACTGGTTATTTACAGGTCAATATCTCATTGATAACTTTTATGGTTATAAATGCTGATAACTACATGACATCGAAAGTAATGGATAATGTTTAAATAAGTTTTGTAAGAAAATAAAGCAGACACTACTGCAGTAGGCCTAGTGATTGACATATTTCTCCCATGGTTCACAGATCTTCCTTTCTTTTATACAGAGAATGATTTCCTTGTCAACCCCTAGGGTACTGGCAAGCTACATGTGATATGATGTCACAATACAGTATATGACATAGAACTTCTGTGGCTCATGGTTCGTACATCAAAAGATTTTTCAAACACTTTTCCAACACTATATATAGTATTTTAACAGCAAATTCAATGGGTATTTTCAAGCTATCAAGACCTTGCAAGTTAAAACAAGGTAAAAAAGAATCACTATTAGCAAGTTCTTTCACATTTCAATGCGGTCCTCAAAATACTTAAGTTCCACCACACGCTACAAGGATTTTCCTTGGCCATTTTGGGGTCCGGTTACAGGACCCATTCCCAATGACTTGTATCTTCCCCAGAATATGAAATACATGTAATTCCTAATTTGAAGTTTCAAAATAAAGAATAAAGTATTTTTAAATAAATGTTACAAATCAATTATTGTTTTTGTTAAAATTTTGTATATTTTCCCAATTTTTCCGGACCTTAGCCCCAGAACTACGGAGGTGGGAAAATCCCTGTGCTAAAGAGATCCAGCTGTACAGCATCACAAAAATGCTTGACTCAAATTGTAGTATACTAGGTGAAGTGTCTGTATGATCTAGCTCATTTTTCTTTATTTTAAAGTCTTTCTTTTGTGATGAATAAACATGCAAATAATAGAATTCAAGCACTTCAGTAAGATGTTACATTATCAGAGCTGTGTCATGTCGTAAATTTTGAATTTACTGGTAAGGTGTAACAGCTAAATCATTTGTCAATAGTTTACAGTACTTTTGGTACTTTGATTTATCTCATGGTGAACACTTAACATTAAGATAAATTTAAAATAGTCCTAGTATCTCTTTTTAACTTTTTGCACTAACATCATCATGTAAATGTAAGGGTAAAAAAAAAAGAGAAATGCCAAAATTTTGAAATCATGATATTTGTAGAAATAAATTTGAAATTTCCTTAACATGGGTTGAATATGTTTTATGATATCAAAGAGGCTAAAAGACCAGATATGAAATATTGAAGGTGTACAGAATACATCATTAACATGTCTACAATATTTACACAGAATAAAACTGAAAGAATAACGCTTCATGCTTAAAAGGAGTTATTCACAAACCAAAAATTTTCTGTAGTATTCCACAGGTCTTGCAGTCCTGAAATAAAACAACAAAACAAATAAATCCAAAAACATCAATATAACATGAAAAAAATTAGAATCAATGCTCAAGTGACATTCATGAACAGGTGTTTTCCTGTACAAGAAATCTTTAGTTTTGTATCCATATGTAGTACCAGGGATTTTCCAGCCCATCATACATGTAGGATTGTTTGATTTGTTTATTGTTGTTTAACATCAAATTTTGGCCTATGCTCTGCATTTACGGCCATTGAGAAGTGAGGGTTCTTTAACGTGCCGACACCTACTGTAACACAGGACCTCGGTTTTTACTGTCTCATCCAAAGGACAGGAAACCAACATACATATGTACATGTAGGAAGCTGTAATAGGGCCTCATTCCCAATACAAAAATGTTTTTCCCCCAAATTTTGCAGTCATAATTTCCAACCAGAAGTCAAATGACAATGAATTTTAAGAGATTGTTGTACATGTACATGAATATTTTAGTTTTTTGGTATTTTTAGATCTCCCAATTTCATTACATGTAAAATGCTGTTAAAATTCCCAGTTCAAAATGCCTGTGTTCAATTTCCAAAACAGTGAAAAATCCTTGAATATTCTTCTTTTATATCCTGCCTAGAATATTAGACACATAGTCATATAAAATGTTACCAATGAAAGATTATTGAAAATAATAGATCAGATAAATATCTGGCCTGTAATCTCAGACAACAAGTCTGAAGGTCCACAAGTCAAACAGTTCACCAGTCCAAAGGTTCACCAGTTGGAATGTCAATTAAAAAAAGAGGCCCAAGTTGGCATATCGGTATATGGCACATCCAACCACCGTCATTTACAGGCCCATTGGAAGCAGGGTCTGGGGCTTCAACCCAATAATTTGACAGTGCCCGATTCAAACTGTATTTTTATTACCGGGTGCACACAAATAGTTTCTTGTCGTCTGCAATACATCACTAAAATACTGTCCTTTTCTGTAGCCCCGCCCCCCCCCTCTCTCTCTCTCAACATTAACTCCCTTCTGACGGGCCTGATTCAGAATATATATATATATATATATATATATATATATATATATATATATATATATATATATATATATATATATATATATATATACATATATATATATACACACACATATATACACACACACACATATATATACACAAATATATACACACATATATATATATACACAGACACACACATCATATATATATATATATATATATATATATATATATATATATATATATATATATATATATATATATATATGAAACCTGTATAAAGGAGCCACTCAAGGGACCAGAAAATATTACCTTTATGTGTGGGTTACCCTTATACACAGGTTCAATTTAGTTGAAGTATGCAGTCAAGGGACTTGAAAAAACTGACCTTTATAAACAGGTAATCCTTATATAGAGGTGGCCGCTATAGCAGGTTTTACTGTATATATATATATATATATATATATTATATATATATATATATATATATATATATATATATATATATATATATATGTTGTGTGTGTGTGTGTGTGTGTGTGTGTGTGTGTGAGCTGTCATGATTAAATGAAGATGTCAAGATGTGTCAACTAAAATGATGTCATGTCGGGTATATAATTAGAACGAAAAATACAACTACAAATATAGGTAGAGAACATTGAGTTCTTGCTTCCAATCAAGATTCTTTGAAATCTGTACTGTAAGGTTTGACATGAACTCAAAATGTCAAATGTTTATGACAACCTATAAAAGTATAATTAGCCATTTGACATAGATAAGCAAGAAATCCCAAACAAAAATTCTGGGATTTTGTTGTCGCATGCACGCACACACACATACTGCCAAAGCTTGCAAGGTGGTGCTACCGGTTGTAAATAAAGTATGGCTGAAAGTTGACCTTACTTTCACTTGCTTGCACTTACAGTTAATATGGATAGGAAAACGTCCTAGGACATCCAAATAAATTGCTATTTCGAGTAGGGGAATCCTTTTTCCAACGAAATGTCGCAAGGTAAGGAAATTCCTCTACTGAACTTTTAAAATATATCAGGGCTCACTTTGTCATTAGCCAATGTAGCCATTGACCAAGTTTTTTCAACATTGTGTGACGAAGGATTTATAAATCTAAAAGATCAAGTAAGCAATAGATGGTTAAAATGATCGCTAAACTGCTGTGAAAATGTCACAGCATCTTGCTACGAAGAAAGATTATGGGAGGACTACTGCCCGATTTTACAAAAAAAAAATTCTTAAAATTGGGGCAGAAAGTTCCACCTAATGTCACTTTGACTATATAACAGGAATTCCAGTAATTTCGGCACCAAATATTTTCGGCACAGAGTATTTTCGGCACTTGTACATGTGACTTTGGCACTTAACTTTTTGGCATGCAAGTATTTTCGGCACATGAACAGGTAGGCTATTATCAGCAACTAATATTGATTAAAATAAATGAATTAATATCTGATTGCGAAATTATTTCCTAAACATAAAGTTTCAATGCATGTTTTTGGAAGTGCCAAAAATACTTGC
The DNA here is from genome assembly GCA_030159075.1 of Atrina japonica. NCBI lineage: Eukaryota > Metazoa > Mollusca > Bivalvia > Pterioida > Pinnidae > Atrina > Atrina japonica. The sequence continues at coordinate 429,426 of BROG01000059.1, forward strand.
TTAAAATTGCCAAATGTACTCGGTGCCGAAATTTCCTGATACCAACATGGTGCATATAAATACCACTTTACTGAAATTACAAAATAAATTGCAGAAATTACCAAAATTGTTACTAAAATGATAGATATTGATGTTATTCATAAGAAAAAAATGATTTATTTTATATTTTATTTTTAATACAATTATTTTAAAGTAAAACAGTCATGTCAATTGAATCTTTTTAGCGATATTAGCTGGCTTTCTCATTTGATGATTTTGCGAAGAGATCAGTTATCTTTTAAATTGGAAAGCCATTTAATTCAATTTAAAGGCCGGGGTTCGACCTAGATAATATACACCCGCTCAACAATTAAGCCAATATGGTAGTGGGCTGGCCTTCAACACTGCTGCTGATAAAAATAGAATGTTATCAGCATCAACTGACCAAAACCTCATGGCTACTACATGTAGTCTGTTAAATCTCTATGAAGCATGGGTAGAATGGGTACTGCATATATAAATCAATGCACCATCATAGTTGCTGTAAATATCAGAATCAGTAAATGATTTAGGTAAAATGACATCTTATGTTATATTTCTACAAAATTATGAATTTAGCTTATAACTATAAATATAACACCTTGTAAATATAACATGAAATAACCTCTAATAATAAATGGAGTATGCTGTATCAATATTCTATATCTCCAGAAAGCATCCCATATCTTATTTCTCACATCCAAGGGATTTTGTTATGGTCAGCATCTGAGATGATGTAACATCCTGTCCTTAGGCTTGATTGACCTATGCACTGTGTGGGGTAACATTTCCCTCCAATTCTCACAAAGTATCCTAGTAATTCACAAGGTGCTTAGACAAATTATTTCGTATAAAAAAACCTCAGGATTTGTCAACAAAGCAGGGTAAAAATTTAATCTAGTTGGATATATTAGTTTATTTTGTCAATTCATATTCTAAAATAATGAGCAATTTGACAAAACTGACAATTACAGTGAAGAAAGAGATTTTGTGTTGGATTATTTGTCATTTTCTGATATTGAATACAGTGTTGAGGAAGTAGAAACATGCTGTGTGTCTACCCAGACAAATAATGGAAATGATCAAGAAGATCAAGTTATTACTGAATATAGTGATTATGTAATTGAACAAGATCAGAATGCAGATGAATGTCCACATTGTTTATGTCGGCCATGTGTTACAAATGAAAGATTCAGACAGTCATGGTGGGAAACTCATGCTCACCCAAAACATAAAAGGAACCATGCAAGTAGAAAAGAAGTATATAAGTATTTTTGGACAATGATGTATCATTGGCAAGTTTGGAAAGATGTTTGCTATTTAAACAAAAAATTAATAGCACTTCAAAATGACCCAAAAATGAGTAATATTGTTTGTCAAAGAAGGGATATCATGCCAAATTGTGTACTAAAACTAGTGAGAAGTTGGTATCCAATCCCTAATCATATACCTTACATGGGTCATATGTGGGAGTAAGTTACATGTATACTTAAATAGACATTTAGATTTTCATTTTATATTAAATTTATAACAACACAAACATTTACCCTGCAGTACATATTTCATATATTGGATTTAAAGTTATACACTAATTAAAAGGTAAGTGGAATATATTAGTTGAATGTTAAAATATGTTCATGCATTTTCAATTTCTCCTTTGGTATTTCACACAATTATTATAGCATTATGTGATCTTATAACACAGTGCATTAGAACATGTGTTATCACCACCAACTCCCCATGTGTCTGCTACATCCGGTGTAAACAATAACAAACCATAGGCAGTACTGAGATGTCAATCAAACATTTGAATGCTTCAGTTTGAGATTAATCATTTGAAGTAATTATATAAATACAATGGTTACAATGTAAAAAGAAACATTAATATATTCCCATATACATATTCTACTTGTGTGACAAAATTTGTAGCCAACTAAAATTTATTTAAGCTGTATTTTTATAAAAACTTGCTCTGATGTGAATGTGTCTGAAAATTCATATTCTCCCAGCAAAATTTTCATTGGCTTCTATTTATACCCGGACCCCGGCCTTTAAGCTTATAATATATACCGGTATGAATTTAATTATTTTTGCATCTTTATTAAGTTTCTTGATCAGTTTTATATGTAAATCTTCAAAATACAATAAATAAACAATATTCAGACTTCTTCATCATTATTGACATTAATCCATAAATATCACTAAATGTACTCTTTTACTTTAGCATAATGACATTAGTTAAAGTAAAATATAAAATAAATAATTGTTTTTCTGATAAATAACATCATTTGGACATTATCCATTTTTAGTGGTAATTTCGGTAACATTTCTGGTAATTTCGGCAACTTATTTGGTAATTTAAGCAAAAAGTGGTAATTTCGGTATTTCAGAGTTTTTTAAATTCACCGGTCTTACCAGAAAAACTGAAAAAAATGTCCGGTGAAATCTATCTGATAACTGTTCCAAATGACCAGTAATTTTTCATTACATTTCAATTGTAAAGGTTTAGGGACATCTCGGCCCATTACAAACTCGGCCTATAATCAATCTCGGCCCATTACAAAGTCGGCCTTACAAACTCGGCCCATAACAAAATCGGCCCATAACAAAATCGGCCTATGTTAAAGTCGGTTTAAAACACGGGAATTTTTAAAGTGTTAATTTTTTATTATTTTCATTAGGACTTGGTAGTATGCTAGATCTACATCGAAATTGCATTTTGTTAGTAGAGCCAGACCCTAGGTTAGACATGTTAGAGGGTGCACATGTCGGTTATTCCCTACGTAGGCTCTATATACATATCTTGTTATATCCCTTAATATTGGATACCAAATTTTTATTTGACTTTGAATTTTATTCATATAGGAACTAAGGAAGAATTTAACCTCGCATCGTTTCGTTCGTTGTTGATGTTTAAAGTGACACGATCATTGTTCAGGGTAAAATACAGTTTAGAACCAGAACCGGACTGGACTGGAATTTGAATTACAGAAATTTATATAATATGATAGTTATATTTTTGCATGAGTTGATAAAATTTCCAAATAGATCTAGGTCATATATATATATATTTTTTTTTTTGCCTAAAACTTAAAAATTTTGTGTCTGTACTTTAATATTATTATAAGAAGTATATGAGCATTACCTGGGTATATTGCAACCGAAGTGGATGAGTTTTTCTTTCTTTGTCATATTGGGAAAAAATACATAATTTTGGTTAAATTTAAAGTTGATAAAATTTACAAATAGATCTAGGTCTTTTTTTTTTTTTGCCTAAGAACTTACAATTTGGTGTCTGTAGGCCTACTTTAATTTTAAGAAGTATATGAGCAGTCCAACCTGGGCATATTGCAACCGAAGTGGATGAGATTTTCAAATAAACATGATTTTTTAAAATAACTGGATTATAAATGTGGGGTCAGGATTCCAAATAATTTCAAATTAAGCAGCTTATAACACTACATGTATGAATTTTCTATGTGCAAGTAATTAGTAATTGTTTTTACAGTAGTATGACATGTATAAATGAGTCTCCAAACTTTGTTTTCACTATATATTGTTAGTAAATTTGTACTATATAACTTCTCTAGAATTAAGCCCTTCACCATGTTTTAACTTGAATTTCAGAATTATTAAGAATATACAGACTGGTGCAATACATATTTCAGAACTCATTTCTATCCTACAACATTTTAGTTGTTTTTTGCTGGACATTACCTTTTTATAATTTTCATTTACATCTTGTATCCAATTTTTAGTTTTCCCACAAAATTCCCAATATTACATTAAGCAAAGAAATGATGAATAGTATTTTTAACAATTTTACTACGATCTCACACTTTCTAGTACTCTTAGTGGTTTAGATCTACCTTTCATGGTCATTAAATAAACACAAAATAGCTCTGATGATTTTTTATTTTACAGGTTGCAAGATTTTTTTGCTTTAAAAAAGCACATTTCTGGGAACATTGTAGTCAAAGCATGGGAATGTTAGATTTACATGAAATTAGACCGTGAATTGTGCTATTGTTTAGTCTGCCTCTCCAATTTGTCTAAATGCTGAAAGATCTCTCGGCATCAGCATTCGAATCTGCTATGCTCAACAAACAAATAACACAGCGGGACGTATGACGTGTATGCCATTATACAAATAAATTTATTAATTATGTACAATTTTATACACATATACATATACATTTTCACACATACATTCTTTCAAAAAAAACAAAACCCATCACCATTATCCAAATTCACTTTCCCAAACTGTCCAATGTCCAATATATACAGTATATATCACAAATGATGCAGCAACTTTGTCATAATTAATCATTTTCTATTCCATAAATGTAACCACATTCCCTCAGCAATTTTGATGCAGACAAATCACCGGCTTTATATTGTGCCCACACAGTATTTAATTTTCCTTGTGTCTCTTTTGTTTTTTGCCGCTGGTTGCGAATGATCTGTTCTTCGCTGACCAATCTTTCTTTTTGAAATAAAATTAAAGAAATTACATTTAATATAAATAACTTTACTAGAATATATCAAAATTTATTCACAAAATGTACTATAATAATGACAGGCGTATGGTTACAAATCCACGATATGAGTAGATACGCCCCAACCTTTGTATGTCAATAAATACCAAATTTGATAAAAAAAATGAAATAAAATATTAAAAAATACATTTTTAATAAAGATCTTTACCATGCAATATAATAATGGCAGGCGTATACATTTCTTCTGCAGGCGTACTTTCTACCGGCAGGCATATGCAGGCGTATTTAAGTGCTACCGGAATAAGAGGATATTTCAAGAAAGAAAATAATAAGTTTAATATAAAATTTTGGAAAGCTATCTTGGAAAATCATCTATGTCAAAATACTGGAAAGTACATCGATATGCACTTACCTGTGCCGCATGTTCTGTGTTGCCACTTTGCATCTGTCACAGCAAAGGCCTCTTGGCGCGGGCGTACTATTTTGCAGCAGGAGATGCAAACATCATCCATGGTTGTGAAAAATAAAATGTGATTTTGCAGTAGACTAACATATTCTTCTAAGTTAGCCAAATTATTTTAATTGGTCAAATCAACAATGATTTCAATTGGTTACTGCAAACCCACAATGAGAAAACAAACGTGTCAGAAGGAACGGACATAATTATACATGTCTCTGGACAGTCTGTTAGGGGTGAGTACCCCCTCTATGAGCCTAGTATAAACAAGTGAAGCCCTTGATAGTACGTTTGTCAAATTCTCACGCTGTCAATTTACCTGTAGCATAGTTTTTGTTTATCAGGGGGCCGAGTTTATCGCACTGTAAAATTTACCTGTACGTTTTCTATGGGCCGACTTTGATATGGGCCGACTTTGATATGGCCGAAATTGCGATAGGCCGAGTTTGTAATGGGCCGAGATGTCCATACCCCATTGTAAATTTGTTTATATACAGACCAGTAAAAAAATTCTTTCACCAGTGAATTCCCTTATTTACAGGTCCGGTTGACCAGTATTTTTTTCAAAATGTCTGGTATTTATATACACCCATACCACCATTACTCATTCACTGGCATCAGAAAAATGGTCAGAAAAAAATCATGTGGCATTGTTACACACAGTCAAACACATCTCTTTCTCATTATACCGAAATTACAACACAGTGAATTTATCTTTGTTTCAGGAAAGGAAATGGAATAAATCTATTAACATCTATCAAGACTGAGGATAGAAACGATGTGGTATAAATTCGTCGACAATCACGCACCTGAAGTCATTCGCCATTTTGTCGATCGCACCGAATCTTCTCCAAAATCCCTTATTCGATTTGCTTAAATTTTACTTCCGGTGTTTTGACGGCCAATCGATTTGGACGTTTCATTTAGGGCACATTACGTTCACAATACAGAGGCGCCGTTTTCGAAGTCGTCTTGTCGTTTGTCAAACTTTTTCATTATGGACAATCGAGAAGTAGAAAGGTTTCAAGGTTTCATCTCCCGTCTTCTCAATGAAAAGGAACCCGATAATTTATGGGATGAAATCCAGTTCAATTTTCTCAGTAGTAAAAATGACATTCGAATTTCTTCGCCAATTTTACAAGAGCTCACTGACATTCATTTTCCAGCCATTGTTGTTCACAAACCAATATTTAAAGAGAATGGTGATACTGTTTCAGATTTTATTGTGTCTGAGCGCAAGTCAAGCGTTCTAAATCGTGTAGTCCGGCAGAGTAAAAAGGGTGGCAGTGGTGATCATTCCCAGGTAGATGGGTCACCTTTGAAATTACAAGAGTACGCAGACCTATCCGTGTTTAGCTCGCCTGTCTCAAGCAGTGCCTCACCACAACCTATCAAAAAACGTCCTGGAATCACAAAATTTGGAATTTCCATGAAACAAGCAAGGTATATTCAGTCCTTGGTGAATCTCTGTCGAAAAGAAGTGGCAAACTACCCAAAAAGTTTTCTTATTTTTTGTGACGGCAATGACCACATGAATACAGCATGTGTGTTATCTGAGTATGTCAGTGGTGGCCTAAAGTCTACCACTATCACAGTCAAAGAACCACAGCATAATAATGAACACTTACCAAAACTCAGCAAAGATATGTATTTGGGTATGCAGATTAACTGTAAAGCGAAATATGACATGTTTAACGAAATGAATGACAACACCCCAGAAAAGGGATACCAGGGGTCACTAGTGGTGGAGGTGGAATGGAATAAAATGCCGAGCAGTGTTCTTCAGCAACCACCTGTTGAATCACACACAGTGATTAAAGCCCAAGTGACATCTGGAGATATGCGTAGTGGTGCTTACTTCATCTTCAAAGAGTTGGCAATGTTACAATCACTTGTAGCAGGTAATGGTTTTAGGTCTGTTGGTACATTTACAGTACAAATGTATGTAATGTACTAATTGTTAAGATATACATAAATAAATTAATGTCACACAAATATATCAAAACAATGTTTTAATCCTCAATTTAGTCAAGAAATTTATGAACTGTATGCCTGTTATCTACATGTATCTACCATCTGTATCAGTGAATGGTGTCAGGTAATTTCAGCACCAAGTAATTCCAGATTTTCATCACTTGCAAGCAAGTATTTTCGGCACTTCCAAAACATGCATTAAGAGCTTTAATTTGGTACATGTACCTGGACTTTTGTCAGTGAACTCTGACCTTTTCTAAAACTTTAACCTTGACTATACCTGTCCTTTTAAACCATGAGGGATGATAAGGCATTGATATTTCACATATATATTTAGTTTGACCAAAGCCTTCATTTGGTACATTTCTACCGTGACTTTTGACCTAGTGAACTTGGACTCATACTTTTCAAAATTTTTAACATGAGCTGAAGGAATCAAAGTTTTACCAGTCATTGGTCAAATGTCTACTTGTACATGTATTTTTAAAATTTACACCCTTTTCAGCGAGCTTTGTTGTCTTCTGACAACTCTTGTTAGAAATTATGATCATAAGATATCAAATTTTAATTTAATTGATATTAGCTGCTAATCTTGATATTAGCTGCTAATTTTACCTTGTTATGCACCGAGACTACCTAATGCCGAAAAATTGAGTGCTGAAGTTACATTTACAAGTAGCAAAATAACTCAGCCTGATGTTACATGTACTTGATTGATGCCAGAATTACTAGAATTCCTCTGATTATCTACATGTAGGTACATTCAGAGTCATACGATGATTATATCAGATCTTGAGATACTTATTGTTATTTATTTATTGACTATTTGTACACTGTCAACAGATTAAAAGTATAGGCATTAATTGATTATTGTACAATTTTATTCTGGGATTGATCTCATATTTTCAAAGTTTAATTGTAACCATTTTGGTACATGTAGTGATTCCATAGACTTTAAAAATGACAGTAGCTGTACATGTACCTTCAACAAGTGTTCAGCATACAGACTAACAGAGTAAAAGTCACAAGTCTTCTGAATGAGACCACAGGAACCTGAAATTCTGTCTGTATATTGATGTACAAATTATTTACATAGTTTGCCCTCTGTAATGAGGAGGTAAACAACGGAAAGGAGTGCAACACGTTTTTGGGGTCACTGCCGACTCAGACTGTGACTCGTCGATCTTTACGTATTTTAACCAAACGAATGATTGGAACAGCTTGAATGGTGATTATTGATTTATTCTATCTGTACATGCAGGGATTGACATTAACGGTTGTCCGATTGCCCGGGGCAAGTGAAACTCGAGTTCGGACAAGTGAAAACGCTACGATGGTTGCCCGATCGGACAAGTGTTTTTTTTTGTTGTTTTTTTTTTTTTTAAAGATTTATTTGTGTAGTACTTCTTTTTATCCAATAAGTTTTATAATAAACAATAAGGCTGTTTTGGTAGATTAACACTCAAATCATTTTATAATCCTAACTTCTCGCTCATTCAGTCGTCTGTTTCTAGGCTAATACAGTCAGTGCGCATCGTGTTTACGATTGATAATGTGGTTGGTCTTTTAACCCCAAAGTACCAGTAAACTCCGGTTTCAGAAAAATATACGAGAACATCATAATGTTGATGTTTTTATTAGAAAAATACTAGAGAATTGTGTACGTTTTTAAGCAGAAATTTGATAAGGTCGGGCACAATTAATTGTAACTAAACGATGAACAACTGAGTTGTTATTAAATTATCGTGTACCATTGTGTTATATATGTCTCTGATTTATACACACTCCCATACAAACACACACACACTGTCGTAATACCGTTTTATAACGAGAAAATAAAATATTATTTTGGTGTCCTTCTCTGATCTTAAACTATATAATTGATATAAAATTCCGTTATCTTTAGCGTAAAAATGAAAGTTTCTAATTATTATATGATAACGTTTTTGTTTCGTGTACCAGGAGGCAAAAAGATCAACCTTCAAAATTTCGGAAGCAAGCGTCTTGGTAACAGAGCTGTTACATCTGGGGGCCTGATTAACGTGCAACATGGCAAAAACAGCCATCGTTGTACAAGTTTTTTGGGAATAAAGATAAAGAAACAGAGAAAGAAAGGTGTAGCCAGGAAGAAAGTAAGAAGAAGTATGAGTTGAAACGTAAGAGAGGATTTGTTGATTCGTGGAAGATCGAGTTTGACGGGTTGGTTGATACTGTGGAATTATGTACCCTCTGTCAAAAATACAAGAGTATGAGTGGGGCGACATCATTTTTAACAGGGAACACAACATACAGAATAGATAGTGTACGGTCACACATTTTTCATCGCCAAAGCACTTGCAATGTGCAGCTGCTCTCCAGGCAGAGCAAAAAAGGGCAGCAAATGAATGTGCTGGTCCCCATGGATAGGGTATTACAAAAACTTGGTGAAAAAAACAAAACCCTACTGTGCTCCCTTTTTTAATACTGCGTACTGTGTAATGCAATCGGAAATGCCTTCACTGTGTACCCAACACTTCTGAAACTGCAAATTAAAAATGGGTCTGATTTGTCTAAAGTAAAGAGTTACCAAACCAACAAAGCATGTACAAGATTTGCCCCCTTTATTGCTGATGGAATAAGATCAGAAATTCAGAATTCTATTCAAAATGCAAAGGCTCTGTCAGTGATGTTTGATGGTGCAACAGATAGCAGTGTGAGTGAGGTAGAAATAATTTACTGTCGTGTGCTGAAGAGTGGAATTCCACTGATTACTTTATTGGCTTGGAGGATCTTGAGCACGCCCATGCTCAAGGTGTGTACGAAGCTATTGATAGAGCAATGGTTAAGTATGGTTGTGAAAATTGGAAGGACAAACTGGTAGGTGCTGGTTGTGATGGTGCAAGTGTTAAATCTGGGTGCTAAAGATAGTGTTGCCACTAGATTGAGTGCTGACAGACCATATGTAATGAATATTCATTGCGTAGCTCACAGGCTAGAATTGGGGGTCTTGAATGCACTGAAAAATACACCCCTGCTTAATACAATCTATGATATATTGAATAAGGTTTTCAAAACATTATCATTATTCTCCCAAGGCACTACGGGAACTTAGATCTATTGCAGAATCCATGGATGAAAAAAATTATTAAACCAACCAGGCTTCAAGGAACCAGATGGATGCCACACCTACACAAGTCCATCAAATCACTACTTGCTAGCTATGAAGTGATACTAACTCACTTTGAGCATGTTTCTCAGTCTGCACCAGCTGAAGTGAAAGGTCGAGCTAACTTTGTTGCTCAAAAAATGAGAGACTGGAGGGTGTTACGCTTTATGTTTTTCACTCAAGATCTACTTGAGATTATTAGTACACTGAGTCTGAAGCTGCAAGCCAGTGGTGCAACTTGCACACAGTTTTTAGATGCTCTTGAAGCTGCAAATCTTGAACTGATACAACTACGACAAGCTCCTGGACACAGCTGCATTCGTTTCTAGAAACCTTGGTCATCAATGGCACAGAATGCAAATATAAAACTACAAATCTTCGTTACTATGATCCTAATAGAGATTACAATGATTTTTCAGGGTGCCATAGACACAGTACTAGATAAAATAAATGGTAGGTTAGAGAATCCCAGTGATCCAACAAAACCCATACTTCAAGCCTGCAGAGTATTTGATTTAAAGGAATGGCCCCAAACTAGACAGGGTTTAGCCACATTTGGAAATGAATCCATTCAGCTCTTAGTTGATCATTTTGGATTATTCTTGGATAATCAACAATGCCAAAGGATCTAATTCCTCAGGAGTGGACCCAAGTGAAAGCACACTTGGGCAACAAAATGCTCAATAACCCAGCACATGACATTTCTTTTGGCTCCCTATTCATGGGCAATAGTGACAGGTTTAAAAATATACTATCACTAATTGAGGTTGTTATGGTCATTCCAGTAGCTAGTGCTGTTTGTGAGAGAGGGTTTTCTTGTTTAAAGAGAATTAAGTCAGACTGGAGATCTCGACTGACAACTCACATGATGAATCACCTTTTGGTTGTATCCATAGAGGGCCCTTCCTTGGATGATTATAATGCTGAAGAGGCAGTACAGTTGTGGTGGTCAAGTGGCCAAAGGCAAAGAAGACCAAATTTTGAGACCCAACATGAAACTGACACACTTGAAGATGATTTATTGAATTTCATGCTGAACTATAATCCAACAGTCTAAAGAATAGATAGAACATTTGATAAGCTCACTGTTACATGCACAATTAAAGCAATTGTTTGGATCTTCTGTTTAAAGTTGAAAAGACACTTTCAATTACATGTTCTTACCTATACATATTTTTGCAGCATTGACTGTTTTTTTCAATTGGACAATGTTTAACATTGAATAGACTTACATGTTAGAGAAAATCTCTATTTTAGCGAAGTTCAATTTATCATTTTGTTCTTTTCTTTCATGCATTGTTTGAAGGAACAACTGAATAAAGTACATTTTCACAGGTCTATTTCAATCTTTATTATTATATGTATTTCAAATGCCTGACATTCGGGCAACCAAGATTCAAATTCGGACAAGTCAGTTTTGAGTTTTACTTGCCCGAAGGGCAAGTAGATTTTAAAGTTAATGTCAATCCCTGACATGTACATGGTCTTTTGCAATTTTCAAACAAGTAGTTCAAGTACAAACCTCAATCTTTTTGGTTTTTCCATGAGGGACCTATGACACCAACCAGAAGTAAACTCTTTCAGAAGAGATTGTACCTAGAAGTATTGTGAACGTCATGGGTCCCTCATGGAAAAAATGAAAAGATTGAGGTTTGTACTTTGATAATTGAAAAAGACCATGTACAGACAGAACAATCATTTGGTGAAATACATAGATGAACAAGGAACTACAATCTGTCTTGGCAGTGACCCCCAAATTCAAAACGTGTTGCACACCTTTCCGTTGTTTACCTCCTCATTACAGAGGGCAAGCTATGTAAGTGATTTGTATACGGACAAAATTTCCGGGTCCTGTGATGAGACTTAAAACTTAGTTCCTACATGTACACGTTTGTCACGGAAGCCAAGGGGTACCACTTAAAAGAACCCTCAGTCACTACATACATACATTGGCACTGGCCAAAATTTATAGCACTTTACCTACATGTACATGTAAAACTCTGCTGGTGACATCTACATACAATTGAAAAATTCTTGCAGGATGTAAAAGAACAATCAAACAAGTGGCAAGTAACTGTTTCACCCCAATGAACTACCGTTATTTACAGTAGTGCCAATGACGTCAGCTGATTTTCATAGAATTTCATATTGTCTGTAGAAGAACTGAATAAATCACAATTTAATATAATCTTTTGACATTTATTTCAATACCAGGAAGTAAAAAGTCATGTTTTTTCATGAGTGTTGGGAGTTCAGGGGAACAGTAAAAATATTGTCTTTTGTTATCAGGGATTTCACAGGTAAGTGACCATTACCTCGGCCTACATGTACATGTAGGGGTCTCAGATACTGAATGGTTTTCCTGACACTTCCCAGATACATTGGACAATATTTTTACTGTTCCCATTAAGTTATCCCACTCCCGATTTTTAACAATTTACAATCTATATTGTACATAAACATTGTACAAATAGATTTAGACATGTAATCAATTTGACTTTTGTTCTCTCTCAATTCACAGGACTCGAAACTTCAGAAGTCAACTGGCTGGCAGAAGAATATGACAAACTTGTAATAGAAAAGGTCCAAGACCTGGTAGAGCGTCTTAAATTTGGTGACATGAAACAGACAGACCAAAGTAACGAGGTCCAAAATAATGAGTTATCGGAGGTCATCGATACACTGGTTTTCGAATCACGGAAAGATCTTGATTTTACAGATCACCTTTGGAACATTCTCATCCAGTGTACATCTTATGCAGAGTTGGTCGATTGTTTTAAGTACGTGTTCAAGGTTCTGAGCAACGGAGAACTTCAGCCTATGATACACAGGAACAACAACACCACAATGGCACAGATCGTCAAAGATTCTTACGTTGACAAATTGAGAATACCCAACCTTGCCGGATTATACCCATTGGAACTCTTAGCAGAGATGGGGGCAGAGAAATTGAAACAAGACTACATATTTATCATCATCTCAAAAGAGCTTGCCACCCTTAGTCAGATGGAACCTTTCATTGATACAAAGTGTGAGCTCAAAAAAAAATTGTCTTGCCTTGAGAAACTGCACAATGTGATTGAAATGGTTGTCATGTTGAAGTTATTTCTGAAGATCCCTTACACAAATCTTAGTTCAATTGTACTTGAGATGCTTAGGTATTATGATCATAAAGAGGTTTCTTCAGATCACATCTTTGATTTCTCTGTGCCAGAAAATGTGGTTAGAGGAATTCTAGAAAATTGTCCCCCATGCACATGGCAGTTAGATGCTGCCAAACAAATTCAGGGTGTGACCGAGTGCACCACACATCTGTTGACTCTTGACCGCCCGTTTGATCACATGAGCAATAGCAAACAATCTCTAACTAATGGACACAGTGAATCTGAGAACACCCAGGTTACTGGTAGTTATTTCCTCGTCAAAAAACAAGACAGCATTCTTTTTGTGTGAAATGTAATATATGTGTAGTGAAATTGATTATATTGAGACATATAGACAAGTATTTAAAGGGGCATTTACATATAGCTGTGTTTACCACAAAAAAAAAAATTTGGTTTGGGGGGGGGTTGCTATTTCATTGTACTTTTACTGTACTTGTACTTGATGTACAATAACAGATAAGAGCTATACACAGGCATAAACAAAATCTTCTATTTTATATTCCTATACATTTTGTGAAAATAAAGTCGGGTCCAGTGCAGTATTCATGTACAAATAGTAAGGTTGAGTTAATCAGTTGCAAGTGATAAAGTACAAAACTGAATTTCTCAAGTGATTTTCCCAAAATATACAGGAATTTAAGAATTTTTATGCCTGTGTATATCTCTTTTTGTTGTATATCAATCTAAGGCCACATCGATTTTATCAGTAGCTTACAGAAATTGATTGAAATGATATCTATAGACCATACCTGTCGGTGCCTATGATATCTGACATCACTTGAATTTAGATATAAAGTATGAATACATTATAATCACCTGGCATTTATTCATCTCGATGACATAAGCCTGTTTAACATAAATATGATAAATAGATCAGAATATTTTATTTTCAAATCACAAGTTTCCCCAACATCTGAATCCTAATGTGGTGTATTTATACGATTCTCTGAACCTGTCTTTTTGTTTCATATTTTAGCCTATCCTTTAACTATACGATTAGTGAAAAATAACAGAAATTTGGCATCATTTAAGAATTTTCTTTGTCGTCGCTAAATTCACTTATTTCAGATTATTTTTCCCGTTTGGATGAATTTAGATAACATTTTGTAGCCAGCATAAATTTTAACAAGGTTTTCTCTACGATTTTGAAGCGAACATAGTTGTAGTCAATTAATGACAGAATTAGTCATTAATTTGCTATCCACAGTCCTGACCACATTCCATTTGACAATCCATAAATATCTGAAAAAGTCCATGTTTTGTATTTTCATAGGCCTACATGTACATATATTTTGTACTTTTGAACACTGTACAATTCTACAAGTGCCTGTTTTGTGTTTTTAACTGGAATCAAATTGAAAAAAATATGTGTGTGTGTGTGTATATATATATATATATATATATATATATATATATACTGTGTGTGTGTGTGTGTGTATATGTATATATATATATATATATATATATAAAGCACTAAAATGACTAACAACTCAGACAAAATAAAGTCCAGTTTTTGGGACGACCTATCCCTTCATTGGGACAAAACCATAAAAATAATATGAAAAAATGTACACATACACACTAGCACGTAAACACCCAATCACACACACACAACCGAAGAATGAAAGAAATGCTACATGTTACAAGTATAGTGTGATAAAGTAATAAATAAATGGATAACTAAAAGGCCCAAATCAAAACCAATGAACTGTGAATAGAATTAGATCAAATTGAAAATAACAAGAAACTACTAAGTTTCTAAATACATTCGATCAACAAAGTCAAAACATGTTAAATTCAAAAATCAATCTGACAAAATGATCCATCTTTCTCAAACAATATACAACAAAAGGATAAACGACGATGGATTCCTGTTTACATCAGTACGAATTCGAATCACATCGAGAAACGGTATCAGACAGAAATTACAAGGTCAGACATAGAGGAATCAATACCAAAAACAAACGAGCTATGGGGGAATCGAGTTTCAATCAGTTTGAACTCTAACATATATTTATGTATGTTTAAATTATATATAACTTAAAAGATATTTATTGCCCAGAATATTCACATTGGTTGGGGCCTTGTATAAAGAAATATAACTATACATCTTAAATCAAAATATAAAATGGTGTTTGGGGGGGGAGGGTTATTCTAATATTTCTGCCGATCTTGGCAATGAGGTATTACCCTATAGAAATTATGCAAAGAAATTTGTGTGCAGAAGTTAAACATATGTGTATATATACAGGGTTTACATCTTTGTAAGTTCAAATTTAAAAAAAAAAAAGGTATAAAAGAAATTTATAATTTTCGAATTGATACAAACATAATTTTACTTTATTTATTTTGTTGAAGACTGTTAGCAGAATACATCTGGAAACAATTTATCAGTACAGTTACCCTATCGAGATCTAACCGAAGAAGTTTAAATAATTATTTATATTTGTACTTTCTTTTCAAACAGTATTTACTGTTTTCGTGATTTACAAACTACCGTAGAAACTGGATGGTCATTTTAGTGTTTACATGTGTAGATCACAATAATGTATATTGGATAAACCAAAATAAAATGTTAGAAAATTTCATAATTAAATTATCTACATGAAATTTTCCATTAGTAAAATCAGAATTAAGAAAAATGATAGAAAATAATTTTGTTCGGTCTATATTTTTATCGCTTCGGTCCCGTTTCAATGAAATTTGAAATAACAATAGTTTTTTGAAAAAATTTTGATTGTTCGATCCAAATTCTGAAAATGAAATCCCAAAGAACTACAAATCAAATTGGTATGGCCTAAGTAGTAAAAATGGAAATTTTAAAAAGAATAAAACAGCTTGTGCCTCTTTAATAGTGCCAAGATGTTTTTCTTCTTACATATGTATTTTCATATAAAGCCAAACAAATTTTAATTTTCACAAAATAAATACATACCTGTAAAAGAAAACAGATTTCCATAAGATTTATATTTCCATAAAACTTAAAAGAAGAGATATTCACATGTTTAAAGAAAATATATATTTGTGAAATAAACACTGTAAGACAAGTTTAAAGATTTCTATAATACATGCACAAATGTATTTACATAAATGTACATATATTTACATATGGTAAATTTTTGAAGAGCCAAAGCCCACTCAGAAAAGTATTATATCATTCTAATTTACTTTTATAACTTTAAATGTTATTTTTGAAAAATGGGTTCAAAATTCAAACAAACTTGTAGTATCCTTTTATTAACTTCAACTTTGAATATGAATTCAATTTTATTTTTTGTGGGGTATTGTTTTTTATATGTTATTATTGTTATTATTATTATTATTACTACTACTACATGTATTTGTAATTTCGTGTACTGGTACTAATACCAGATGCATTGTGCATGTTCTTTGACAATTAACATCTATACATATACTGGGTACATGTACATCGTAACTTGTACTATAATGTGTAACATTGAGGAACAAAAAGTACTTCTGAAAAACAAAATTTGATTTTATATCAGCCAAAATATTGTAATGTACATGTACATTTATTTACATGTAATATATATGAATATATTTATATACACTGAACAGGTAGTTAGGAAATTTTCCTTTTCTGCTGTATTCATGATTAAATATTACATGTACATCTTATTTTATCTATTATTTTCAATAATTACTCAGTATTTTTCCAGGGATTTGAAGACAATATGAACTATAAGTGAAGGTCCATAAATTTTGACTCATGATATGGATCTTTTCAGTGGACTAAATATACAGATGTAGACCACAGATGCCATGAATTACATTTTAAGACCTTATCTCATAAAAAGTTATGGGAAAACTTGAGATCTTCACCTATGCTTGCTAGGCAACATACTTTAGCTTCAAAATGAACATTATACTTATATAAATTTAAGATATTGTTATGTCTCAGTCTGACATGGCTCTGACCCCAGAACTTTTTGTTTGGAGATCACATACGGGTACAGTCTGCTGTAAGTATACAGGCCTTTTTCTGTTCTTTCTTTTCATTAGTCAGAGTTATATCCCATGTCAGCAGGTTTCGATGTGACGTGTCTTTACATGAGAAAACACCATTTTCACACAAACATACATGTATGACGTCATAATTGATATCTTTTCTCATTTTATGCACAAACAAATGACATCACAATTGGTACCTGCTACAAGGGGTGATAAGTCTGGGTAATGAAAATACCTAATAGCTTTCAAAGAGCTGATATTCAGTCCCTTTGCCAATGCAAAGTACATGTGTTTTTCCCATTTTGATGAAGGAAATCCCTAATTGTGTGTAGATCATGACCATAATGAAAGAAGAGGGAAATGCATATAAAAATAGAAGTTACATTACATTTAGATTTATATTTGGGCAAACTTTTCCCCACAATTTGATACAAATACACATTAATTTTTTTAAATTCCTAATTGTATTGGTCTGCACGTTAAAGAACCCTCACTGCTCAATGGTCGGAAGTGACGAGCATAGGCCAAAATTTGAAGCCCTTCACTGGCATTTAATGATGTCTCCATATGAGTGAAAGATTCTTGAGTGGGATGTTAAACAACAATAAACAAATAAAAAAGCCAATGGCATTTTCCCAAAATGGGCAGAAAAAGGTCTGGTATATATTGTTTCATGGGATACAGTAGTTCCACAAATACACAGACATGCATAAGGTATTCAGACACTTATTTTTTACCATATATTTCAAAATTCAAATTAAACCACATCTTTCAAAAAAATATTGTGAAGTCATTTTTTTATCGCATTTCAATAGAATTTTCACTGTTAAATAGAATGTTTCCCAAGTTTCATTGTTTTGTTTTTTATGTAATTTTCTTATCTATCCCAAATTTTAACAATTAAAACAGAAAGAAAAGTTGGACATCACAACTTTACTTACCTATATAGTTTTCATCACAAAATTTTAAACTTCGTGTTTATTTGAATGCATTGTAAAACTCTTAAATTCCTATTTAAAAAATTAAAAATAAAATAGGAAAATGTAAGTGTATTTAATTCTTTTTTAACCATGAAAATTCTGTTGAAATTCAATAAGAAATTGCTTCGCAGATTTTTTTTTTTTTTGAAAAATGTAACACATTTCAGTTTTTGCAGATACAAATATTTAAAATATGATTTCAGTCTGCAAATTATTATGATTTACGTCCTTGATTAATTTTTATGTCCAGTTACAGGACACATTCCCAATGCCAAAATCGCTTTATTTTCCCAAAATACCGTATTCCATTTACTGAAAAAATGTCGGGCAGTCCATTGTTTTATGAAGTGCACCCACAGTTAAGATTTACAGGTAGAAAGCTGAAAAGGGGGCCACATTTCAGTGGCAGATGGGGTGGTCTCTAAAGACAGGTACCATTTAAATTAAATTTTGGGTCCAGCACATGGAAATGTTAGAAAGAACACTTAGAAGATAGGACAGGTTTTCAATAGCTGAGCCTCACACATACATTTTTAGCTCAATCTGGACTAGGAAAATCCTGAGGCAAAAAAATTGGCCAACCTTTCTTTTTAGCCAATTTTTAGCTTGCTGGGATGGAAGTCCGGAGAGCTAATGCCATACTGTGGTGGCAGAGTCCATAGACAAAACTTTAACCTGGCCTATAAATTTTTAACCGCAAGGTACAAGGCTTTGATATTCCACATATAGATTTCTATGTGATGAGAACTTTCATTTGGTTCCTTCAATTTTGACCTTGGACTTTGACCTACTTTTCAAAATTTTTAACCGGAGCTGAAGGAATAAAAATTTTACCAGTCCTATGCCCTTAAAACCTGACAGCTGTGGGTCATGTATCTATTTGGAAAATTTACACCCATTCAGCCACCTTTGTTGTCTTCTGAGAACTCTTGTTTATTGATGTTTTAGGCCACACTTAACAAATTTTCAGTCATGTGGTAGCTTCCAGTTAAGTGGTAGAGGTGGTGTTACAATGTACCTGGGAAAAGACCAACGGCCTTCAGCAAGTAAACTTGCAAACTTTCCCACAACATCGGCTTAGGCTCTAGTGGAACTTGAACCTGCGCTGACCACAGATGAAAGACTTCATGATTTAAAGCAAGCTGCTGTAAGTTCTACATACTCCGCCATGGAGGCCCCTTCTAAAGTCATATGTACAGTAAAACTTGCTCTAGCAACCACCTGTGTATAAAAAAACCCTGGCCATAAAGACTGTTTTTTGCTGTCCCTAATAGTACCATTTGTGTGCAAATCAACCTCTATATAAAGAGCACCTCCCTATAAAGATATAATGTTTTTTGTGTCCCTAACTTTCACTGTATATATATGTGGATGTACATGTATGTGTGTATGGCACTAAACACCGTTAAACAATTAAAACTAGTTATAAGAGGCAAATGATGTTCTCAAAAAAAAAAAATTATGTTGATGCAATGAGTCAGTTTTTAATATACCTTTATTTTCTTTGACATTTGTACACTTAAGCATGCTAGATATTATTTGGGCTGGAACATCAAGGGTAATCCATAGAAATAATAGTCCCACACCTGGGGCATATTGCCACATTGTATAAATTAAAAAAAAATCTACCTAAGAAGTATGTCTGAACCAAATGTGGTAAGTCTAGGTGAAGAAATAACTTAGATATGGCACAGACAAATGAAATCAACAAAGGGGAATAACTCTA
The DNA here is from genome assembly GCA_030159075.1 of Atrina japonica. Classification (NCBI taxonomy): domain Eukaryota; kingdom Metazoa; phylum Mollusca; class Bivalvia; order Pterioida; family Pinnidae; genus Atrina; species Atrina japonica. The sequence continues at coordinate 449,361 of BROG01000059.1, forward strand.
AAAATAAGGGTGGTAGATGTGCATTTGTTTAATATGACTCTTCGTCTTCTATAAAGATGTATACCTGCATCTAAAATCGGGAGCCTAGATGAAGAAATAACTTCGATATGACATGAAAAATGATCACAAACAGATAAAATGAAAGAAGGGGGATAACTCTTACAATGAAGGTGGTACAAGCACAATTTTTGTATGTGACACGCTGGCCCAGACAAATGAAATCAACAAAGGGGAATAATGCTAAGAATAAGGGTGGTACAAGTGCAATATTTGTATGTAATACTACATCTTTAGGTGCACCAAATCTGGAGAGACTCGTCATCGTAAAACCATCAATCAGATACATTGTTCTATAGGGGTCATCATTACTGTTCTAATACAATGCAGAAGTTGTTTAAAGGCCTTCATCTGATTAGTGGACCAATGCGAGCACCATTTACTTGCATTGGCTGATGCCTTATGAATAATATTCATGAGCCACGAAAGATTTTGGTCGCATGGGATCACGGGTAGGAAAGAGCATAGCGATTCCGGACCATGGTTTTACGACGATTGGGGAGCCTAGGCGACAAAGTAACTTAGCTATGACCTGGGAAAATAAAATTAACAAAGGGGAGTAACTTTAAAAATAAGGGTGGTACAAGCACAATTTGTATGTGACACTCCGTCTTTTTTAGATGCATACATGATACTTGTGCCATACGAAAGCCGATTGAGCTCATTTGGTAGATGATAAAAAAATTAATCGCGTTATAACGCGAAACAAACGCGTAATAACGTGAAACTAGCGCGTTACAAGGCGAAACAAGTGCGTAATAACGCAAAACAGAACGCGTTATAACAAGCGCGTAATAACGCGAAAAAGCATAGATGAGTACCGGTCTGACTACATTGGTAGATTTTAATGTTTAAAGTATAAACAAAGCTAATTTCTGTGGAAACGCTGGGTAAATCAGAGAATTTATTCTGGAACATAAAAAATTCTCTGATTTTACCCAGCGTTTCCACAGAAATTACCTCAAACCTAACCCCCTTTAAAAACACCCTTTTATTTGCTTCCTACAGCACTGCATAAAAAACGTACCATTTTTACGCGCATGGCGTCTTGTCACCTGCCCCCCACCCCAAAAAAGTTACGCCCCTTCTTTGAAAATTCCTGGATCCGCCCCTGTAACCCATTCTCAATATTTTGAACGATTGTGTGCCCCCCCCCTCCTCTACTTTCCTGCACCCAGCTACGCCACTGTATATTGATGGTTTCAAAGTTTCAACCGACAAGATTTGGACAACGACCATCATGACTGACTGAAATATATCTAAAAGTTAAATAACCTTTACCGGTAGTTAATACATTCTTTAAAAACAGTTTGTATAAAAATAACCGTTTGAAAGAATTGGACCATTAAACGAACAAAATATCGCAGGAAAGTGAATTCAAGAGAACAACGAAACAATATAACGTTGAATTATTTTCTTTTTAAATGCCTTACTGATTATGACTTTATCTGCCAGAGCAAGAAAGCTCAATATTTCGGCTTGTGAAAGACCCAGTTCGAAATAAATTCTAACTAAACTCGTATTCCATGGCTTTATGCTACCAATTAAATCAGACCGGTACTTATATATGCTTTTTTTTGCGTTATTACGCTCTTGTTTCGCGTTAAAACCGTTCTGTTTCGCGTTACAACGCTCTAGTTTCGCATTATTACGCGTTTGTTTCGCGTTATAACGCGTTAGTTTCGCGTTATTACGCGTTTGTTTCGCGTTATTACGCGCTAGTTTCGCGTTGTTATGCGATTAATTTTTTTAATCATCTACCAAATGAGCTCAATCGGCTTTCGTAGTACCAAATATAAGAAGCCTGGGTGAATAGAAAATTTAGAAAGACCCGGAATAAATAAAATGATCAAAGGGGAGTAACTCTAAGAATGAGGGTGGTACAAGCGCTATATTTGTACCATGTGACATCGTCTTCTTTAGATGTATAATTGCTTCAAATAATTTTATGAGGAGCCTAAGTGAAAAAAAAACTTAAAGCAAATGGACAGAAAAACGGAGGGACATTGATACACAAAAACTTTAGTTTGCCCCCCCCCCCCTCCCCGCCTCTTGGAACCGATGGAAGACTGAAAAAAACCTTTGATATCATTATCTTATCATATCCAATCAAAAATAAGACTAGGTCGTTGTATTCTAGGAATTTGATTAAAAAAAACTCTTGTTTGTGTTGTGTCATGGTCTTCAGACCCTCTAGCAAATTCTTGCCAACCAATATTAATTTTTAAAAGTTCTGTGTCGACACTAGTGCACGCATGCAAGCGTCGTCTAGTATGTTAATATATACTATACAATATGAATATTACATTGATGTACAGGTGTTATTTACATGTGTATACATACATATATATATATATATATATTCTTCAAATTATCACCTGTTAGTTTTTGTGTGCAGTTCTTTTATCAAATTTTTCACGACTGCATTTGTTTAACTTGATAACATCTACAAAATGTCACAAACAGTCATATCAAGACTGAGCTTGTCAAGTCATTCTATTTAGAAAGCAAGGCCCGCGATAGTATCCAATGTAAATTACTTAACAATTTACGACTATCAAAAACATCAATATGATAACACGTAAAGACGCTGTGATATCAGTGGTGAACTTAGCTATCTTCCCACTCTCACTGTTTACCTCATTTAACTTAATCTGAGATTAGACCCTACATGTTTTTTTTAACACATGTGGGGTTTCTACTTTCGTTTTTTATCTTGTTTTCTTTGTGTTATCATTTTTTAGTGACCTCGGTCAAGTTCAACATTTTTCACGTGTAATCGCATTCCTTCTCTGGTTCTTGCTCGCTTTGTTTGTCCCGTCTCATGATGAGGTATCTGTAGGCCTATCAATTCTAGTACCCCTGTGATGCAATGAGTGATTTCACTGCAACAATATTCATTTGGGTCCGTTTTATTAACACTACTGTAAAACAAATCTTAGGACCGGTTATCAACTCTGTGGTACCTCAAATTCACAGGTACTTGTGGACAGGATCATCAAAGTGTGCCTTGCCCATAACCGCTTGATTTTTTAGCCTATTTTATTTATTCTTTTCATCAAAACATGGTAATTTGGGGATATACCAAGAAATATGGCCAACCAACAGACTTAACGTCAAATGTGGTTACACTGTCATAAGCGTCGAAAGCAAATTGAAAGTACTGGGGGGGGGGGGGCTAAACCAACTTAAAACACACACACACGCCAGAAACGTCTGGGGCTAAGCCCCAATTTTTAACACCTATGTCTATGTTTGCTATGTTAGCCCCCCCCCGGTTCCGACGCCTATGCACTGTCTTTTTTATAAAGTTACATACAGGGTGTAACTACATTTGGCTTAAATCTGCAACAATGATTTGAGTCTACAAGCACTCTTCCTGGTAAATAATTAAATATCGGACTTGATTTGGCCGTGACACGGCCTACTTCTTTGTAAAATGGTCGTAAGTAGAAACCCTTCACCAAAAGAGCCAAAAAATCACGAAATCAAATCTTTGCCTCCTTGGGGTAAAGTACAAAAACCTCAACCCAAGGGGCAAGATTCTGTCCGAGGCTTCTGTCTCGATGGTTGAGGTTTATTGTCTTCTGTACGTAACCCTGCGCAAAAGGTGGGAAATGATAACTATTCTTCCACCGCATAGTGATACATTTTGGTTTCCACAATGACATTTTAGCACGATTTTTATCGCGCGTAGCTTCGGATTTAGCTCAAGTAGCTTTGGGGACGACCATTTGAGTCTGAGGGGGGGGGGGGGGGCTGGCAAATTTTGTAGAGTCAGATTATTTATTTTCATATCGTCTCAGGACAGAATATTTATTTTCAAGCAGACCAGGGACAGATTATTTATTTTCTTCATTTTTTTCGCTATTGTCAGAAATGTAATACTAGTATATTGCAGTGGCAGTTCTAGAAATTTTTCAAAAGGGGGGGGGGGTAAGGGTCTATACTAGGTCTATACTGTTCAAAAATGTTACAAAATACAAACCTCACTACTCATTGGATTATTGTGAGGCAATATTATGATAAGGAACCCTTAGGAAGGTGATATGCTATCCCATTTTAATAATTTGGAAGCCTTAACTGGTATATGTGTGGCCTCATTGACTGAGTGGTAGAGCATTAGGCTTTGAACCATGATTGAAGTCTCTCACTTCTGGCCAGCACAGGTTCGAGCCCAGCTGGAACCTAAGCTGATATTTGTGAGAAAGTTTGCCAGTTTACCAGCGGAAGTGCGGTGGTCTCTTCCCGGTACATCGAGTTATCTCCGCCACTAATAAAAAAAACTGGTCGTCACCATATCACTGAACAAGAAACCGCTAAATGCAGTATGGCCGGATTGTGTGGCTTTGACAGAAACTGAAAACAAGTATGAAGTCTGTACCTCCTTCCATTGCCAAGAATTTACTTCAACCTGAAACTATGACCAAAATGTTGATCCCCACCCCCATCACTACTTTGATCCACCTTAAAAAATTCAAACCCACATAATTCAATTGCACTTGTCATAGGTAACCTACCCGCAAAGTATGAAGTCTGTACATCTTTCAATTGCCGATAAGTTGCTTCATTGAAAACCAAACAAAAAATGCTGATCCCCAACTATATAAGTTCCAAGATATAATGAAATAAAATTCCCTACTGGTGCCTATAATTATAAACCCAATCTCCACCCCTCATTACCTCTTTGATCCACTTTCTAAATTAAAAAACAAAGGTTGTGATGGCTAATTCTCATCAAGGTCTATCTAAAGTTTCAAAGAGATATCATCTATGGTCTTCCCAATCCGGCCAAAAACTGTTGAGTATTGGGTATAACACTATTCAAAATTCAAATTCTACTAAGTATTTGGTAAGTGTCCAGACACACAAATGGATGTAGACAGTCCTTGTACTAAGTCTTCAACCAAACTTTGTTGGTCACAATTTCAAGGGCGGATCCAGGAATGTTCAATGAGGCGGTGTATTTTTTTTTTTTTTTTTTTTGCTTTGGGGGAGGGGAACAAGACGCCATATGCATGAAAATGGTGTATTCATTTAGTGTAAAGAAATGGATATTATCAATGATTAAAGTTTTATATCTCTAGCTGATAATAACACAAGGGAAAATCATACACATTTTGATATAATGCAAATATTTTTTTTATATTCATACATGCTTAGAAGAGCCGGCCTGGCCTGGCTCGATCCTTGATCGTGAGGTCGTGAGTTCGAGTCCAGCCGGCGACAGGTTGGTTTCCTGTCTTTCGGATGAGACAGTAAAAACCGAGGTCCCGTGTCACAGTAGGTGTCGGCACGTTAAAGAACCCTCACTGCTCAATGGCCGGAAGTGCAGAACATAGGCCAAAATTTGGAGCCCTTCACCGGCATTTGGTGACGTCTCCATATGAGTGAAAGATTCATGAGTGGGACGTTAAACAACAATAAACAAACAACATGCTTAGAAAAGGCAAATGAAAATTTATTTACTGATATGTAGGGCAAACACTTTCGAGAAAAACTTAAATAAAACAAAAGTCAAAAGCTATGAAAATAAAAATATACAGACAAATTCAGGGGGTGAATCTATAATTTAAATTTAGAGGGAAGGAAGAGTATAGACTTGTTTTTGCTGAGCGTAGCAAGCCTTGAAAATGTTGGTAATTTATTTTTATTAATTTTCCAACTTCGTATTTAAAGGTATAGAGGTTTTATTTATTTATTTTTTTTTTTTTTGGTCAAATTCTGGGCTTTTGAGTTTATTTTAATTTACTGTACATACATCTATAATTTGGTGTCCAAACAACGGGGGGGGGGGGCCTTTTATGCCCTATTTGAATCTGCCACTGAATTATGTATGTAAATGTTTTTGAATATTGGCCAGTACAAAAAAAAATGGCAAGCGTAGCGAGCCAAAATAAAATGAAGAATGAAATATGGCGAGCGAAGCTAGCCGAAAAATTTTAAACAATAATTTTCACCACAACTTTGGCACCAGTTATGGACAGATTATTTATTTTCTTGGTAGTCAAGGACATATTACTTATTTTCAATATTTTCAAGGCCGGAATGTTTATTTCCAAAGTCTGTCAGTTCCCCCCTCCCCTCGGAATCAAATGGTCATCCCGTTATCGACATCCTAGGATGCTGAACAGAGAAATTCTGACCTGACAAAACTAAATTGCACTGTAAATGGGCCTTAACCATTCCAAGAGGAATTCATTTCCAATTTCCAAGAATTTTTCCAATTGTCATCAGGGTGACTAAAGTTACGGTGCGTTTTATTTGTATCCATTTATTCTATATAAAATCATACCTGTTTGTCTTTGCCACCATTAAAATGACATGTGAATGAAAAACATTGCGATCGGCGTATTTTTCATTTTCAAAATGGGGACAATATTTATGAATCTATGATACCATGGTATGGACATGCGTAGTGACATGAAGTGAAGGAAGGTTTTCGTGACGTTAATCGTTCACATGACGTCATATCCAACGTCACTATTTCATATCCGCTGTTCTAGGCATCTTTCTGAATTGGCGTGGTAAGAAGACGATTATGAGATTGTATCTCATTTATTTCATTTAATGATATTTCAAACACAAGTACAAGTTAGACAGGTATCAATACTGGTGTTGTAGTATAGACTTTTCTCCCGCATAGTGTTTCTCCCCTGAAGAACGGACCCGGGCCGAACTTTCCCCCGGAAAAAATAGCCCAGCTTATAGAATTTCCCCCTAGGAAGAATCAACCCGGGCCCAACCCTCCCCTCCCTAGGAAAAGAGCGCCAGTATAGAAATTTCCCCAAGAATGACAGCACGCTCCCCCCTTACCGCAGGTTTAGCTGTCTATCCGTTTCCAGTTTTATTACTATAACTGATAATGGTATCTTCTTGTTTAAAGAAATCTATCAATCCATAAACGGTAAGCCAAGGACTTACCGATTAACTCTACATTTTTGGTGAAATAATAAAATAATTGAAATCGTGAATCTTTGTCGATTTATTTCATTGATATATACATAAAGATGAGAATAAGAAATATTTTTGAAAACATATCTCCGATTTGCTAAAGTTCGATTTGCTTGACTAATACATAAACAAAAATGTTATCATTATTGTACTCCTTTCCATAAACATTATACCAATATATATATATATATATATATATATATATATATTATATATATATATATATATATATATAATATAATATATTATATATATATATAAATATATATATATATATTACTACTTATAGCAAAAACATTTGATATCAATTGAAATAACCAAATTTAAAGTCTGATGTTGCAGCGTGGATTTTACTTTTTCAAACGTTCAAGAATATCATGACATTTTCATATCTAGGCTGCATTATGTCAATCCATTTTAAAAGCACATATATTTTCTATTTTGAAATCTGGAAACAGGAGGGGTGGGGGGATTCTATCCCAGGGCGGTTTTTCCGCCCAGGGTGAAACTCTGTACTAACTTTGTGTTTGGGGGAAAATAATATGCTGGGGCGCTTTTACTCCCCATGGGGGAAAATCTAACCCGGGCTAGTTTTTCCGGGGGGGGGGGGGGTTAAACTGTGCGGGGGAAGTCTATACAACATACCGGTACCTTCTAAGAGTCCTCTTCAAATGAAGAAACGCTATCTCAGAGTACAGGGGCCCGTTTTACGAAAGGTCGTAAGTCGTAAATCCTAACTCTTAGTCCTAACTACCATGGCAACGCATCGCTGATTGGTCAGTCCCATGACTAAGACTTAGGATTTAGGACTAACGACCTTCCGTAAAACGGGCCCCTGGTCTGGACCAGTAGCCGGCTAGGACCAGAAACCGGATATGGTTCGATTTAGTCTATTATGTACCACGACAATTTTTTTCTTCTGTTTGAGAAAAATGTCCATCATCTCATGATTGATCTAAAAAATCTCACAAAATCTTGTTCTATATAGCCGAAATAATGCAATAGCCAGCTACTGGTCCCCAACTAGTATATTGCTTGTTACGTCACCATGTATATAAGTACAGTACTGATCGTAGCCGGCTATAGTATTATTTCGTCTTTAGTATGTACCTCGACAATATATTTTTTTTTCTTCTTCTGTTCGAGAAAACCGTTCACCATCTAGTGAATTATCTAAAAAAATATCTTAAAAATTGTGTTCTAATTAGCCTATATCATGCAATAGCCGGCTACTGGTCCCCTATTAGTACTACTAGTATGTGTGCATCTACAACTTTTTTCTTGCTTAACTGAATGATGAACACAACTTTTTTCATGCTCAACTGAATGATGAACTCAATCTCTACCAATCAGTTACATAGTTAATACAATTATAACGTCATTTCTGATTGGTAGAAAGTTACCTCCTACACGGGACGACAATCAAACAAGAAAGTAACCCCTCTCCCGTAAGAAATTCAAATATATAATTAATTGCCTTAGCCACGATATACATTTGATGATGTAGTAGTATTGACCGACAGACCGTTATACAATTTTTGTTTGATGAATACAGTTAGGAAAACTATACAGAATTAATGATGCAGGTTGCTTTTAACTTTGTAAAACCCAATTATATGTCCGCGGGATGTAAGCACGGTGCATTAGTCGGTCAAACTTCTGCCCTACAGGCTACTTTATGCTAAGTTCTGAAGTACCGTGTCACTGTTGTCTATGCCTCACGGACACATTTTAATGATACATGTAGCTAGTATCACGGAATTTTTCAAATCTAACATTCAGTTTTCACGGAAGTTTGCCACACACACACACACACACACACACATATATATATATATATATATATATATATATAATATATATATATATATATATATATATATATATATATATATATATATATATATATTCTGAAGTTTCCGTCAACTGAGCAAACATTTCCCCCATTATTTACAATTGTATGCCATCAATAACATACAAAAAATGTCCAGTTGCTGCGTACATCAGTATATTTTCGGTGGCGCCCCTATAGAAACTTGATAATAGGTAAATAAGTGCTCCCCAGCAGGACAGGGGCAGAGTCCTTGTAGCGGAAACGGGGGCTGAAACACCCCCGGATTCACACGAATTTCAGTCATTTAAAAATCGTTTTATACATTGCAGTAGCGTTGGAAGAAAATAAAGTCATGAACATGTTTTCCACGGTTGATTTTTTTTTTAAATATAGTTATGCCTTTCGATTATGCAATAAACATAGATCTAAACAATTACATTTTTTAAAAAATGCTGACGTGTTGATGGTATAAGAAATTTGTTTGTTTGTGAAAAAGAATTTTGCTTTTTGTGAAAAGGAATTTTGCTCTCTTTTTTCGCGAAAAAGTGGGAGGGCTGCGCCCGGTTCCTACGCCTTTGCATCGTGCATACGTTTACCAGCGAAAGGTGATATGTGAGAATATGATAAAACGTGTGTTCAAATTTATTATCAAACACGTGAAACATTGTAAATGATCTTCTTTTCGAAGTTATTTGTTTTATTATATTTAAGTTCCCCCGTACCTTAAAAAATCCAGCTGTATTTCCGTATGCAAAGACCTTTCAGATAATCAAATATACTTCGTGATTCGGTCAGGGAGATCTCGGTCCTTTACGCGCTCGGACTATGTTAAAGTCAGCCAATTTTTTTATATTTTTTTATTTATTTATTTACTTTTAAAATACAGGACGTGATTTTTATTGAAAAGTGCATGTATTTTGTAAAATATGTGCTTTTCAACGCTATTTTAGATACCTGAAGAAAATCCGATGAATATAAGAATAAATATTAAATATATCAGGTCACTAATAGAAATTTACCCTGAATGCGGACATTGACAAAATCAAAAGAATATAACTGTGAAAAGTATGTGTATCCAATGTTATACAATCGTGTCGCCATGTCCGGTGGTGTTGGGCAGTTCATTATCATATGTGTCAAGAATGATACTGCCGAGAATGCGATGGGACGAGTTAAAAATGGTTCGAGATCACCCGATATACACGGCACGTGAACAATTTCAGAAACGAATGTTTTGAAACGACGAAAAAGACCAACTTTGCCTGATTTAGGTATGAAATGATGATGAACGAAAATAAACGCAAAGGGTAGTAAGAATAGAATGTATATTAACTGCAAATAGCACGTGTTTATTGGACACTCGGTAATCTTCGTAAAATTTACCGAAATTTAATTTGCAATGCTCAGAGTAATGGCGGACAAACAATAACTGATATTACGGGTTTTGTTTTACAGGACATAGGCGTCGGAAGCAAATTGAAAGTGGGGGGGCTAAACCAATTTAAAACACACACACACACCAGAAACGTCTGGGAGCTAAGCCCCAATTTTCAACACACCTATGTCTATCTTTGCCAAAAAAGTGGGGGGGGGGCTAAGCCCCCCCCCCTTCCCCCCACCCCCGGTTCCGACGCCTATGCAAGATTGTTGCAATTATACACATGTATTTGTTATTCTAACCACCAGATGGTATCTTTGGGATGTACAATGAGATAAAATGTTACATAAAATAAGCATGTAAAAATTTTCACCTACAACAGCTCATATCGCTTTAATTTCGGGACCAATAGTAGTGTCTTTATAGGAATTCGGAAATTAGCACACAGAAAACTCGTAATTCAGGAAATCCAGGCGCGCAGGTATTGTCCGACTCACATAAGATGGCGGGGTGTAGTAACCTTTTGATTATCATACAGTTGATTCTTTTGACTTTTCGGTTATGACAAGCTGCACGTGAAAAACGTTTGATTCCTCACTGGATAATCTTGTATGTACGATAACAAGTAGGAACGATCACTCTAGTTAGAGTAATTTTTAATGTTATGCTGTATCACTTAAAATTTAAACTCAGGTAAAGGAAGGGGGGGGGGTCACAAGACTCCACCCGGCAAGGTTATATGGATTTTACTATTGCCTATGTGTACTGACTCTGTGCTTTAAATCCTTCTCCCTGTAAATTCACTTCACTTTACTTGAATTCTATTTACATATATAAAGGGACTTTATTTTGTCAGGGGATTCACGAATTTTTGTTATGAGTGGAAAATGCTTCACCTTTCCTCCATTTTCCGCTTTTCTGTGTTAATGTTTGTGTAAACAAACGAACAGCACCTCGATTATTATGACGCCTCAGGGCTCAGGCAAAAAAAAAAAATACATTTCCGCGTGGTATTTTCTTAACTTTCAGTCAATGAACCGGAAACATCAATATAAAAGAAATTGATAGCCATGATCATTCTCCAGCTGGGACGGAAGATAACAAATTGAGATACTGTAAGCAAAGCTTTAATACAGGTCCATTATCCCCCATTATCTTTCTATTATTTTTTGCGAGATAATCCAATTTCAGAAGAGAACACGTATTATAACCTTTTAACACAATATCCCTCTCTACTCAATAAATACCTATTAATTCCTCCATTACTCAAATCAATAAACACTTCTCGACATCTTCATTAGCCTAATGATGGATCCAAGATTTCAGAACGGCGGACCACTCGTTTAAACCCGGAACAAACATGACATTACATATCCGCCATATAACAGATGAAACACGTCATTTACACCACATATTAATTAGTCAGTGAGAAGTGATATACTTCTGTGATATATGAATAAAACAGCGATATATATATATATATATATATATATATAATATATATATATATATATATATATATATATATATATATATATATATATATATATATCTTAGGCGTAGGAACCGGGGGGGGGGGGGCCCGACTTTTTTCACATACATTTTTTTTATGTTATTATCACGCCTGGAATCCAGAAAAAAAGGCTTCCTAGAGCTTTTAAATCAGGCCTACCAAAATTAGGCGTAGGAATCGGGGGCCCCCCCCCCCCGACTTTTTCACATACAACTTTTTTCATATGGTATCGTCACGTCTGGAACCCAGAAGAAAGGCTTCTAAGAGCTCTTGAATTAGGCATACCAAAATTAGGCGATGGATAATAACACAAGGGAAAATCGTATACATTTTGATCCAATGCAAATTTTGTTTACAAATAAATTTATATCCATACAATGCTGAGAAAACGCAAACGAGAATATTCGGCTTCTCTGGCGATATGTAGGGCAAACACAACACATAATACATACAGACAAAGCCGGGTTGAATCCAGGACTTCGACTTAGAGGCAAGGCAAAGTAGCCTATATAACTTTAATTTTAGTAGGCCTAATTTAAAAGCTCCAGGCGTGATGAAAACATACGAAAAAAATTGTATGTGAAAAAGTCGGGGGCGCGCCCCCCCCCCCCCCCCCCCCCGGTTCCTATGCCTCATTTTGGTATACATGTATATATGAAAACAATTATTTTTTTACTGGAAAAATATTTACTTAAAAACAGAAAAAATCCCCCTTTTGGTTTGCTTCCTATGCCACTGTATTCATATATATATCATCAGCGTCGGAGGCAAATTGAAAGTGGGGGGGCTAAACCAACTTAAAACACATACACACGCCAGAAACGTCTATGTCCTATGTCTATATTTGCAAAAAAGTGTGGGGGGGCTAAGCCCCCCCTAGCCCCCCCCCCCCCCGGTTCCGACGCCTATGTATATGAATTGGTTAAACTTTATTAATTATATTTTTATGGTGGAAATTACCCGGGCCTTATCCGTAGAAAGTTGACCCGGAAATCGGGTCATTTTTCTACAGTTATAGGTCAATTTCCTACATGTGTCCGCGGGGTATGCATGATTTCTACGTACAACAATGCCCTCGAGTAGGTTTTTTTTTAATGTGCGAATACAAGATCCTTGCGTTATTGTTAAAATCAGTGTCATCTTATACTGTGCATGCATGATGGGCATTACGCCGAAATTCTGCCCCAGTTTTAAGTTTGCCAAAAAAAAAAAATCAATTAACGGAATGTCGGAGTAATACGCACCCGGACCTGCAATACATTTTGATAAATTGACTCGTCATCGAGCTCTAGGCGTTTTGCAATAAGTAGGCAAGGGGTGTGGGGACAATGTAGGTCCTCAATAGGTCCATAGCAGAGCCTTAGCATGTAGGGCTCATGAGGCAAATTAGAAAAACAAAAATATTGTAGACAGTAACCGAATGGTGATAGATCTAGACTGTTACATCGTATTGGAAAGTTCAGATACTTCATTTTCAATTTCTTTATAACACTAAACATATAGATTTTCCTTTGTCAAAACGATATGTAGACCACTGGCTTCACTACCGAACAGTAGCTATGTCACTGATATTGTCGGGATCCTCAGCACGGTGGCAAAAAAATTATATATTTTTTTTATTTCGCAACCGAAAGATTCTAAGATTTCTAAAATAACTTTGATAACACTCGTACCATTAACTCAAAATATCCTGTGAATATTCAGTTCATTTTATATTTGCTGGTAAAGTTAAAATTTTCTGTTTTTAAGATTTAGTTATTTTAATAGAAACTTAATTCTTTATGTCAGAACTCCGTCCTATCCTGTACATATTAAAAAGAGACATGAATTGAAAGTAGATATATATCTACAATGATAACTTGAAAACAAAACAATGGAAATTGACATCTAGATCTTATAAATATTTAGAGAAAAATAAAAAGTTTTTCTCACTTTTGTCAACATACTGTAAACGCCCCTGTTAAAATTCATGGACAGATTATATATCTAACAGATTTACTCTATAAATATGTTCAAAATCCCGCCAAATCTTGCGCATGTGCTGAATCATGCAATAGGGAACGAATATGGCGCGAAGTTGTCTGGATGCGTGGCAGATTTTTCATATGTTCCCATAATTATTGCTACAAGCAAGACATCTTTAGTTTGTATTCTTCATCTCAAACATTCCAGGTATGTATGTGCAATTATTACACAGCCATATAAATAGATGTTAACGTTATCGTTATTTTTGTTTTCCATTGGTCACATGTCTCGATTCACGTTTGGATGTGCGTAATATATTTTTAGAGACGCCCCCTAATTTCGATCATATCTAGCAACACGAGCTGTCTAATTTATAACCAGAGAAATGTTTGATGGTTAAAATTGATTAATGTTGGTGATTTGTAAAGAGATTAATGTGTTAAAAGTGTTATTTCGTTGAAACTTTTGCTTTTGAAAGGAAGTTGCTGTTACAAACGGATAAAAATCCAACTTTGGAAAAACAAAGATTTTTGTAACGGATTTAAGTCGGTGAAATACAGAACTTGCGTGACAATTTTTTATATAGATCATGGTAAGTATTTGCTGGACTTTTCCTTGTTTGAATGTTATTGATTTATCAAGGACTGCAAATTAAAACTATGTAAATCATGGTAATTCGATCCGCCATTTTTAATCTTGGCCAGCTTTTTCGCGCATGTTCAACTTTCCCGGTGACCCTCTGAACGATGCAAATTATTATTATTCACCTGTCGGACTAAACACGTTAATCATATAGATGCAGGTATTGATTTTTTAATGTCTGCAACAGATGTGTTAAATTCTTTGTCTGTTTTAACAAACCACCTTGCATATCGACCGTAAGAAATTTCAATCATATGGCGAGACGAAAGGTCAAGGTTATTTTATCAATAGTTTACCGACTCTCGTCGACAAGGAGATTGTCAAAATGAAACAAGAATATTTCTTTGTGTAAAATCTTTTTCAGAAGGTAATTATCAGTTTTGTTGTTTATGTGTACACAGTAAAACAGTGATGTCCGTTTCAGTCAACAGGAAGAACTACTTTAGATCTGTACAGTAGGAAGGATGTCGGATTCTATGCAGTAAATGATAGCCAAGTCATGTTAGTTTACTGATAAACTAACAGGAAGATGATGATTTGGATTGTACCTTGAATTTGAGCTGCTATTAAGATTGTTTTCTGGCTAGTCCTTATTATGGATGTTAAAAGCATCCTACATTTAAAAAGTTAAAAGCGGAAATATAAATATTTTGTATTTTTAACTTCACTTATTATCATTTAATGATTTATATATAGAATTAATTTATTTTAAATTCATAGAATTAATTTATTTTAAATTCATATTAAATCATGTCTGATTCATATCTTATACAAAGTTCAGTCAATCACATATTTTATTTGGCATGTCCGTAGCGCGCTCGACTCTTGATCGTGAGTTTGAGTCCAGCCAGCGACAGGTTGGTTTCCTGTCTTTCGGATGAGACAGTAAAATTCAAGGACCCATGTCACAGTAGGTGTCGGCACGTCAAAGAACCCTAATGCTCAATCACCGTAAGTGCCGAGCATAAGCTAAAATTTGAAGCCCTTCACCGACATTTGGTGACATCTCCATATGAGTGAAATATTCTTGAGTGGGATGTTAAACAACAAACAAACATGTGGCATTTTGTATCAACAGTGAAAAAATCATCTGATAAATTATACACACCACTGCCAGATTAAAATTGACAAAATCATAAGTTAAATTGACCAGTTCAAGGTCAATTTAACTTGTAATTTTGTCAGTTTGTGTAAACTTGACCCTATATCCATACATAATTTTAATAAAAATGATTGCAATGAAAGGTTTTGACGTGTCTTTTTTTTAAGATTGGGTATTCATTGTTAATTAACAGTTAAAGATTTAATTTTTGCAACCGTAGTTGCTCTCCATAACTTGGTATGTGTGTAACTGACGCGGCCGAAATTGTGGCTTTAGATGCTCGTCGAAATTAACTAAATTTGAGACAGTGATTTGTCTCAGAAACAGAAGATTTCCACATAGCTTTTTTAAACTGTAAATAAATAAAATCTAAAAATAACCATTGCCAGGTACATAGCATGCAAGTCCTGGTGTCGCCGTGAACTGAGTGTATACCGATAGCAAGTTAATGTTGGTCTAGTCGTCCTCGTCAATGCACAGAATAATCCTATCAGTCGGTGACTTATCCAGAAGAATTTTCTGAGAACATGTGTTGAATTTACATCTAAATCTCCTATTTCAAATCGGAGGAAATCGTCTTCCTCCAAGTTGTAACTAATGAAATATAGCTCCAAAGTTCCATTATCGTACAGTGAACAAAACGATGCAGACGCCATTTGTAATATTTTCGTTTTATCTGAAGCAAGATTTTAAAGCCATGTAAGTTATTCAGTCTTAATTTTTAGTAATAAAAGTGTGTCAACCAGTCAGATTAAAGACTTATCTATGATGTGTCCGTATCTTTATATATTCACCAATGGTCTTTTACATAGGATTCTATAATATTTATAGTGTACATCGAAATCGTACATATTGACGTACTTGGCAGTGAGCGCGGGTATTGTTAAATCGTATGTTGACATGTTTGGCGGGATACGGGTTAAAATGGATAATTTTTGTTTGTCAGCATTTGCATAATATAAAACTCCTTTTAGAATTATTGTTATTAGAGCCTACAAACTTCAAATATTTATATACAAATAGATCTCATTCAACAAGCCACAAGTGGGAGGAGCAAATCCTCCATTTTGACACAAGTGACAAGCTTGACGTCACATTCAGGACAGCCCATTAGATGTAGCCTAGAATCCCACACGACATAACTCACTGTAGGTTGTATTTAAGAAGAAATGAATCTAGTTCTCTCTGTAAAAAATATTTATAGCCTCATTTACCTGAGCGAATGAAAATGAAAAATACAGCAGTGTTTCCACTAGGAGCTGAGAGTCAGGGGTCATTGATCTCTCAGTGAAAATTTCTGGAAGTAAAAGCTAAAAATTCAAGAGTCATAATGAGCAGGGCTCTAAGTGGCGAGTAATGTGGTCGCATATATGATCAAAAATCTTAAATGGCGACTAAAAATTAAACTAACTCGCCATTTTGGCGACAGTAAATGGGGTGCCACAAATGCAATATTATCGTTCAGGGCTCTTAAGTGGTGAGTAATTTGGTTGCATATGCAACCAAAAATCGTAAATGGCGACTAAAAATTAAACTAACTCGCCATATTGGCGACCGTAAATGGGGTGCCGTAAATGCAATGTTTTCGTACTTGGAATCCGTATTTTGTATTCTGGTTGGTCCCGAACTGTTGTTAACCAATTTGAGTCATAATGTGTAATGTGTAAAGTACAATGTACACTTTTAAAATGAGTAGATCTATTTCTATTTCTAAATTTAATATTGACTTGATTTTCTCCTTTATTTGTGCATACTCGTGTTAGTCATGGGACATTTCTGAAGTTCCATCAGACTTGCTGCCTCAACCATTTTGTTTTGTTTTGATGTTTTTTGGGTGGGATGGGGATTATGCAGAAATTCTGCCCCGATTTTAAGTTATTTATTTACTTATTTTAAAAATGTGATTTACCAAAACCGTAACTTTTAAAGTCTGGGCATTTTTCCAGCAGCAATATACAATGTATGTAATAATAATGATAGTAAAGCAGTAGGCTTGATCAGGGGCTGAAAATTTTCTTTCAGCTGCTTGGGTCCAGGACTTTTTTGTAAAATTTTGCCTGGGTCTGGTCCTCTAACATAAAGGTCCAATTACAATAATCTGAGTCAGATTTTTAATATAATTAATACATATAATAATTATCAAAGGTGGGAACACAAAATTATGTAAACCAAAAACTGCCACAAATTTATATTAGAAAATGACGATTGAACTTTACAAAGGAAACAAATATAGTTTAGAAAGAAAGAAATTGACAGAATAGTCATTCACTGATTCAGACCTACGCAGCAGGAAAATGAAAGGGTCTGAAAGTAAAATATGTTGGTCCCGAACCTCGAACTTAAGAAATTTTCAGCCCCGTTGATAGTTTATACCACAGGTACTTGAGGACAGGAGTTTGTATTTTTTTTTTTAACCATTTTGTTAATTTATTATTTGCAATATTACTCAATGCTATTGATGTAATTTTATTCAATTTTGAGTTTTTTTTACCAGTTTAGATTATGTCCTGTTTCTGATTATGCATGTACATATACTCCAATGTATATAGTTTATCATCAGAAACAGGGCATAAACTAAACTGGGAAAAACATTGAAAGTAAATAAAGCTATACCAATAGCGTTTAGTAATAATGCAAACAATAATAAATAAACAAGTTAATAAAAAAAAAAATACAAATTCCTGTCCTGAAGTAGATCTACCTGTGGTTTATACATCGCTGATTTCAGCTGGTGGGGAGGGTAGATAAACTGCCCAGGAGATCGATTTGGTCTTCATTCTAATCAGCTAGATATTTTTTAAATTAGTGTCTTAAATACTCTTTTAAATTACTAAACATTATTGGAAAAATGATTACATTAAATTCTCAGTAGTAAGAAAAAAATCACTGACGTTTGCAGACCACTATGCAGTAAAGTTGCTCAAATTTTACTCTGCCAAAGATCGAAGAATAAAGTATAAAAATGAGTCGGTATTGACGATGTATTTCTAATAACAATCTAGGGTCACAATAAGATAAATTGGAATTAATTTGCTGTTACAGTAAACATTTAAAACAGAATTAATAAACTCGATTCCCCTATTTTACGACATGTGCCATCTTACCATGAGGACAAACCTGAACCGCTGACAGGCTTCAAATCAGCACTACACAGTCACTAATAGTTAGTAGTGATAATTAGTTAATCTTGTTAAAAGTTTTGTATATTTAGCGACAGACAGGCGAGATTAAATTACACTGCTCACTTGAAACTGACCACTTGTCAATAAGCATGTGCTATCAAATTATGCAATTTCATTGGTCGATCGCTTTACACATCTTCCTGAGAAATTTAAGATTGACTCTTCGGTAAAAATATTGAGTCAAAATTACCCCTATGGTGATTTTGTCCAGCATCAAAATTGGGTTGTAGTGAAATTTCAGGGGTCAAAACACAGGACCTCAAGTCAAATAGAAACCCTGCCACAAGTATTTTTGTTGTTGTTATGTCGTCTGCTGTAAACAAAACATTTACTATTGACATGACGACAGTTTCTGTTGACCAAAATGGAGAAAATGAATGTTATTTGGTAGATAAACCAAGGCAAAACTTGTGAAGTTCTAAACTTTTGTTTTTGCATTGCAGAGCAGATCAAATTTTAAAATGCCATAAGCATTGGTCCAAACACTTTAGAGATTGTACAATTTGCTTTTGTTGGAAATTACAAGACACTCAAAACTAAGGCTGCAATGTTTACTAAAATCTGTAAACGTTTACACGATACTTGGTAATTGAAACGTAAATGTGTAACCATATACAGGACTACTGAGTACTTGTTGTACTAGACTACCTCTGCCATAGGTCATAACCATAGTAAACCTAGGCTGATAGTCTGTTACCGTAGATATGTTTTTCAGAATACAAACATCGCATGGAGGCCTGTGGCTAATAAGTTTCCAATATTCACAAATTCCGATAGGTAGGCTACATGCGCTCGCGAAGTTTCGATGTTGCAGAGTTAAAGATAATCTCGTTTCACTTTTGATTTGCATTTTAAACATTTGTCAGTTTGTTATATCACGCAAAATTCTGTGATATTTTACATTTTAATTCTTTATAAAATATATCATCGCTAAAACTTTACCACGCTGCAAATTGATGTATCAACCGAAAACTCTGTCCAAAGTTACATGGCATTCGATTGAAAGCATGCATGGCAAGGCATCCAGTTATGTTTTCAAAAGTAGAAACTTACAAGCAGGAGGCCCAATGAGGGTTTTTATAATGCACACATTGAAACCTATCATATGTTTGTTCAATGTATATGTTTATTCATCATCATGAAATAATATATTAAAAATAAATAATATAAACTTGATCCTCGATTTATTCTCTTTATTTTACTGTATTTATTCATGACATTAAATTATGACTGTTATTCTATCTCCTTTCCGTACCTCTGTAATAGTCTCTGATCTGCAGACACAAGGATTGCGGGGCTCAATGAAGGTTATTTTTATGACTATTATAATTACCTGTTGTACACCTATTATACAATCTATGTAATTTTCAGTCATATTAAAATGGTGTATCTAAATAGATAAATGACATCGAGCAATGTGTTTTAGCTTTATTTTACTGTTTTTACTCGGGGTAATAACATTTTTTTAAGCATTCCCTTTCTATGTCTGACAGGCACTAAATTTAGAAATATAGAAAATAAGGTCAAACACTGAAAGCAACTGTCAGTGAAGTCACATTTTACCTGAGCGGGAATTACAGATGTTCGTTTTACTTTTTACTACATAGGGTCTAATATTGGATTAAGTAAAACAAAAGATGTTTTATTGCATCTTGCCACAAAGACAATTAATTATTATGCATTTATGGGGGGGACTTTTACTGATTTTACCTATAAATTAAATGTTTTGTAGGTAATCACATTGCGCATATCGTGTACACGATTAAGAAAATTGTAAATGTTTATTGACAATAACCTAAACGTAAACGTGTACACATGTAAACGCTACTGCCTTGTTCAAAACTATGTCACGTGATAATGCAGATTTGATTTTTTTTCCCTCCATTTCAAAACCATTCCCCTTTCCTTTATGGTCCAACCTAGCTTTCTTAGTTATCCAGTTCTCACTTTTTTACAGACGTTTCACGGTGAATGAAAGTTGCATTGAATTTGTACTGCTTCGTATACAAAACACAAGTTTTCAATGCAGCTAGCAATACCAAGATTTTCATAAATCAGTGTTTTTACAGTCCAGAGAGTTCACTTTATTTGGCTTGTTTACATCTAGTTTTCATGAAATCATGTGTTCTTTTTATCTAAATTCAGTTTGAAATGGTGCAATATGTACATAACTTATCGCCTACTCTAAAGATTATTGAAAGGGCTGAAGGAGCTTTCATCATAAGATTCATTACTACTTAACTTGTATGTGTTTATAGTACAAAACCAGTGAAAATTTTAAAATCTTGTGTGAAGTAGAAGCCAAAATTTTTAAAATCAGTATCTTGTATTACAGATACGCAAAAATTTGGACTCACGAAAACGTGTTTCTAGGGGTCCAACTGACACTTGCAACAATGCCTTTTTGTTAGCTACTCTATGTAAGTCTGGAATCTTGTACTCCACAAACTATTTAAAGGTTTTTTTATACATATATTATATTTTCTTCTCCAGATAATTGATTGCAAATGGAACCATCAAACATGACATCCAACTCTAGCGAAAGCTCATCGGCAAGTTCACGCAATGTTTCTCCTTTGCCAATTTCGGTAGATGAAAGCCAAGTATGTCGTATTTGTGAAGAAAAACTTAAGCATCCTAAGCTTTTAAGTTGCCTTCATGTCTACTGTCAGCAGTGTTTAGAAAATAAACACTTGGAAGAATCGGAGGATGAGAACCAGTCCGTTCCTGTTGTTGTCATCTGTTCAACTTGTAAACAAGAAACAACAGTTCCTCCGACTGGCATCAAAGATTTACCAGCAGAACATGTTATTGCAGACCTGTTGGAGATGGCAGCCATTGAAGATAAGCAGATAGTTTGCACCAGTTGCAAGGCAAAAGAAAAGGCAGTTGCACGTTGTAGTGATTGTGCTAATTTTCTTTGTTCCAATTGCGTGACAGCTCATCAGTTCATGAGGTGCTTTGAAAATCACAAGGTAGGGTGCTGTAAAAAAAGTCTTTTTTTTTTTTTAATGATATTGGGTTATAACTCCAGAGAGAGTCTTAACCTTATTAATTTTTTAGAAACTTCTTATAATAGCATTATTTTTTAGTTTTCAGTTTTAATGTTTAAACATTGAAAAGATATTCAGAACAAATTTATATATTAAATACACAAGGGTCTTCCCTGACACACAAATCTAGCTTGATAGTCACAACATAGTAGCAGCAAAGATGCCTAAATAAAGTAATACAGATGTACTGTATCTTAGTGAATGCAAGGTAGACTTGGCAGTAAAAATTGGTGAAATAGCCTTGTAATACTACAGACTGTGCCGTTATTTATCCTTTACCTTTTCATTCCTACACACCATAATAGACTGGTTTAAACAATAGAAAAGAACATACCATTTAGGGATGAAAGGGTTAAAGTGTAAAGAACAAATTTATTTTTAAAGGATGAGAGAAACACCTCCCTCCCACCCCCCATAATTTCCAAATATCCCCTTTAAGACGGGGTCTGTTGGAAACCTAATGAAATAGGTCCTTATAAGTTAACTATTCTTTAGAGCATTCAAGTTGTTCCAGGGAAAAGTTCTAGTACTAATCCAATTTTCAATCTGCTATTTCCCACAAAATGTCAGCCACAAATCATATGATTATGCTGGCAGGTGGGTGTCTGAGGGCACAAGTTTTCAGTTATAGTAAACCTTGTGTCTTTTTACTTTGTTGAAAATTAACTTGAGTTAGATAAACATGATAATCAACTAACACTTTGTTGTAGAACATCTATTCTACTATCTTAATCGAGATAGGTCAAAGTGCATCTGCAGTTAATGCTTTATGGGAAGTCTTTGGCTCTAAGGCTGTCATCAAATCCAAACCCACAATTTATTTTACATTAAAAAAAACCATACAGATAGGTTTTATATTTCTGAAACAAGCACACCAAGTCTAGTTGTTTTGGCACAAGATCCTATGTAGTGGTATGGGCCTAGTATTTCATTTTATACTGGTACTTTACAAATTGTCAGTTGAACCATCCGAAAACTTTTCATATTTTCGACTTCTTCTCTGAAACCACTGAAGGAATTTTGATGAAACTTGGCTGGAAGCAAGTGCTCAAGGTCCTTTACCATGTTTGTAGTTTTCAGCCAGATTGGCCCAGGGGTGGATACTGGGTGGGGCAGAATAGGTCCCAAAAGGTATCCTCTTTGAAAATCTTCTCCAGAACCACTACATAAATTGAAAAACAGATTGTTTCTGAGTGATCTACATGGATGTATGATTCAAGTTTGTATTTTTCATAGAAATCGGAATATTAATTTTTGACACGTTTTTGAGGTCTTTTCAGACTTTGTCATTTTCATTAATTTTTGCATGATTTCCTCAATTATCTCTCCTTGCATTCACAATGATGCATTAAAAGTGTTTTACTTGTATATAGTTGAAGAAATGTTTTTGAGCAAGAATTTTGCTGAAATTTGATTTCTATCTATAATTTTTTATGAATTTCTTAAAACAATATTTATGTTTCTTGGCCAGATCAGCCTACATGTACATATTATTCTTGGTCTTCTTTCCACATTTGTAGATGGTTCTCAGGTGAGCGATTGAGGCCCTCTTGTTTTTATAAAAAGAGATGTCCTTAGAAACCTTAGCTTGCCCAAATTTGTTACTAAATATTTCTCCTTGACACAAAGCATTATTAGTATCCTTAGCATTTCGCCTAGAGCGCTGGTATTTTGGGTATTACCATCACCTTGCAATTGGATGAAATTTATGATATATCAGGTCTTTAATGAAATACTTTCCCAGCCAGAAAGTTTTGTTGAAATTGGTTTCTTTCTACTGAAGTTTATTATTTGACTGTTGGAATGTAAGATTTCCAATATATATTTTATTTTTTCAGGTTGTGTCATTTGAAGATATGCAAAATGGAGAAGGTCTAGCTGTACACAAGACAATATTTTGTCCAGTGCATTCAAGTGAAAATCTCAAGTACTTTTGCAATACTTGTCAGGTTTGTATTTGTCAAATATTTTTCAAACGTTTCATATTGGGTCCTGTTGTTTAAAATGGATAGATCATGATGATTACCAGTTCTTATTTATCTGGAAAAATAATTTTTCTATTCATAAAAAAAGTAATTTGAATGGAAAGAACAAATTTAATGAAAACATTTTCAAGAAGTGAAACTTAAAATTTTGAAATAAAACATTTCTGAGGAAACGTTTTACTTCATTATAGAAGACACTTCTTTGCTAACATCAGACCTGCCAATCATTACGATTTTGGCGTAATTTTTACGATTTTTCATCCCGAATTACGCTGATACGCTTTAGTTATTCAAATTACGATTTTTACCAAAATCCGGATTTTTTTCATTTCCGGTCCGACGTTGATTTGAGAATTAGATTTTTGAAAATCTTAGTCATTCGAGAGCTCCCCAAATAAACTATGTCTTAAAACGTTTTGTTGCAAAGTATGGCAGAAAAACGTGTTGCTGAAGTTATATCAAGTGATGAACATGATGAGGATTCACCAACACCGGAGAAAAAACGGAAGATAGCATCAGTGCAAACATTTAGAAAGGAATATTCTTTGATCTTGGGTCTTAAAGTCTTTGAAATGAGTATCTTACGCACGTTGTTCTATTTGTGTCTCAGACTTTCTCATTTCACACGGAGGGGAACATAAATTATTAAACTACATCTATATAATGTTTGTTTAACTTTGAAGTAAGTAAAGTGAATTTTACAAAAGAAACACTTGAACATTTATCAAAATGAAAAGATATTGGGTAAATGTCAAAGAGACTATAATTCATCCTTAAGGGAAATAACTTTAGAGCTCTCCATACACAAACAAGTTTAGGGCAGTTCAGTTCTTTAATTGTCCCAGTTTTGCATCTTGAGTAGATCTGTATAGATTGAATTTTAGAATCTATAATTTTTTTGTGACCATTTTGAAACTTAAGTGAATGTACATATATAGGTTTTTCTTTGGTCCTGTGTTGAATTTTTTCAGACAAAATTAGCATCTAGTTGGCAAGCATTGATACGGTAAAAATTAGCCTTATATTGCCCAGCGTTCATCTCTGTTGATATAGGTGTTCTCAGCGGCTGGGGGGGCGCGGCCCCCAGACCCCCGGCTTATTACTATTTTCTGTCAGATAGGGTTGGCAGCTCTGTAACATCTATACAGATGGGGTATGGGGTTATCATACTTCGTGGACGTCCAGTGAAGATTTGTTATGGTTAGATTTGCCTGCATCTTCTAATCATACATAAAATGAAATTTGTATGGTGTATCAGGGGTGTAAAATTTCACTTGCCATGGCAAGTGAAAATTTGACTGGACGAGTTGATTTCGACAGAAACTAGTTCATCTGGGCAAGTCATAATGATGGAGAACACATTGATCATCTCATCTTTTGTACTAAACTCGTCCTCTATATGGACCAGTGAAGGTCTATGATCTTTAATTCCATGGTTAAAAGGATATATAGACTTAAGTGATTAAACACATTTCTTCTCAAATTCAGTAGTCTAATTCAACTGCATTGTTCCACATATTTAGGCCTATCATAGATTTACACAAAAACAATGTACCATTTCCTCTCACATTTCTGTTGTGAAAGGTTTAATGTCTTTATCATGGATGAAAAATGACTTGTTTCTCATTTTAACCCTTTCAATACAATAGTGTCGTATAACACACGCTAAATTTATTGTTCACAACTTATAATAACATCCACGGTCGCCCGATGGAAGTACAACCGCTGATTACGAGAACGTTGTAAACCGCTTCATGTTCCTCCTTCAGTGGCTTCACTTTCAATTCGGGTTTTCCCCACTTTCAGTTTATGACTGGAAATCACGATTATAACAAGAGTTAGATGAGACTTAGCAATGATAGTGATGACAATGATTTACAGACAATTTCAATGCAGAAACCTCCTTCGCGGAACATGTGTCGACAAATAATTTAAATCAGTGTTAAATTTAACACATTTACAGCTGAAAATGTTGGTCCAACTTACAATTTGGATATTTTATCAAGTCACAAGTGAGTTAGCATATTTTCATCTCCTTTTTCATGATGGGTATACATGCAATTTTTTTTTTTATATGAAATGCAAAGGTAAATTGGGTATACAAGAAAATCTGTACATGTATTTAGAATGTATTGATTTATTCAAGTTTTTCATTCAAAAGTTGTATTTGTACATCATTCAAATAAGATTGTATTCTTAAAATTTCTCTCACAAATTTATTCATTCTACACCTATAAATTAAAAACCAGACTACACAGCAAAACAATATCAGCAGACTGCAGAAAATGTAAACTGCTACAGTGTATAACATCACTATGCAGCTGTGATGTTGCAGTATTGAAAGGATTAAGGTATTTTACCATTTTAAAGTTATTTATTATTTGAAAACAAATAGGTAAAAAACATAATTTAAAGTTTACAAACAAAAACCCCCCACACAAAACAACAAATAAACAGGTTTTCCATTTGACTTGAGGTCCCGGGTTTTCACCCCCGAAATTTCACAACCCAATTTTGATGCTTGACAAATTCGTCACAGGGGTCATTTTGATTCTTAGATTTTTTTTTACTGAAGAGTCAATCTAAGGTTTTTCACGAAGATGCGTAAAGTGATCGACCAATGAAATTGTGCAATTTGATAGCACATGTTTATTGACAAGCGGTCAGTTTCAAGTGGGCGTTGAGCCAACCTGGCTCAATCAGTAGCACGCTAGACTCTTGATTGTGAGTTCGAGTCCAGCAGGTGCCAGATTGGTTTCCTGTCCTTTGGATGAGACAGTAAAAACCGAGGTCCTATGTCACAGAAGGTGTCTGCACTTTAAAGAACCCTCACTGCTCAATGGCCGGAAGTGCAGAACATAGGCCAAAATTTGAAGCCCTTCACCGGCATTTGGTGACGTCTCCATATGAGTGAAAGATTCATGAGTGGGACGTTAAACAACAATGAACAAACATCAAGTGGTGTTGTAATTTAATCTTATCTGTCCGTCGCTAAATAAACAAAATTTTAACAAGATTAACTAATTATCACTGCTGACTGTTAATGACAGAGAAGTGCTGAATCGAAGCCAGTCAGCGGTTTACGTTTGTCATCACGATAAAATGCACAAAAGTGGTCAGCATGTCGTAAAATAGGGGAACAAGTTTATATATTCTAAATGTTTATTGTAGCAGCAAATAAAATCCAATTTATATTATTGTGACCTGGGATTGTAATTAAAAATATATCAATACTGACACACTTTTCTACTTTATTCATCGATCTTCAGCAGTGTAAAATTTGGGCAACTTTACAGTGATGTGCATTGCATATGTCGGTGATTTTTTTTCTCATTACTGATAATTTCATGTAATAATTTCTCCAGTAGCATTTAGTGGTTCAAAACACACACACACACACACACACACACTCCCACCCCCTTGTATAAACAAAAATATATATAGGCTCATACATTTTGATGAATATTCCAAAATTTGAAAGGTGAGTGCAAGTTGGATAAGAAGGAATCTGCCTTGAAACTTACATACTAGTCCGAGTTGATCTTTGGAAAATTTTACTCCCCTGTGTATACTTTACATGATTCCTTAGTACATACGGGGGTCAACAATCATAAAAACTATCATTTGTCTGAAAGTCAAGTGCAACATTTATAAGATCATATATTATTTTGTGTTTTAAACAAGTAATTTATATTTAATTAATTTTTGTCGACAACAATTTCTCTTTTCCTGTCGTAGAGCCAGAAAAATATATCCGTCGTCTCATCCTGTACAAGTGAAAATAGCATGGGAACAAGTAAGTAGGGGTTGGTACTCTTCCCGGTGACATGTAATTTTTCTTCTAGATTTTGAACATATCAGATACATCAATTCTTTGAGGCTGGAGGTTATTTTCAACTGAAACATTCATATTTTTATCCTTCATTTTTTAGATTCCTATTTGCAATGAATGCATGCTTAGTGACCATAAGCAACCCGATCATCACTATGATAGAATAGCTGACATTGAGGATAAACAGAAAGATGAAATGAGATCTCTCATTGGTGAGAGTAAAAACAAGGTTACATTCTGCGATGAAGCCCATCAAAGCTTGGAAAATGCCCTGAATGAGCTTCAAATGCAGCGTGATAATGCAAAAGGATTGATTCAAGAAACATTCCAAAGTTACAAAGCAATATTAGAGAAGAAAAAGGTAAATAGTCAATGAAACCTTATTTGATTATACTTCATTAGTTTACAGTAAGCTCTTGGGATGTGTTACCTGGCATGTCTGTTTGTATGTTGTCATACAAGACATTTGAATAAAAATTTTGATTGTGGCGGTTTTAATGATAAATGTCATTGTTTTAACTCACGGTCCAATCTTAGGTGTTGTGGACTTGGATTCATATTTGGCTTCTTAACTCTACTGTAGGATTGTTACAATTCACTGTAATACAATTGAATCACGATATTTTTTGTCATGATTCGATTTACGATACGTTTTTCCGGAATTAACGACTAACATGTCTACACACTTGTGCAGGAAACATTAAATTACTGAGGACGACAAACCTAAACCAGTTTAACGTGAGAAGCAAGTCAGAAAAACTTGTCAGCTCAAACACGTCAAATTGACAGAAGCCTATACGAAATTTTTTATTAAAACAGCACACAATCAAAAGAAATCACTTGTAGTATACATTTGTATGAGACCCTACACTGTCGTAGAGAAAGAGTGTTTTCGTCACATGTTATTGAACCACGTTACATTGTACCAAGGACACGCTTGGAAAAAAATCGTGCCAAAGTTGTAACTTGAAGTGTACCTGCGACTTCTGTTGCAAGTGAAATGATCTTTTCAAGTGCTGGAGACCTAGTCACAACACAACGATCATGTTTATTGCCAGATCATGGCGATCATTTGATCTTTCTAAGTTTCTATATAAGAATTTGAAAATCTAGTGATTGAGACTAAATACTTTTCAAGTCCATTGATTGAGATTAAATAATCTTGCTTCAAACCCAGTGATTGAGACTAAGTAATCTCACATCACCTTTAATTAAATTTATGTTGGATTTAGAATATGACCATTTATTTGTGTTGTAGTCAAAAGATATTTGATATTAGAAATTAAAGCTCATTTGACACATTTATTGGATTTGATAAATTAATCCTTTATTTATGGTACTAACAGAACTTCATACTGTATCGAAAATGTATTGAATCTAACAGCCTATATAGAATCGAATCGTGGTCTAGTGTATTGTTGCAGCCCTACTCTACTCCGGAAAAACAATACACTCTTTTGTAAATCAATGACTTAGACCAGTCCAAATGTGTCTATCGGGGTAAATGAGTTAAAAATGATACAATATTCTGGTGCTGCTTGCAAGATAACTATCAGATTCACAAAGTAATCTAGTACTGGGATTTTCCTAGGCTGATTTGGGGTTTGGTTACAGGACCCATTCCCAATGCAAGAATGGCTTATATTTTCCCAGAATTATGCAAAAATTCCCAATTTTGAAATTAGATTAAAAGATAAAGTATTTGCAACCAAATCTCTCAAATTAAGTGTTTTTATTTTAGTAAAAATGTTGTATTTTTCCCAAAATTTCTGGACCCTAGAGTATTTCACTTGGCCAAAGAAAAAAATGTTGTAGGCTATATTTTTTGCACTCACAATTGATTAGATTGATAAGTAACCTGCAATCTGTGCTGCATAAAGAACTAATTTCTATCTTAAAAATCATCAGGAGTATAGAAATCAAATTGTGCAAGTTTGTGTAGTTCAACTTCATCATCAAGAAGGGTGACTATAGTCATTATTTAACCAGTATGTATTATTTTAATTTTGTACTCGGTTTAAAATGAAAAGTTGCATTTACATTAAGTTTTTTTTTTTTTTTTATCAATTTAAAGGATGAAATGCTCCAAGAACTTGAGGAACGTCATTCTCGCCATGAACTTGCCATTATGGATCTATTTCCTAGTGTGGAAAAAACTTCTGAAAAGATAGAAGATGGTTGCAAATATGCAGAAATGGTCCTGAAACATGGTACTGGCCTGCAAGTGGTTCTTACAAAGAAAATGATAACCACACAGCTACTCTCACTAATTAACAACACTCCAAAACCTGAAGTCAATATCAACATTGAATTCCATTCAGATACAGAAGTATTTATGGATGCTGTAGATAGAACCTATGGACATTTTGTGAAAGAGGATAAGGTAATTTATTATTGAAGATAAGAAAACACCTTTTAGTTTGTACATTTCATTTAGTATGTTGGCATTTAGAAGATAGAAAGTTAACTAGTATAACTAAGATATATTAATATTAAATTCAGAGACTTAAAAAAATTAACTAACTATATGTATAGAAATCTGACATCAATTTTAAATTTTTGGAGCCAGATGCAAAGTCAACTGTTGGGAGTGGGGGTTGGATGAGTTATATTAGTATGATTACTGTTAGTCTATTAAAATTGATATTTCTTTCAAGAAGATATTACCTGTGTTTAAAACTTAGTAAAATGCACCTAAGTATTTATGACATTAATTTATGAACAGGGTTATCAGATCTTGTTTGTGTCAATGTGGAATAGATAATTGACTTCTTTAACCTAGGTGGCTATATTCTTCAAAATAATGGATGCACCAGAAATATTACTAACAGATATTTTTTATTGCCAGATTTAATATTTAAATTAGAAAATCACAATCACATCAAGTTTTATACTGGGTGTCCTAATTTTGTTTGAAATACTGTATACAGGGTTATTTTCGCCCCAATACACTTGCAAATGGTTTCACCCTTTTTAAATTCACCCAGACTTATTATTAAAAATAGATGAATTTACCATTTTGAATTCGCCCAACGGGGCGAAAAATAAAATGGGGACGAAAATTTCCGTGTATAAAGTATGAGCTTTTGTGGTAACTTTGACTCTAGTCAACAGGATGGTGTTTCTTATATCAAAAGTGATGAAAAATGAGTCTTAAATGTTTTTCTAGAATCAGTAGATGAAAAAAAAAGGTAAAATCTAATTTTGTTTCGAAGACAATTCAGGATTTTAAGTTCTGTGAATTTTATTATTGCATATATTATGATTATATCTTTTTAGCACGTAGAAAGGCCACTATCATCTCTACACTCCTCCTTTGAGAATGAGGGCTTCAGTTTGCCATCAGGTGTACTGAGTCCCAACACTTGTATGATGCCTCCTGTCTCTGCTCAAGAATTTGTACCTCAGTTCCACTCCATAACACCAGTATCCATGTCAGGAAATGTTCCAGGCCCTATTGGAAGTTTGGCTAACATTGGAGCTCATGTTACTATGCCAACACCAATTACAGGTAACTCACAGATTGCATTTTTTTTCAAAAATTCATATTTATGTAAAAGATAAATATTTTGAATATTATGTTACAGGGCTCATGCTGCCAATCGCCAATAGTGAAAAAATAAACCATCTGGCAAAAAAATATTCAATTGTCGAACATGACTAGCGACTAAAAAATTCTATTGGTAAAAATAATCTACAGTTGGTGAAACCCTCTTTCCTATCGAATAATTCCTTAATCTCTTAATTTCCCAATTACCCTATCAAGTCATGGTTGATGAGTTAAATTGTCTCAGGTAATCACCTGAGATAGGGCAGTCAAACGACTTGGGTGATTTGGCATCAATGCAAATTCACTGAATTTATGCGGTTTTCAGATGGCTAGAAAATTTCATTTATACGTTTAATGTTGGTAAAAATATATGTAAATAAAACAATGTTTTATTACAAAATATCCCATGTAAGGGGGGTTTGTGCTGCTACATGACTGAAATCATCCACTGAAGCAGGCTCGCGATTGTGAAAATTCTCAAGACTGTGTCGACAAAATGTCGATTTTAAACTAAAATCCTGAATGATTCTTGCAGCTGCGCATAATTGCATGTTATACGAAGTACCCAACATACATAAGAAGTTGCCGCTGACTTTTAAAGCTATAATCACGGTGAAAATTCTATAAATGGGTATATACTGCCAAGTCAACTGCCATAACCAAGAGCAAATTTGTACTAGGAGTTTACCCATTTCATGTAATACAAATTCCAAAATTCTTGGGATTTTCCCTTTACTCCATGATACAGGATGATAATTAAAAAATTTTAAAAATTGCTAAATTAGATAATTTAATCATGACAATCATTATCAGTTTAGGAAAGTATTCTTGTTTCATATCAAAGTGTAAATCATGTATCAAATATTTTATTTTAGACTTTTACTTCACAGTTAATTTTGTGGTCCTGTTTCAGTATTTACATCATTTTAGTTATTTTTCAAGCCCAAATAAGTATATTTTTCTAAATTTGTATTTATATAGAGTTAAAAAAATCCATTTTTGTTTATTGAATAATTACATAACAGGTGGGATATATTGACAAGTTACTATCACATATTTCCTTTTAATTTGATAATATATTCAAGAAAATATCAAATTATAAAATGATAAAATTGATATTTGAATTATAAAGAGATAGCCAGGCCTTCTATATATTAATGTGTTTACCTTTAAAATATACATCTATGTGCATTTTTATTATTTTTTCATTCCATCTATCTATATGTAATTTCAATACATGTAATAGGAAAGAATATATATTTGGCACCTGTGTACGATTTTATGGCCAAGTCTTATGTAAAAGTCCTGGTACAATGTATGTCCACATACATTTATGAATTACATATATCACAACTGTCAATCTGTGGTTTTTAAAAACATCTAAAGATTATTACTTGATACACAAGAAGAGGAATTTTGAGATGTAATAATCTACCATATATTTCATTTGATTGCTGGATTGCAAAAAAGAAGAAATATTATCTTAAATGTATGAAAAGTAATTAAATATAGCAGCAAGAGGGATCATTTTCCTTTTTCATTTAAAATATAAAAATAATGCCCAGACCATTTGTCAGATCATTCCTTTGCTTCCTCCGATGGTAGGGATATCAAATATACCATGGAGATAACAACTCTTTTGATTCCTTAAGCAGAGATCATATCTGGAGCTAAAACTGAATTTTATTACAGTATCAAATGTATCAAAATGACATATATTGTATCTAAGAATAGATATATTAATACACATGTATGAAAAACAGATGCAAGGCATTTTCTAAGAATTTTACAAACACCCTATATTATATACATGTACTAAACAAATGTCTTTTTGTCAAATTTTATTGAAGAAAAGAATAGTTCATTGGAAAAGCATCACATTTTGTGGATTGGCAATTGGCGTAAAATAATTTCAGGCCAGAGCCCTTTGTTAATCCAATCAATACCGCAATGCCAAAACTGCCCATTAAAAAACACTTACTTTCATTCCTGTAACACCTAAAACCACCCACTGATAGTTCCAAACTGTACTATAGCGCTCAGAACCGCCTGATTTTAGTTTCATTTTCAAAGGACATTTTCCAATGACTTTTGAGAATGAAAGTCTAGCAGTATATGAGACTACAATGTGATATACTGTTATGAAAAACGTGGTTGATTACAATCAAAGTCTGGTATTTCCAAGGGAAAAAATGGAAATGATGTTATTTCATCAACTCGCTCAATGACACTTTGCCATAATGGCAGCGCGGTATGTGGACGGTTACTTAAAGTATATCGGAGGAATTATTACGTAGATATAGATGAAGAAAATTACTTAAAACCTTTTGATGTTTCACTGTTTACTAACTTTGAATGAAATGATAGTGATGAAGTACTGAAGAAGTCATACAAATTTTGTTTTAATTTTGCGAACCCAGGTTGTGAATTAAATGAACATTTTTTCACAAATATCTAAACAATAACCAACCAAATTATTCCATCACATTTATAGATAATGAACTGTCATTATTGAAAGATTTATTTGGACCATATCTTGATCTGTTATGCACTTAAAACAACCAATTTGGCTATTCCGTTTTGATAAACTACAGCATCTTACTCACCTGATTACTGTATAAAACATGTATGCTATCGTTTTTTTCGACTTGAAACTTTCAAAACAGAAGAAGATGACATTTTCTTTTCGGTGTCAATTTTAACAGAAGCATCTACCACCTCACTGGATATTAGCAAGTTTAAACAATCTTGATCAAAGGAATACATATACTGGAACTGAGTTATGGCTAATGTTCGATGAGGAGGGCAGGCAGACCACAGCCAGAATTGGAAATTTTATCTGTCAATTAAAATTGAGAGATAAACACCTATAAAGAACTCTACTTTATAGGTGTTTGTCCAACGATCGGGTGTTTGACTCTTGATTTTAACTTACAGATAAAATTTCTCATTCATGTGGGCAGACACTGTAAATTCTGTCAAAAAGAAACCAGCATAAAAAAATTCAAAAATTAAGTTTAAGTTTGCCTCAATATTACAGCAACAAATATGAAAAAACAGGCATATAAACACTCCTGGATTTATTTTTAAACTGCACAAAAAGGTCAACAGTTAATAACCTTGTTATGTCCCCCAAACTTTGTTTGGGGGACATGTTTTGTTGGCTCTGCTTATTATTTTTATTATTATTCTATCTTTCCATGATGAACTTGTCTGCGCATTTTCTCTTCAGATTTTGATCATATTTGGAATTAATGGGTATTAAGGGACTGCAATTTCAATGATAAGGGTTTCGTTGCTGTCTATAGCAAACTGAGGCTTCTGATTGGTCAAAATGTCAATATTGTCTTATTTTGATGAAATTTGAAATTTACTGGTATCATTGATTGCAATTTCAGCCTTATGGCTTTTATTCCTCAAAACCTTTGAAGAACAATTGCAGATTTGTATGTAAATAAATGCTGGTTGATGTCAACACAACTTGTTTCACCTTTTGGGGGACATCATGTAACAGTACCCTGTTACAATTAGCCCTTGTTTTAAATGGATTGAAACAATATAAAGTCATGTCAACTTAAAAAAATAATGTGTTTTATTTCATTTCATCCAGCAGAAGTTTTTTTTAACAAGAACACACATATATACATGTTATTGGTGAGTAAAAGCTCCTGGCTGGCTAGTAAAATTTCTGTTTCACTGGCCAAATGAAGAGGAATTTTTTAGCGTTGTAGAGCCCTGACTATATGTAAAAGTTCTAAAAAGCCTTCAGGGATTACAGTGCAGTCATGACATCTCAGGTGGCAGTAACTGTATACAATGTATACATTGTATGTTGCAGTAGTAAACAGGTTAAAGAGTTCCTTGTGTGAAACATTTAATTGCAGCATTACTAGTTTTCACAAAATGGGATTTTTAGACCAAAAGAGTTGTTTTGCTCCTATAAAATTCATTTTGAGATATGGATTATGATATGGCTAACATTTTTGCTTTTACTAAACAGGAGGTACACAAGCCATGGGTGAGGGTACAAGCCTATCCAGAAACTCTCATAGTCCAGCTATGTCAGACAGTGGAATATCAGTAGATGCTGCCAGCAATAATAGCGGGTCTAGTGCTTCCATGATGAATGTTGCAGCATTGGCAAAACTCAATGTTGGATTTAACAGCCAAGGTACAGTAGTTACAACCTGTTGAAAATTAGGCCATGCTATTATAAGTAATCATGTCAATATTTGAGAGCTGTTTCTTTAAGTAATAAGCTCATCAATATTTGTTTTATATGAAATATGGATTTATTTTTATGACTTCATATTTCATGGTAAGTTTGTTGAAATTGTTTGATGTAAGAGATGTAACTTTAACAATATTGGTAATTTTAAAAAGTCAAAATGAAATCTTGTTTTCTTGAAACCAATCTGATCTGAAGAACTTCCTTAGGGTGAAATGAACAGTTTGTGAAAAATTTTGAAGGAAGACCCAGCAATCATATTACATATAACTGAGAATTAATGTTTCAGTTAGGAGGGAAATCTTGACAGCTATTTATATTTCATTTTGATGCAATGATGACAGGACTTTAAAAAACCACAAACTCTCTTGTTTACTCGAAATGAAATGTTTACTCAAAATGAAATTTGTGTTTTGTATTTATACAGGTTTACCCCCAAGCTCTAATGGAACGGTTACACCATCAATGAGTCAGAGTGACACCATCGGCAATCTATTGAACCCGCCAACACCACGTTCTGAGACCCCTAATTTGGAGACTCTCGCAAACTTGTTACAGCAGCCAACACATCCACTAAATGGAATGGGAAATATTGGAAATATATCAAGTGTTGGCAGTATGGGTAGCTTGAGTAGTATTGGCACCATTGGTAGTATGAGCAGTTTGTCCATGAACCCGCCTAGTATGTATTATTTATGCTTTCTGTTTGATGAATTACTAAGAACTTGTAAACTTGGCACAATTCATATTGCATAAAAAAGAATTAACTGTTAATTTCAAATAATTGATATAAATATTAAAAAAAATCACAAACTTACTAATAGTGAAAAGATTTTATGAAGATGGATAGGTTGGGGGTTAACAACAGATAAGTCAAAATGCTGGTTTCAATTTTGTTATCATCAAATAGTTAATTTGTTCCTTTATTTCTTTAAAGTTTATATTCTGTTGACATCAGAATAAGTTTAAAGCTGTTAAAGATTGTGCATTACTAATACTTTAAATTACACATACACACATTTGTTGGGGAAAATATAGAATTTATGGTTTTTGTTATCAAATCATACATTCTGCGTTTAGTTTTCCAAGAGTGACTTAGCCTCCCTATACGTCCCTGCATAGATGAATTGTAAAACTTGCATAGGGATGGGGATATAGTAATGGTGCTATACATCCATATTTCCTTCAGTAAGACATGTTGTCCAGGTAAACAGAAAATCATTCATGTAAATGTTTTCAAACTTTAAGTAACATATACTTCCAATATCTACAATGGCCATGTCATGTTTCTTTCTTTCTTTATTCTCTTTTTTTATAAAAGCTGCAACAATGGCTAACAGTATAACTGGAGGAGGTTTTAGCACCGGCAATTTTAACAGTCCAGCAAATGCTTCTCAGTTACCTCCTGTGAGAAGAGGAAATAAAATGAGTGCTATGCAGATAAGGTAATAGTCATGATTATAACTAATAATGTAGAAATTAACTCTTGTTTTAAGGCAAAAATTGACAAACTGAAATATTTATATAATTACAAAAAATATGATTTGTAGAATTCTTGTACTAAATTAATGAATAGGTTGTGTGGTCTAATTGAATTCAACTATAGATTTTGTCTGCATTAGTCTGTTTCATTCAACACAGGTAGGGACATGTATTGATTTAGCAATACTCTCAGGATGCTTGTTTACAACATTGTCATCTAATGTACATTGGAAGTAAATGATTTATGTTGAAAAATAGATTTTCTTACATAAACCAGAGGTGTTAATGTGATGTGTTTTTGTTGACATTTTTGGGACCTCTGTGGTCAGGTGGCTTGGAGCATCACACTTTGAACCATGAAGTCTCTCTCTCTTTTGGTTAGCACATGTTTGAGCACT
Organism: Atrina japonica; assembly: GCA_030159075.1. Classification (NCBI taxonomy): domain Eukaryota; kingdom Metazoa; phylum Mollusca; class Bivalvia; order Pterioida; family Pinnidae; genus Atrina; species Atrina japonica. The sequence goes on from BROG01000059.1 coordinate 486,516, forward strand.
GCTGGAACTTATGCCGATTTATGTGAGAAAGTTTGCCAGTTCACTTGCAGAAGGTCGTTGCTCTCTTCTTGGGTACAATTGTATTCAAGTTCTCTCCTCCAATTAAAACTGGCCACCACAAGATAACTGAAAATTTGTTGAATTTGGCATAAAACTATTGAAAAATTCAAAATGTTTACATATTGTTTTCAGTAAATGAACCAAGATCTTTAATTCTTGTAGTGTAGAAATATGTTTTGTATCTTAACAGGTGCAAGTTTGGACAGCTTGGGCCTGGCAAAGGGCAATTCAACTCTCCTCATGGATTTTGTCTGGGTGTCGATGAAGACATCATTGTTGCAGACACAAACAATCACCGTATCCAGGTTTTTGAAAAGACAGGAGAGTTCAAGTATCAGTTTGGAATTCCTGGTAAATTATTTGTTTATGTTTATATAGTTCTTTAGTATATATACATTGCAGATAGGCCTATAGAAGAAAGTATTATAAGTCAGTATAATAGATAAATGAAAATTCATTTGTACAAAGACTCTACAAGCAGATATGAGAGGTCATTTTGTGTGGCTGCAATATTTGATCCTGTTTATGTGCCTATATTAATAGGTTAACTCATCAATCCCTGAAAAACAATGGACTCTTCTGTAAATCAATGACTTAGAGCAGTCCAAATGTATCTATAGGGCTGAATGAGTTTACATACATTGCTTAGCTGGAGTATCCCTGTGATGTATTATTTTGTGTACTCAATAATTCGTGCTCAGTTTTCCGCAAAGTATGATATAAGATGTGGTTATCTTTTTACAGGGAGAGAAGAAGGACAGCTCTGGTACCCCAGGAAAGTTGCAGTGATGAGAAATACTGGGAAATATGTGGTTTGTGATAGGGGAAATGAACGGTCCAGAATGCAGATCTTTACCAAGAATGGTCACTTCATCAGAAAGATTGCTATCCGATACATTGATATAGTGGCAGGCTTGGCAATTACCTCGCAAGGTATACAGTGTTGGTTTTAAGATTCGTTTTAATTATATTGGTGAACTGTTTCAACTGTATTTTTCTTTGTTCTGTAGAAACATTACAGGTTTTGAAAGATATGTAAGCCAACCCTTGTATACTTCAGATTTTGATCTCAGATGTCTTATGTTAATATGGTATGCACAGAAGAAAGAAGACTGTAGAATTGTCATCCATTATGATGGGTTGTTAACTGTGTCAAAAATCAAAACATAAATCTGTCGGGGAATTAATTTTCCTCTATCTGAATTCCTTGTAGGATCTTACTCACATGCTAAAACTTGTTTAAATTATATGATTGGATTTCATATGTGCTAAATATTCTGCATTAAGGTATCGGTATAGTTTGTAAATCCAGTTTTGTACTATTCAATATTTGTTGATGCTTTCTTGCAACAGGTCACATTGTAGCTGTAGACAGTGTGTCCCCCACAGTGTTTTGTATCTCTGAGTCTGGTGACTTGATCAAGTGGTTTGACTGCAGTGACTATATGAGAGAGCCCTCAGACATTGCTATCAGTGGAAAAGAGTATTTTGTCTGTGATTTCAAGGTAGGGAAGGTCATCATATCTGAAATACGTACCAAAGTTATCAATTCTATGCATTTATAATTGACAATGATAAATTTGGACACTAGATCTTCAGATACATTATAAATATAATACTTGAGTTATAGTTTTGCAAAAGGGGGGAAAAAAAGATAGCGGTCATAACAGATGCTCCAAACAATCTTTTCTGTCAGTAAGACTTCATTAATTGAGCTGGAACTGATGGCTTTCCATCAAAAAACCTGTATAGGCATAATTGGGTGACTCAGTTATGGCCTCTGGATTAAATGGTAGTATTCCAACAGTAAGACTGACTTTACTCATTCACCCCTAAAAACACATTTAGAATAGACTAAATCATTGATTTAAAGAAAAGTCCATTGTATGTCAGGGGTTGATGAGTCTTGGTGCTCCTCAGACAGTGCTCCAGTTGAATAGTTAATTTATTATTTATTTTACCTTACCTTGGTTATGAATTGTAACTTTACTATATTCATCAGATTTTCATGGATATTTGCTATCTGATATTTCAGATGTTTCAAATTCAGAAATAGAATGCAATTTCGCTTGATAATTAGCTTAGGGGTGGCGATTAAGAATGATTTTAGTAAGGTATTGATTGTATCCACAGGGTCACTGTGTTGTGGTCTTCAACGATGATGGTCAGTTCCTAAGAAGAATTGGATGTGAGAACATAACCAACTATCCAAATGGTATTGATATCAGTGATGCTGGAGATGTTCTCATTGGAGATAGTCATGGAAACCGATTTCATGTTGCAGTTTTTCAGAGAGATGGATCTCTTATTGGAGAGTTTGAGTGTCCGTACGTTAAAGTCAGTCGCTGCTGTGGTCTGAAGATCACGGCAGAGGGATATGTTGTCACTCTTGCCAAGAATAATCATCATGTCTTGGTTCTAAACACCTTGTACATAACCTAAATGTGGTACATATGTAATTTTACAACATGTGTACCCAAAATGAACTAGATTTTATATCTACAGATTTATATACGTTCCATACCATACACTGGACATTTTTTGAGTGGCAAATTTTGAGGAAAATATCATGGTTTCGATTCTATCCATTTCACATAAGAGTGGCACATATTTTAAGTGCCCTCAGAATTATTAACAAAGTCACAAATGAAACTTTACCTTGTGTTTCGTGATCACAGATTGATAGAATCCAATGTCAAAATGAAAGAAATCTCATAATTGATGCATTGCAAGTGTCGAAACATATCAACACTCGTCTACTTACTAAAATCCACATCATAGTTGTGATGGACTCTTTCACATGTAAACTGTACTGTGTGTGTACACTTGTCTGTTTTAACGTAAAACACCTACAAACAAAATTAACGTCAAGTCACATTATGATATGTCATTGTGTACTATCATGTTTGTGTAACTTGATTAAAATCTGTGTATAGATTTAAAACTATCAACAGGGCACTTGATTTTGAATTTAATGAGTAGCAACCCTTGTAATAGACTCAAGCTGTTGTTGACATTGAAACTGTGACAAGAATCTGTTAAAATGATATTTTCCTAAAAATTTCCAAGTCCAGTGTGGGGAAACAGTTGATATATAACTATGGTTATTATTATACATTAGTTTTTCAGATTTTTGTTTAACATTTATATTTTTGTCACTTAATAATTTTTTCTCCTGCTTTTAGTTGCAATTTTTAATACACAAGTAACTAATTATACATTTAGTAATTGTTAATACATAATGACCCCGGTATTGCTACAAAGTGAAATGAATTTCTGAAGAATATTGATTTACAATCAGGGTGTGTTTAAAAAAGATTTACATAAAAAAAAAGAGATTTGAAAGTTACACCATTCATGACTATTGCACAGTAAGAAGCAAATGCCAATACCAATTTTATTTGGAGATATATGATATACACACAATATGTAGCTTTCCGTTTATACCCGGAATCAAACAGGGAATTGGTGTATTTACTTTAGTTAATTAATGCAATTCCTATCAAATGAAACAAAGCAAAACAATCCATTAAAAGAATAAATCTGATTTTCCTCCATCAAAAAGTTTGCTGTTTAAAACTGTTAGAATGTGTCTTGGACTGTGTGAATAGCCACCCTATAGTTGATATTTCCTTAAGTAAGTTTGATACATGATTTAGCTGAATGACAAAAAGAAATTGATTTCAATAGATATGAATTAATTCATGATACTTTGTTTTTGTATGTTCTCTTTAATATTTGAGTATTTTTGAAACGTTCTGGAGTACTTAAATCAAAATTGTAAATCAACATTTTCTAGAATTGGCAGTGTTTCATGTTGGCATCCAGGTAATAATGACTTTCATTGTTTACAATTAATGTCATCTAAAAATATGCATATGTTAACACATTCCTAGGAAAGGATCTATTTCTGTTTCAGACGACTAGATTGATGGCTATTTCATACAGCTTGCTACTTTGTTTACAATGTTCGCAGGTGCTGTAAAGATTAGAATCGGTTTTGGCCGATTGTTTTCTTTGCTGTAAATAATTTGTTGACCTTTTTGATATTTACAAGATATTTTTATCATTCCTTGGGCTACTGTCTCAGAATTCTGAACTTCTCTCTCGTGTTTATTGGTGGGGGAAGGGTCTGTCACAAATTCAATTGAGACAGTTGGGGGATTTCCCCTCAGTTTTTCTGAGAATTGTGAAATTGATGCCGATATCAAAACATAAGTTACTTTGGGCACAATCTGTTTAGTTAAACAAAAAATCCATTCATTGGTTTGATGTCTAATTTTCAGCAGTTGTGATTTTTTTTTTTTTTTTTTTTTTTTTTTTTTTGTTTCAGATTGATGGTTTTATAAAATTTCCTCCATGTGTTATTATTTTCACTAGATGTGAATTGCAAACAATAGTATAATTTTATATTATGCATGGTGTTGTTAAGATCACAGTTTATAAACTACACCAGCTTAACACTTTTCTAGTCACATACTCAGTCCTTTATTATAGTAATAATAACAAATTAGTAACATGACCAGTTTTTGCTGTGCCTTAAGGGATTATTACATGATTTATTGTTTCTTTATTATTTTTTTCTGTGTTCAAGTGAAATGATGGCTTTACAATGAGATAACCTATTTTGAATGGTGAAGTTGAAAACATTATATATTATATATATATACATACACATTTACATATTGTCTTTGTTGTATATTTTTTCGTTCTTTTTTAACAAGTTATATTTCATTTAATGTTAGAACTCAAAATTGCTCATTATTATTATTATTATCTTATTACATTTTGATTATATATATTTAGTTCCAAGATTCACATTCACATGACAATTTCACACCGGTGACTCATTATCTGTTGTTTGACCTTCTTCACTTTAGGACTGGTAAAATACCGTGTTTTTGTTTGCACTATGTAATGGTACTTACTGGTTCTGGAACAGAGAAAGCATAATGTTTTACTAATGTGATTGGAGAAACAATATTTGGACAATAATATGATGGGGGGGTTGCACCATATCACACAACAGAAAATGATAAACCCTTTGAAAGGATCAGTAAGATAAGTGAATCTTGGAACTTTGATTGTGTAATAATATTGCCAATAGTATACCACCTAACATACAGATCAGTAGCATTTAGGAATTTAGCATATAAATCATTTAAAAAAAAAAAAAAAAAAAAAGAAAGTAATCAGAAAAAGGAAAAACAACTTTAAAATAAAATGACATTTGTTTGAAAGTCCTGTTAATTTGAGAAATACCTGTCTATTGATGATGAATGTGACCTGTTTATAAAGTTTTCCCAAAATGCCATTCAAGATGTACACTTGCTTTCAATTGGAAAGGTATTCCAAATTTATATGTATATTTTAGCTAAATTTTTTTTAAATTGATTTAAAAAGACTTGAAATGTTAGTGTGACTCCCTTTTGAGCACATTTTGTTAAAAGAAAACTACTTATTCAGTCTCGATTTTTTTCCACACATTTCATTGACAATCTAGTTTTAGCAATTACAACGAGCTATTCATTATGATTATTATGATTATTATTATTATTATTATTATTATTATATTATTACAATAATTAAGATGAGGATTTGGACTTAAATGTTTTCCTCTTAAAATTGAAAAAATTTAAATCCATTTCCTTTGTTTATGTTCTTGTTCTCTTCATAGATTTAATGTTTAACAATGAATCTTTAAAAAAAAAAAATATGAAAAAAATATATATAAAAAAAAAAAAAACAAAAAAAAAATATATTTAAAAAAAAAAATATGAAAAATATTTTATTATTTGAATGCTTTCAAATTTTTTGACAGTTTGCATTTAAAATGTTTGATTCGATTCTTTGTATTGTTCTGATGTTTAATATGAATAAAAAGTACATTGTTTCTTTGCCAAGAATCTTTCATGAAGATTGTACGTTTATATAATTTAGGGTAATGATTTACATGGTTTTGAGTTTGAGAAAATCAACAGATCTTTTTTGACAAATTCTTACAGGTTTTTTTTTTTGGTTTTTTTTTGGTTTTTGAATTTGTGAATAAACATCTGTTTTTGTTTTTAAACTTTAAGATATCTAAACGTTAGAAGTGCCATCTTTTTTTTATTGTCTTGTTTTTTGTCAGGTTTGAGTATGATGAACTGGGCATATCCTTTATTACACTGTAAATTGTTTCCTTTTGCATATTTTTTCCCCTTTTCCTCCCCCCTCCTGTTCTTTTGATACCTGTGAATAATTTGGAAGTATACTTGCAGTTAATGTGAAATAGATCACTTTACTTGGAGGATTTAGGAGCCAGGCCCCCAAGCATAGTTACTTGCATTTGAACATCCACGGATCCCATATTTCCTTGGTCATGCTGTTGATATAGTTTGTTGGATGTTTTAATCTTTCAATTTTATATCATCTGTAACTGTTTATCACTCTGTATTGGCTGTTGTTTATAACACACATTGACCAAGTACTAAATATTTTGTGTCTTATAACCTTAGGGGTCATCGATCATTGCTACACCTATCAGAACTTGCGACCATGGTGATCTTATTCCACACAGTTTTAAATTGTATGTCATAGTCCCATTTGACAGTTTTTATTTTCCCCTGCAACCTCTGATTTTAATCTCTTGCACACAAATGGTTCTTTAATAACTTGCTTTCCCACTCATCTTTTTATTGATGTATTTACCTTTTGTGTTGATGTATACAGATCTCAAATCAAAATTATTTAATACTCTCATTTTATTGCTATTTTTTACTTGCCAATTAACTTTCTACATTAACTGCTAGTATGTTTCAAAGTTTCTGGCAAAGTGTCAGTATTCAAAGTGCTTATTTAATTGGTATACTAGTTGCATTGTAGGTTTAATGCATAATATTGTGTTTGGGGGGGGGGGGGGGGGGGCAATTCAAGAGAAGATACATCTTTATTTTATTTACATGTTTGCTATTTTCCTTGATCACAGACAGAAATATTTACAGTTCTTTTGTTATCATGGAAATTTTTGCCTGTCTCTATACAACAACATTTAGAGAATTCATGTTTTATCTTCTGCCCCTTCATCATTAGTTTGTGCTGTTGCAGTACACAGTGAGGTCAATTATGGTGACGGATTGCGCTATCTTTCCACTTGCAAAATTTGACTAAATTTTCCCACAACGATCTCAAATTGTTGTAATATTTTAAATGCTGTCAGTAGACATTTTGAATTGGGTTAACATGAATTTTGCACTACTTTTTCTTTAAATATTTTTGTATAAATCTTGAAAGAGTATTTTAAAAGCTTCAGAAGTAATTCCCACTCCAAAAAATAGTAAAATTCCTTGAAAAAACTTCTTTTTTTTTTTCCTTCCAGGTAATCTGCCTAGCATAAAATGAGATGTACTTCCAATTGTAAGGTAGTTAGATTCTAAAGAACTAAAATAAAACCATTTATATATTTTATGCAGCATTTATGTAGAATTTATTTTGCCCTAAAATTTAGAAAACAACTTGTGATTTTAAAAGAAATGTATTTGCATCAAAACAATAGTCATAATTTCACTGATTTTGTTAATGTCCTGATGAGACGATAACATTTAGTATACAATTATGCTGATTCACATAGTTGCACTGAACACTGTGATCTGTCTCTTGGCAAATGGTGATTTTTATTATATATATTTATATGACTTTTTTTTTTTTTAATTATTATTTACTACTATTTATTTTTGGAAATGATGTATTTTTATGACTTTGCAAACATGATATAGTCTGTGATCATGCTTGCTAGGCAATTAATACACAGGTTCTCTGTCCGCCCCAATTCATCATACTCGACTGTTGTTCTGACAATGCATACTGGAAGATATATTCTTACAGAGCATATATATATATATATACACACACATATATACATTTTAGCAAATCCTGACTTGGTATCTACAAGTACAGGTTTTCCAGGGATATCAAAGTTTACAGAGTTTAAGAAGTGGTGCTCCCAGTTTGGTGTATTTGTATAGTAATATAAGAAATGTTAGGAGACTCGAGCTCCTGATTTTTCCCCCTAATCTGGATTTAATATTTTAGTTCCCATGTATATTAGCAGCATTCTGTTTTTATGAATTATTTGCTTTAGTCATGATGTGTTTTCTATTATATATTATTAACGAATTCATCTATCCACGTCTTTGTACCTTACGTAACCTTTTTCTTTGTTATTACCCTTGTCGTGTCATTGTTGATTGCAGTACATTTGAAACTAATTTTTTTCTTGGTTGATTATATTTTTAATTTTTTTCTCTGTTGGGTTCAGTATTTAGACGAATGTTTACCAGTCATCCTGTTTTATCTCTTGGTCTGGAATGTGAACAATGAGCCGTTTTATTTGGTATTTTTCCCCGTATTAATTATTATCATTTTTGAAGCACTTTATTATTGAGTATGCTATGTCTATACAAACTTATATATATATTTAATTTTGCAATGTTGTAGATCCCGTCGTGTTTTCGCCGTGTATCATGAACCAATATTTCTATCCATCTCCGTATGATCCCACCTTGTGTAACTTATATTAAAACAGATTGGATTCTATTTGTATTTGACTCTAGCTAGTAATAATTATTCAAAAAGTTTTATTGCTGTGACAGCATTTCTCAGGAAAGTCTATATTACACTGGAAAAAAAAATGTACCGTTAGCAGCGACATCCGTTGTCTACTCTTTCAGTTCTTGGTGACTCTTTAACAGAGGAAGAAAAAAAAAAAGAAATATCTATGTATTTATGTGTTGAAATTATTTTGATTATCCCTTTTTTAAAGTGAAAATTTTGGTACGATATTAATTGATGAATACTCAACATTTACATTGAGAAGAACGTTTAGATTTAGTATGTAATCACCTTCATTCTTTTTTTTTTTTCTTTTTTTTTAAACCTCAGAAATTTTCCATAGCCCCTTTCTCTCAATGTCCATCCAATCAGAATACAACTTCAATATTGCAGGCGCGACAGTTTTATATCGTGTCCTGCCCGCCAGTTGTTTATTTACAATTTGTGCCACTTTCATGCACAATCTTGCTGTTGCAGTATTTTTCATTTGTGATAATTTTCCCCTTATACAAAGATGAGTACAATTATCATTTTATTGTTTTACGGAGAGTACAGCTAAAAATTTAGTTTCTAGATTTAATAAGATTATGTTTATATATTATCTGTTAATTGCCGAATCAGGCTGCTTTTTCTGTATTAGTTATGCAAAGAGTTATATACATATATATATATATATATACATTACATGTATAATTCTTTTAATGTTAACAGGGGTGATGGTCCATGTTACTGTTACACATAATCAGTTTACCCAGCTAATTGGAAAAAGTCATACAGTGTGCTTTTACGTTTTTTGCCATTCCTCGTTTATTTGTTCACTTTTGTAAAAAAAAAAAAGAAAAGAAAAACAACTTTGCAATGTTATACAGACTAATTCACAACTGATTATATACATTTGATTTTGTATCTCACACAATTCCGAAGTAGTTGGATAATTATACTGTCTTTATTATTATTATTTTTTTTCCTTTCTTTTTTTTTTTTTTATAACAATTTCTGGATATATGCAAGTATTCTGTTGTTAAGAATAAAAGGCCGATTTACACTTGTAATATGTACAGTTGATTTATTTTATATTGGTGCAGGAGTTTACCTTTTTTCTCACTGTTTTATTATAAAGGGAATTATTTTTGATAGCATGTTGCTAGTAGCAATCCCCATGCTGATATTACTGTGCCACAATATTGGGCTTTGTCTGCGTTAGGTGTAAAATAAATTTTTTACCAGCTTTCAACCTGTTATAGCTGAGAAAAACTAAAAGAATTTTCAGTTATGATGATAGGGAGATTTATCACAATATTACTGTGGGGATTTTTACATAGTTAATTTTCAACAATTTAACAGATATTTCATCAGTAGTTAGATTTGTGTGTGCCAATCATCAACATAGGTTACTTACCCTCCTTTTTTCACCTATTCACCTATTGACCATGTGAGTTATTTTTACCCCCTGGCCTAAGATCATTTCTACCATCCTATCAAAAGGGGTATCATTTTCAGGTAAACTTTGAGCATATTGTATATACAGAAAGAAAAGATAGATTCTTTAACCTCCCATAGTCAAGGGAAAGTTCTATTCAATAGCTGGTAATGTAAATGGAAGACTGATTTGCCCAGCAGATTTGTCAATTATCTTTGGTTATAAAACACTTTCGTATCTGTCGTTAGTAGTTTTTCATCTTAAGAGATCCTTGGTGTCCATTATTTCTACCTCAGTTAATTGTGAGATATTACTTTCAAGAAGAAATTCTGGTATTAGTGGACTGTTTTTTTGTAATTCTTAAAATAATACGTATGTATTTCCTAGTGGTAAACCTCGGATGAAGTATTTCCCTCCAATGCATTACATTTTGCAGATTTGAAATGAAAATGCCTCTCCTTGTTGAACATAAATAACTTGTCTTAGTGCTAAGTTTGTTTAATGTTGGTGCTCCTTATAATTTGATTTCTTAAAAATCACTACCTGAGCTGATAATCTTTTTTTACAATGATTTTTCATAATCCAAATTCATTTCTTGAACTAAGAGGAGAGGTGGGGGCGGGAGTAGAATGGGCACTAAAGTGATGGATGCAGGTTTTGAAGTTGACAAAAAACATCTTGTACAGGAATTACTGATAGATTATATTGTCTTCTCAGGAGCTAATCTGTCACAATTTTGCCACAATATTTATCTGTTATTTCACACTTGTTCATAACATTTTGATTAGTCTTGTTAATAACTATGCTTGTTTTAAAAATTTGCTTTGGAATAAGAATTTGATATGCCATTCTCTCTTCTTCAGTTTTGCCTTATTTTTCTGTGATGTCAATGTGGGTACTCTGTATCAAACATTGTCAATGTACTTTGAGATATCTGTTGATTTTTCAAGCAATAATAGATTTGGTTGGAATTTGGGGAATTTTCTTTGGCCAAGTTTCTTTATGAAAATCATTGGTTAATAGATACTGTCACCTGTATTAAATAATTCCTTACACTTTTTATAAACATTTACCCATACTGATTGTCCCTTTCCATTCTTCTCAAATGAGTATAAAAGATATTGGTTTGTTTTTCTGTTCAGGTAACCTCTCTTAATCAAACCCTCAACACTTTCAGGGAGCAAAGTTACTGTTTTGGGGGGTTCTATATTTTATACCAAGTTTATATCAAAAGTTACAGATATTGTTTTATGAAGCCTAAACTAGATTTTCAAGTCTTGGCTGTTTTTGTGATGCTTGTCCCATATCTCAAGTTAATAATACTTCTTGTTTGTAAAAGTTTGAACTAGCTTATCTAAACATCAGAATATATTGAAGTTGGGGGATATTTTACAACAGAGACTTGAATCTGATTGGTCGATCATACACGTGTTATGATCTTTAAGTTGCCAGGTTTGCCTGATACAGATACAAGCTTTATCTCTTGAAAGTTAACTCAAACTTGAAAAAAAAAATCTTGGATGATTTGGCCCATAAACATGAAAGTGGTTAGATGTTGATCCATGCTCTCATCAACAAGACAGGATTTGGGCTGGTATTATTAATTTTTTAACCTAATAAAATCTTACACATTCCATATATATATATATATATATATATATATACATTTTGAAGTACTTTAGCTTAGAATGAATTAAAATAACTTTTAAATGAGAGTTGTGTAGAGTAAAGAAACCCAAGTCTTCCATTTTCCACGAAACAGTAGTAAGCACTGCTGAACTTGTGTTAGTTTTAAAATTTTAATCTGAAAAATGTACTGTAACTCTCGTTTGATGGGAAATTTAAATGATTAAAGAATACTGCAACTTAGAATAGATATTTATATTTTATTGATATGAAAATTTAAGTCATTATATTTGTAGAATTCTACATATGATATAAGAAACGTCAACATTCTCGTGTATTAAAAACAGTTGGGCTTCTTGGAACATTTTAGTTTTATGACACTTTCAAATGATAGATTACTGTAGGTTTTAAAAGGAGGTGGGGGGTCTTATGGCAATTTACATATCTGAATCTTTTTTTTTTTTCGTACATGGTACATTTATCAAAATTATATTTAAAGGTAGATCTCTGAAGAATCCAAATCAAGTTAAATAGGAAAAGTAAAAATGTTGCAATGTGTTTTTCAGCTCTTTATAGGACTTAAATAAATGTTGATGTAATCTTTCAATAGTGGTCGCTTGTGTTTCAGCTAACGACACTCAAAGGGCTTGAAATTTTTATTTTGTAAAACATTAATGAGTTAACATTTACTTATTAACATTTATAGTGGGCAATGTTTCGTCATATATTTTGGTTTTGGTTAATAAATGAAATTTTCCTAATCTGAAGAAGTGTTCATGTAGAAATTGAAATTGTACTTTAAATTATTTTAAAAAAAATAATTTAAGGGCATATTGTAATGAACTCAAAACTTGTGCTGGTGTTTTTGGGGGGCAGAAACTTTTTTATTGTAACCAAAGTCTTTGTAAACTATCTGTACAGAAAATGTTTATTCAGATTTAAATAAACAGTAAAATTGTCTTATTTTTATGCAGAATTCCTGATGAATCTATTGTGTGAAAGAACTCCAGTGATCAGTTTACATATTTTTGTTCTATTTTAAACTATTGAGTATTTTGTAATGGAACCTAGAAAATTGAACTGGCTTGTCAAGATAGTTAAACAAGTTTGTGTTAATAATTGAATGGATAAATTATAGTGTTCACAAAATTTAAGATACTGGTGCAGCAAGAGACTTAAGGTGGAGAGATACCTTTATTTTATCTTTTCACTTGATATTTTGTCCTTTTGGACATAATCTACATTTTTGAGATTTAAAGTTTGCAGAAGACATTTTTTTTATCAAATACATATCAGTATGCAGAACAAAAAAAGTTGACTTATGTAACCCATTTTAAAAAGTTTTAAAAACCCCTGTTGTTTTCAATAAACTTTTTCTGTTCTGCTGTGACAGGGTGATCTAATCGGCTTTTTATTTTCCAATAACCATTGTACTATTCTTTTCGTAAATGCCAATCACAGAGGAATTGTGTGTTGATTTACACAACAAGTATTGATATAGACATATATATATATATTAATATACATACATGTATTACTATTTTTGAAGAAATCAACTATAATTTCCTATTGTTTATGTCCAGGAAATTGTATGCAAGTGGAATAAAGGTGTTTCATTTACTCAAGTGTTTAAGTTTTCTTTTGACATTGATGTAGATCAATCTGATTAAAAACTTATCTCTCACCGCTCCCGTTTTCTGATGTGTCGCGTAGAGGATCTAATGCAATCCGCTATGGGGTCACGTGTGGGTGACCTCTTGTAGATGTGTTATGTTCAACCAATAAAAATGTGACTTACAAAAATTAATGGCACAGAGATGTTATTTATTTTATAAAATAGGAAACCGTAGGTCCGCAAAATCCCATCAGAAAATGTTGTGAATTGAACCCAGCCAGAGTTATGAATATAATTCTGTACTACCGTATTTGTGTGCTGTGTTATTTATACTGTTAAATTTGCTATTTGATCGCTTACAAAATTCTGTAAGTCGCTTTGTCATTGATTGAATATGACACACCTATGAGGTCATCTACATGTGACCCCGCAATAACATGTCAGAAAACTGGAGCGATTGGAGATAAGTTTTTAATTAGATTGGATATAGATTTGTTTCTGATTTCGAATTTTATGGAGAAGGATATTTAAGATTCAACCTTCTATTTAGTCAGAGGTAGAAGCTACTTGCTGTGGTCTTTTGGCATTCCGGTATACTCCTATACTGAAGGTATTTTGATTCATGAAAGGGACACTCAAGACATCAAAAGGGGAGGTGACTGGTCAATTACTTGTGTCACCAGTCATTCAAAGAAGACTTGAACGTATTGTCATTGGCCAGAACTATCAGTGCATTGGCCCAATCTTGGAACAGGTTGAAATTTGTGGCACTTCACCTATACTGGTGATAGCTCTATGTTGGTGAGAAATAGTCATAAGGCAAATGATAGAAGCATCTTTAGTTATGAACGAGGTAACTTACTTTGTTTATTACCACACTTTCATGTATTGGTCTTCTAGGGTCTGCTGATGTGAATTTAAAAATTTCCCCCTACCATTCATACAGCAATATATTGTCTAATTGATATAAATCCACAGTTATGGAGAGCTATTTTCAAAATCAACTGAATAAACTTATAACATAAAACTAAAAATAACAGCTTTATAAAGACTGCAATTTTATCAGAAAGTAGAATTCCAAAAATTTGTCTTTCTCCCTCTGCAAACCGTCTTCTCTCTACCTTTCTGGACAATATCTTTACAATCTCTTGATATTTTTATGTTCTGTTGCTGAGTGTACAAGCTAGTGTGACATTCCAAAAAATGTCACATGCGCCAATGTTCACCCCTTGGAAAGAATTGTTGACCTGGGCTTCATCTGCTCATGAATGTAATATATATATATTATTTTACCTTCTGTTAAAATCTCATAATCTGATTGAGAGATGTGAAAATTTTCAATGTCACCCGCTCATTTAACAAAGATAAAGAAGCCAATATGACATTCCAAAAAATGTCACATGCGTCAACGTTGTGCGCGTTTGGTTCGTGCCAGGGTGACATTCCAAAAAATGTCATGTGCGCATACGGTTTGTCCCAGTGAGAACTTTTCGTCGTAGCCAAAACGTTTGTAAGCTATTTGTTTTGTATTTATTAGCTTGCTGGTTAATAGTTGAGATGTAAAATATCCATTGTAACAAATATGACACTCGGTATAATAGAATAAATATTACATACGGCTTTGCCTCGGTCAACAATGCTTCCTCGGAGTGAAAATATGCAATATCACCCTCTAATGAATGTAATATTTATACATGTATAATATACCTCTTCATAAATTCTAGTGATTTCATTGGACAATAAGCGTTGAGTATTTTCCACTGTCTCGGTCGTTCCAGGGTGATATTCAATAAAAATATCACATGCACAGAAATGGATGCGTGTGTGTGTCGTTTGTTTTTCCTATGTCGTAATTAGTTGTAACCTCTATCGATCTATGAGTTGTGTAACATACAACTGGAACCGAAAGAAACAACAACGAAATTAAATGATTTGACAGAAATTGATCTATCATTATCAAATATATTTACTGAAGTCAGCCAAACAGACATGCTCGCTTGAGGCTCAAGATTCAAAAGCCGACGCAAAGAACGGTTTAGGTATCGAAGGCAGTTTGTATGAACTTATGTATATGACGTGTCGATTTTTGCATGAATAAAGTATAAAAATAATACTAGGCCTACTGTTACAGTTTATTTTGTGTTTTAAGTAATTCAATGGATAATATATGCTTCAATACAGTGGATCGGTATAATATAATAAATCGGCTTTGCCTCGGTTGACAATGTATTTCGTTGGGGTGACAATTTCCACTACCACCCTCTCAGGAATGTTATATTTATATAATATCACCCCAGTCTGTTGCCCAGCAGTGACATCACTGATTGAACACTGGCATCAAACGAGCACAGCAGTAATTGTAAAACTTGATATTCTATGGTATACTAGCAGAAATGAACAAACGGGACGGAATTACGGACAGGCACACAGACAGACGGATGACTCAAACGCTTGATGCTTCCGGCTGACCATTCAGGCTGGGGACATAAAAAAAAACACCTTCAGCTCGCGGTGGACACTATGCTATTGTTCAGATTTTAGAAATAGCGTAGGTTGCCTACATTTAAATGTCACGAGGACATGCTAACTATTTAAGGTTTAGTCTCCTTTAGTACACTTTACTTGGTTAACCCCTGGAAAACAATGGATTGTACCTAAAATTAATCACGTGGTCGAGTTAATTTGTATCTTGAGAGGGTAAATGAGATAAAATACATTAATTTTGTGAAAACTTTGTTTATAAACAAGAAAATAAAAATGTAAAAAGTAAAAGCTACGAAAAGATCACCATCCATGGCATATCCATGCAAAAGATTTGACTTACTTTGTATGCCAAGTGCTTGGCAAAGGAGCAGTCACTATGATGTGTAAAGTCTTTGTTACCTAAGCTGATTTTGTAAGAAAGTTTTGCCAGTTTACTTGCAGAGGGTTGCTGGTCTCATCCCCAGTACATTGTAACTAGGTTCTCTCCATCCAACATAAAAAAAAAAAAAAATGGTGCCACCATATTACTGAAAAATTGTTGAGTGTGTTGAAAAAAATACCATGCAAACAAACAAAAAAATTTACAAATTCAGAAAAAAAAGTTCATTGCAAATTCAATACGCTTGTACAAAAACACCAATTCATTTCATATGTATTATCATGATCGATTCAAGTAAGCATGTCTGACAAACGATATAGATAGAGCATCAATAAAATACTGTAAACAAGGATATTTTTCACAACACTTCTGAAAGACATTGGGAACACAATGACCTAAAACGTCAACTTCACGTGCAAAAAGTGTAAACATTTGAAAAATGACATTACAAAATCTAATAGTAAACATGTGTATTGAAAGAGACCTAAGCTTTAACTCATTCATCCCTAGAGACACATTTGGACTGGTCCAAGTCACTGATTTTCAGTAGAGTCCATTGTTTTTCAGGGGTTGTTGAGTTAAACACTTGAAAAATGACAGTTAAGTCTGTATTTGATAACCAGTTGAGAGACCTAAACTGTACACACTTGAAAAAATATCTAAGTCTAAGTCTGTAGTTAAACCTGAGCAGAGGCTGTTAACACTTGTAAAATGAGTCAAGTCTAAAGAAACACCAGCAGAGACAAAAACTGCAAACTCTTCAAAAATGATGAGGGTCAATTTTGTTGTTAAATGCCAACAGAGAGAAAAAACCTGTAAACACTTGAAAAATGACAGTTAACTCTGTAATCAACCACCAGCTAAAATTACATCTTTTAAGAAAAGATGGTCTCCAATAAGAAGTTTTACATTAAGAATTATTTAATTAAGTGGGATTCAGAATGTGGTCTAATTGACAGGTGATCTCTCATGACAGCCCGTCAACAGAAGTTCTACTGTACATACAGGTTGTGCAGTATTTATGACATTTTCTATTGATCCTACCACAGTTGATCCCACTTAATCACATACCTGATTATTTCATATTCCTTTTTTATTGCATAAGAACCTAAAACAAAAAACAAATTTCATATCTCTTGTAATTTTATAGTTTAAACCAAGAATTTCTGTTAAGTGTATAACATATTCCCCAAAATGGAGGGAAATGTACTGATTATGGTAAAAAGGTATATGTGGAAATGAAACAACTGAAAGGAATCCCCATTGTTCACTAAGATACAATATTCCTGTTAAATGCATATTCCTGTTATTTGCATAATTTTCTCTGATATTTTGGCTATGCAATTAAGAATCCACTGTACATGTAATTCGACTTCATTATCACACGCTTCTACATTTTGGACTGTGGTTACCGATATACAAGACATGTTAATTCTCTTAAAAATAAAAGTACACGTAGGCGATATGTTAACTTTCTTAACAATGTAAGTACATGTAGGCTATATGTTAACTTTCTTAACAATGTAAGTACATGTAGGCGATATGTTAACTTTCTTAACAATGTAAGTACACGTAGGCTATATGTAAACTTTCTTAACAATGTAAGTACATGTAGGCGATATGTTAACTTTCTTAACAATGTAAGTACACGTAGGCTATATGTAAACTTTCTTAACAATGTAAGTACACGTAGGCTATATGTAAACTTTCTTAACAATGTAAGTATATGTAGGCGATATGTTAACTTTCTTAACAACAGAAGTACATGTAGGCTATATGTTAACTTTCTTAACAATGTAAGTACATGTAGGCGATATGTTAACTTTCTTAACAATGTAGGTACATGTAGACGTTATGTTAACTTTCTTAACAATGTAAGTACACGTAGGCGATATGTTAACTTTCTTAACAATGTAAGTACATGTAGGCTATATGTTAACTTTCTTAACAATGTAAGTACATGTAGGCGATATGTTAACTTTCTTAACAATGTAAGTACACGTAGGCTATATGTAAACTTTCTTAACAATGTAAGTACATGTAGGCGATATGTTAACTTTCTTAACAACAGAAGTACATGTAGGCTATATGTTAACTTTCTTAACAATGTAAGTACATGTAGGCGATATGTTAACTTTCTTAACAATGTAAGTACATGTAGGCTATATGTTAACTTTCTTAACAATGTAAGTTTCTTAACAATGTAAGTATATGTAGGCGATATGTTAACTTTCTTAACAACAGAAGTACATGTAGGCTATATGTTAACTTTCTTAACAATGTAAGTACATGTAGGGGATATGTTAACTTTCTTAACAACAGAAGTACATGTAGGCTACATGTTAACTTTCTTAACAATGTAAGTACATGTAGGCTATATGTTAACTTTCTTAACAATGTAAGTACACGTAGGCAATATGTTAACTTTCTTAACAATTTAGGTGTAGGCTATATGTTAACTTTCTTAACAATGTAAGTACACGTAGGCTATATGTTAACTTTATTAACAATGTAAGTACATGTAGGCTATATGTTAACTTTCTTAACAATGTAAGTACATGTAGGCGATATGTTAACTTTCTTAACAATGTAAGTATATGTAGGCTACATGTTAATTTTCTTAACAATGTAAGTACACGTAGGCGATATGTTAACTTTCTTAACAATGTAAGTGTAGGCTATATGTTAACTTTCTTAACAATGTAAGTACACGTAGGCTATATGTTAACTTTCTTAACAATGTAAGTACATGTAGGCTATATGTTAACTTTCTTAACAATGTAAGTACATGTAGGCTACATGTTAATTTTCTTAACAACGTAAGTACATGTAGGCTATATGTTCATTTTCTTAACAACGTAAGTACATGTACCTGACTGCACATCAGAAAAAATTATTTCCTAATACTGTATACCTAGAATTTTTCACTGTTGTTTAATTTTCGCCCCTTAGATGAGAGGGCGAATATTTTTTCAAAAAACAAAAAGCAAACTTCTCAAGCAAATAATTGAACAACAGACATATATGCCATCTAAGAGGCCATGTTGATTTAGGTTGATGGCGTGAATAATTTCCTGTCATAAAAAAATTAAAATAAGCAAGGGCGAAAATTTGACAGGTCTATAGTAATTCTGCAGGCACAAATTCAATGCTGCATGCCTTTACCAAATCTTAGTCATATTAAAGTAACACCTTTTATAGGAACTATGGTAAGATACAAAAGCTAAATGGATCTTTGGTTTGTTTTAAAATCATGTACATTGATGAAAATGTCGTCTTTACATGCATTCTGGCTGAACTTCATTACCTTCATCCTCTGTATTACAGACAGTAATCTTTGATTGTGAAGGGATTGTTTTATTTACAATATATGTACACACAGAAAAATGTCATTTTTACATTTAAGTTGTCTCTTTTACTTTGATTTCTCTCCCTTTGGCCCAATACTATCAAGATTTATTTATCTTATTGGAATCTTGAAGCAGTGACGTTTTTGTTTCCATGGCAATCTTGGCTTGCTGTGACTGCAGAAAGTGGACAACTTCTGGAGACCTCATAAGTGCCTGTAAATAAATGAACTTACTAACTTATCAATGTTCACATCATTCTATTATTCTTTTTTAATAATTTTTCTATTTGTGACAGTAACACTACAATTATGGAGGGGAAACCGTGGTAACACTTTACTCAGAAAGAGAATTTGAAATCTTTACAAGTAAACAGACAACCTCTGACATGTGAACAACTTAATGTAGGTCTCAATCTGATTAAAAAGTGATCTCTCACTACTCCCGTTTTCTGAAATGTTATGTACAGGATCTAACGCAATCTGCTATGGCATCGTCACATGCAAATGACCTCTTGTAGATCTGTAATGTTCGATAAATGAAAATGCGACTCACAAAATGAATGGCAAAAAAATGTTTTTTATCTATAAAAAGAAAACTCTCAGTCCACAAAACTCCATAGGAATATCTTTGGTGAATCAAACCTATTCAAGGTCATGAAAAAAACTCTGTACTTTTGCATTTTGTGTGCTAGAAGTTGTTTGTATTAGTTACCCCATAGAAATGTGTTGGTTATGTTGTGATACACCATGGGCGGGCACATAATTTCACGAGATGCCCAGCCCCCGAGTGAAGTTATGCAACCGGCCATGGTGTATCACAACATAACCAACACTTTTCTATGGGGTAAGTTACTTGTACCATACTACTGAAAATAACATTTTTGAAAGAATAGAAAGACTAACTGTGAAACATAATGTTTTTTAGAAGATGAAAAAAAAAGAAAAGAAAAGAAATCCAGGAATGATCGTGGTCTACACTGAATATTCAAACAGTAAAGAAGGCTTACGCGTAAAGGGCATTCGCCCCTCATATGAAAGCCAATGTATAGATGTATGCAATACAGTAAAAATCAACTCAATAGAGGAAGTTAACAAAAATTGTTTAAAACCTGTATATTTTAAATAAAAGGTTGGAAAATTAATAATAATAATAATAAAAAGATACCAAAATATTTGCGCCTCCCTACGATCGGCGAAACAATTATATATACTCTTTCTGCCCCCTTATACGGAATCCTGGGTCCACCCTGGCTTTGTCTGTATATTTTGGATTTTATGGCTTTTGACTAGTATTTCAGTTTCTCTCTAAAGTGTTTGCTCTATATATTGGTACAGAAATTTTCTTTTGCGTTTTCAGCAAATATGAAAATTTATTTGAAAACAAAATTTGCATTGTATGAAAATGTATACGATTTTCCCTTCTGTTATTATCAGACAAATCTGAAATTCAATCATCGATGACATCCATTTTTTTTACACAGAATGATCGAACACAATTTTCACATGTACGGTGTCTTGTCACCCCCCCCCCCCCCAATAAAAAAAAAAATCAAACTTAACGCCCTCTTTGGAAATTCCTGAATCCGCCCCAGAATAGTGGCCTAATACAGACCTATCAAGGTATCAGGCCTGCTTCCAGTACTGGAAATATCATCGTCGTAAAACCACGGTCCGGAATCACTATGATTTTTCCAGACCATGGTTTTAGGACGATGTGGAAATATGTGCATCATTTCAAACTGATCTTACAATGTTAAAATGAAATTTTTGTTATTTATATATTCAATTTATTTCAGTTCGTATTTCAAATAACTACATAAACTGGTTTCCTCAATCTTAAAAATTTATCTATATTTTCATCTTTTTCCAAATGACATTTGCTCTGTTTATTAAAAAAATAGAATTTTATACGTCATGTTTATTTATAGTATCTGCATACACCATGGGAAGCTAGATACACCATAGCATACCAACATACCTTACACCCCTAATATTTGCACCAGTCCGAATGCTATGGTGTATGTAGAGATACAGTACACACCTTATAATGACAAAAAGAGGCAGCCTATGGTACAAAGTAATGCTAAAAATGTTTAAATCTCTTATATCCTTTGATCAATTGTGTAAGTCTCATTTTCAATGATAAAAAATGACACACCTACGAGGTCATCCGCACGTGACCCCATAGAGGATTGCGTTAATACCTATATGCAGCATATCAGAAAATGGAAGCAATTAGAGATTGGTTTTTAATTAGATTGTGTAGGTCTATACCTGGAAATTTCAGATCCAGTTTAATTTTTGCCATCTTCTTCCTTAGATGAGAGAAATTTAGAATGAAAGTTTTTTTTTTCAAAGTCATTAAATGAAAGACTCAGCTACATGCCACCCATGAGACTTGGTGATTAAGGGTGAATTATAGATGGGGTGGATATGTTTTTTGTGGTAAAAGGGTGAAAATAAATGGGGTGGGGCAAACATTTCCAGGTAGACAGTATGGTATTTTTTTTTTTTTTTTTTTTTTTTTTTTTTTTATTGATATAATATACAAACATTTATCATAAAAACAACATGTAGAGACAGGTACATCCACACAATCACAACTTTCACTCACAGTTCATAATATATACATGTATAAACACTCTAAGAGATATCAATTATTATGTTTTTGATAGATTTCCATTTGATGTTGAAGTCTTTTTGTTTCATATTCATTGCATATTAATTTTTCTCTGCAGGTAGACAGTATCAGCAAGGCTTTCAACCAAACTGAGTAGAGGTGCAGGATAGTCTGCATAGAAATATAGGCTCTAACCACATACCAGTAATTCATTAAAACCGATAAAAATAAATCAATTATAGCCTTTTCACATAGGTAAATATAAAATGTTATTGACCAAAGAAAAATGATCAACCTCAAATTTTGTCCTTGGTTGATCATATTTCTTCAGTCAATACAACCATGTATTGACCTCATAAAAAGGCTAAAACATCAACAAAATAAAAGTAAAAAAATTGACCTGCGTAACTGATTAATATCTATGTTATGAGGGTTCTTTAACCTGTTCAACCCTTCAGGCCATAAAAGACTGGTCTAATACACTAGAAAAGAACAAACCATTTAGATACCTGGGGGATGAAAGGGTTAATGTGCCACATCTACCATGACACAAGACATCTGTTTCAGTGACTTGTCGGTTTTGTGTCGTATGCCACCAGATGGCATAGCAGTGACTATCTTTGTTCTGACACAGATTCAAATTATTTTCAAATCTAGCACAATGGAAGCTCTACTGTTAGATATGTATGTTAACCGCATGCGATGGTCTAGTGGTGGACCATTCGACTTGCAAACAGAAAGGTTTTTGTTGTATTGTTGTCGTCCCACTCCAGAATCTTTCATTCATATGGAGACGTCACCAAATGCTGGTGTAGGGCTTCAAATTTTGGACTACAAGGACCTCGGTTTTTACTGTTTCATCTGAAGGACAGAAAAAGCCAGCCCCCCTCTGGCTGCGAATCAAGCACTCTACCGTTCATAACCTGTACCGATTCATATACACGAGAGTGACTGTTTGGCATGCGGAGTCACAGGTCTTTGGGATGACTTAAACCTGAAGTTCCATGCCACATCTGATTCACTGCACTGGAAATCCATAGCACAGCTTAAAATTGGTGGCATTTCACCCAAAGCTGAGTGAAAATGTTTGGCAGGATGTAAAAGCTATACTAGAAGTACATGATAGGTTTGTGTTGTCAAGGAAAACAAAAGGTTCAAACGCTTAGTTACCAATTTCTTTTCAGCGAGGACTTCCTCTAATAGACTTGGGTTCAACCAAGGGTCATTACTTGCACCCTGACTCTCCACAGGGAGCATCTCAGTCTTATTTGAGGATGTGGCAATGCTTGCATTCTGACTGAGCTGAAAAAATTAACAAAAATACAAGTGTCAATTTCATTGAATCAGTAAGTGTGTGTGGCAGAAAATTACACAGAGAATAAGAAAGAGAGAGAGAGTCAAAAAGACGCAAGGCATCAGAAACAGACAAAGAGAAAGATGAAAAGAGAGAGAAAGAGAGTGGAGAAAAGGGGAGAGAGATTGACAGAGAGAAAGAAGACTGCCAGAGAAGGGAGACATACAGACAAACAGACAGAAGCACAGACACAGATAGAAAGAAAAAGATGTAAAACACAAAATGAAGCATCAGGGAGAGAAAGAGAGGGTAGAGAGTGGAGAATATAGGAGAGATTGGCAGAAAGAGTGTTGAAAATGGGAGACAGACAGAAAAAAAGGGTAGAATGACAGAAAGAGAGGATAGGGAGTGGAGAAAATGGGAGAGACTGGCAGAAAGAGAGAGTAGAGAGTGGAGAAAATGGGAGAGATTGGCAGAAAGAGAGGGTAGAGAGTATAGAAAATGGGAGAGATTGACAGAAAGAAAGGGTATAGAGTAGAGATTGGTAGAAAAAGAGGGTAGAGAGTGGGGAAAATGGGAGACTGACAGAAAGAAATGGTAGAATGACAGAAAGAGAGGGTAGGGAGTGGAGAAAATGGAAGAGAGGGCAGAAAGTGGAGAAAATGGGAGACTGACAGAAAAAGAGAGTAGAGAGGGGAGAAAATGTGAGACTGACAGAAAGAAAGGGTAGAGTGACAGAAAGAAGGGGTAGGGAGTGGAGAAAATGGGAGATATATTGACAAACAAGAGGCCCAAAGGGCCTTAACGGTCACCTGAGTAAAAGAGCAACAATCGCTTAAATTAAGTGATTGACATGTTAAGGCCAACTTTAAGAAAGGGAATCATGCAAGACTCTTTAGGGACTGCAAAATTGTGTTTGAATAATGTCTAACAACATAAATTTATTTGTATTGACACATGTATGTGGTATTGCGTGGTTTACCTGATTGTGCAATAAAATTCACTCAAAGCAAGCAGCAATTCATTTTTATATTTTTATTATACCTACTAAACAAATTTCAGAGTATTAGACAAATTACACTATAAACAACTTAATTAAGATAGGTCTGGTTATGCACCGACTTGTTTTTTTTTCTGGGTGACATAGGGCTTCCAATGCCTTCCAGCATTTCTCCATCACGTATGTTGTCCATCTCTACTTGTGCCGAAACCTTTGTGCCTGTCCAGCATTGGCCATGAGGCTTATAGCAGTGTTTATACAAAATTTGCACCATTGACAATGCAATTTTAGGCTCTCGGTGGCATTTAATAATTCTCCTATCTCTGTTTCATTAATAACGAAAAGGCCAGAGGAGTTACTAGTCGGGCGACCGGTGTATTGGCGAATAATGCCCTACTCAGATGGTGTGAATGCAATTTCTTGTACACTATAAAAACAACCGCAGATTATCGCAGAAAATTTTTCATCAATCAAAGGCGCGGTGTTTGTTTAAACAAAATTGGAGTTTCTCAGAGAAATTGGCGTCTCTGATCAGTCCCTACAACTTTCAAATGCATATGCCTATGATCCTCCTGTAATTCTAACTTGAACTTTGACCCCTAAACCTTTTTTTCTATACAAACTTTGATTGCCTTCACTATTGGGAATGCTTTCTACCAAATTTGGTTGAAATCAAACATTTTGAATTTTTGGCTGATTTTAGCGCCCCCTGGTGGGACCGTTTTTAATCAAATAAATTTTTTATGAAGTCATTCCCATTGTTAGTTCTTGAGAAGAAGATTTTTAAAGATTTTCCTAATTTTACCCCTTTTTGACCCCTTATGGGGCCCCTTTAGGAGTCTGACCCTTTATATTCACAAACTTGAAGGAGCTTCCCATGGGGATACTTCCTACCAAGTTTTGATGAAATTGGCCCACTGGTTTTTGAATAGAAGATGAAAATGTTCAAAAGTTAACGCACGACGGATGACGCACAACGACGGACGAAGAGTGATCGCTATAGGTCACCATGACCTTTCGGTCAGGTGACCTAATAAAGAGTAGAGAATGAGGAAAATAAGAGACTGACAGAAAGAAAGGGTAGAGAGTGGAGAAAATGAGAGACTGACAGAAAGAAAGGGTAGAGAGTGGTGAAAATGAGAGACTGACAGAAAGAAAGGGTAGAGAGTGGAGAAAATGGGAGAGATTGACAAAGATAGAAGACAGAGCAAGAGAGACAAACAGAAGCACAGAGATAAACAGAGTTAGAAAGAAAGAGAAAGATGTAATGCATCAAATAGAGAAAAAAAAGGAGAGATTGATAAAAAGAGAGAAAAACAAGACCAACAGAGAGATAATGAGGCAGACAGGGAAAGTAACTGATTACCCTCTGTTTCAGAGAATCTTTAACACTTTGAGAAGTTGTTCCAGAATCAGTGGATTTTTTACCACTGTCTTCTCCAGAAGCTGACATTTCCGTCATTGAATATCTCTTATTGGTAACCACTTCACAAAGATCTAAATCCATCAGTACTTCTTGTTGGTTTTCATCCATCTTTATTCACCAACA